>CM062813.1:966801366-967123866 GCA_031772625.1 Pinus tabuliformis | reverse complement strand
GAATACATAATGATAGTTGGGGCAAGTTCAACTATTGGTATTGTACTCGATTCAAAGAACATATGGATTGAGTAAATGGTTTTGACAATCCTTGAAGGGTTAAGTAGTCAATGGTTTTGACATCCTCACCTTGGGATTGAAAAGTAGAAACATAAGAGGGTACCTTAATGTTCATGAAGATCACTTTCATATTTAGAGGGAGATGTGATAAGGTTCAACATAATGCCTTTATCAATGACAATAACTAAAGGAAAGTGATACAAAAGGTTGATGGTCTAGACCCTCTCACAGTATTGAAGGAAGAAGATGGCTCCATAACATCTAGAAAGAAAGAAGCTCAATATGATGAGATAAAAAGGAGCCATGCAACTATCTCCATGAAGAAATTGTAGTTGATACACTTGTGAAAACAAGCTAGAGAGCTTGTGATTATGACTTCCCAATTAAAAGGAAGTGAAAGAATCTCCTATATGCCTTAGAGGGAGTATTATGTCTACTTAATATTTGTGAAGGAGCAAGGATCTATTCCCTAATCAAGAGGGAATTAGTATATCCTCTCTAGCTAAGAGGGAGTGATGATGGACATCACATTTGTTTTCTCTTCTTCATGCGTCATGCACTAGGCTAGGACTGACAACCATACATATAAGTGAAGGCCATGGAGGGAGAATGGAGAATGAAAGATTGTATAAGCATTTGTGATTTCGTTAAGGATAGAAAATCCAAGATAGGAACTAGACCGACATTCTTTGAGGATTGGACAAGTATCCAAGATAAGAGTGGTCGAAAAGGACCGATATTCTTTGAGGATTTGGAATCCAAGATAAGAATAGTCATAAAATGACATGTCTAGTGAAAATCCAGATGGGGTATGTACCTTGTAGAGGTAGTGTGGTATCTCACGTAAATCCTCCCAAAATTATGCTCTTGTATAAGAAATATATTGTCAAGTTAACTCCTTACTATGTTGAAAATGTTGGTCATGATGTTGATGCTTAAAGATGGAGTACCAATATGAATATTCTTATGAGATATCTTTAGTCTAAGAATAAATTTGTACTAGGCGTACAATTATGAATACCTCCCTAGTTAAGAGGGAGCATTGGAAAATGTAACTAGTTTCTGTCTCCATAATTTTCTATGTACTCATGTCAATATGTATGTCTTATATTACAATAAAAGGAAGAAAGAAAACTACTATTTTTCAGCATGGGTTTCATGCTTCATTTTGATGGTCATCTAGGTCAAGCATGCTATTCATGATTCTATGGTTTGTCATGTCAAAAGAATATTTTTCTTGAGCCAAGAGAGTCCTTTTCAATTGTATAAGATCCTATTGGGAACGTTATAACATGTGAAAGACATTTATTTTGACGCTAGAACGTTCTATGAGCCTCTACACACAAGTCTACCTAACTAAAGATATTTGACCTCATGGAAAACATATAAATAGAGGTAGATTCAATCTCATTTAGAACCAATTTGATCATCTCAAGAAATAAGTTCGATATGAAGCTAGGAACATAAAGGAAGATAGAGTGAAGGCCAAGGAAGTAAGGAGAAATAAGCAAGAAGAAAGAAACTTTGTTTTTTGGATTTATTCTCTCACACGCACAAAGAAATTAGGGTTTCTACAGGTACTACAAGGATGAATTTGTAGGTCGAAGTTGGACGCCAAAGTTGAAGCTAGAAGCTAGTTGAGGTAGGATTGAATCTTGTTGTTTTGGTTGATATTTGACCTAATTGGACGAGATTATTGGAGGGTTAACTTGGTGTTTGGAGGAGGAATTGGTCTAGGGTTTTGGGTCTTGGTTTTTTCATTTGAAGTAGATTATATAAGAAGAGAAGAGATTCTTGATGGGTTTTCCCCTTGGAGGGGTTTTTCCCTGGCTTGGAGCCCATATCTTGTGTCCATTATCTTTATTGTATTTTCTCTTGATAATTGGTTGATGAAAATATCTAAGAAATTGTTACAGGAAAATTCGGGCACATCAACCCCGACTTCCAGATCCATATTATTAGGGTCCATCAACTCCTAATTCAGTTGTTTTCATTCCCTAATGAAGTTAATCTACATCATGCTTGCCTCCCAAGAGTTTCATGACACCATTCATCCAAAAAGTGCCCCTATAGAGATCAACACAGATAGTCCTTTATCAAGCTACAAAGTATTGTAGGAAGTACATTGTCTGGGTGCTATGCATCGCACCTAGTCTTTGTTTCACCTGCGCTGATGAATCCATTGGATTCCTCATCCAATGGATTCTTCTAGAAGTTTCCAGATGGATGGAGCTCACTTTTGGATGAGGAAGGAGATGATGAACCTTAATCCATTATCCCTTCCTCCATGGAACCACTTCCCAATTTTGCCAAAGCATTCATGAGGGCCATTAATGGCTTAACCTCCTCCATTCAGCTATAAATTGACCAAGCATTCAAAGGCTGGTCGAGGCTGGAACTTCTTGAGCTAAGGAAATGTTGTTTGAGTGAGATTAGCAAGAGTATTATGATGATGTCAAATTGTTGCTTCATGAGGAGAGAAGGGTTTGAAGCTGGAAGGATGACACTGAATTGAGCATGCATCTACATGGGTTGTAATATTTCCTTCTATTAATAAAGAATTCTAAGCTTTTTCCATTCATGTGTTTATATGATGTATATCATATTCTTGATTCAATGATATGTTTAGTTAACAGATCATCATTATTGTATGCTTTGATGGTTTTCTATCTTGGCTTGTATGCAGGTACTTTCCAAGCGAGTTAAGTACGGAAAGGAGTGGAGAAATCAATCAAAGGAGAGAGGGATCGAGCGAAAGTTATAGGTTGGTACCTTTGTTCTTCTTTCTCTTATCTGTTAACTATAGGAAAAGCGATGAATTACTTTGTCTGTTGTTTCTAGACTAGCTACTAGGTCTAGAGGGTTAGGCATTTGAAGAACACTAAATTTTCCCAAAACAAAATGGCGACTCCACTGGGGAATGATCCTATCCCTTATAGTAGCTTATCAATCTCTTAAAACACTTTGACATACTGTACCTTCTATTATTCATCGAATTCAAATCCAATTCACTGAAAGTTGAGTCAATTTTGAGCATAAAATTGTCTTACTGTGATCATCGCACTTCTGTGACTAACATAGTGTGATGTAGTGCACTTCCCACATAGATCCAGTGCGATGCATTGCACTGTCTCTAACTACTGCCTGCGATGATTTCTTTAGGGTCATTTTTCCCATCTAGGAACTGAAATTTTTTGTCAATTTTCATCAGTTTGAATTGCTTGTTAAATGTAAATGATGTCTTATCTCTAAAAACAATCTTTTCATCTCCTTAGCCAACCAGCCCTACTTTGATTGGATTGATTAATGTTTCTTTAATGTTTTGTTTGTCATTATCAGTCTATATTCAAAGTTAGAATTTAGTTGATCGATTGTTTTGTCGATAGAAAAGTGTCGTAAAATCGTCATTTTCTTCGAAAAAAATGAAGTTTCGTAAAGTCTTCCTTCATAAATAATCGATTGATTTATTTTTGCATTTGATTTGTATTTTCATTTAAAGTGTCAAAAATCTTTATTTCTTTAAAATCGAAAGTGTCATATAATCTTCCTTTCCCTTTTAAAAGGAATTGTCATAAATCATCTTTTTTTTTGAAAAAAGCTCTGAATAGTTTGTGCATTAGTTTTTCTTATTACATCATTCACATTAAGAGAAACTGAAAAGAAATACATGCAATTTGCATTTTGAAGTTTGTGAATGCTTGAGAGGAATGGTTTTGGGAATTGCATCTAGTTTGTGCTCTTTGTTGCTTGTTCAAAAAGTACTTGTATGCTCTATCCCTCATAGCTAGGATTTTCATTGCTGAAAATAAATGGAAAGAGTGCTTCTCATTCTAGTTGCATTTTTAGGAATTTTGGAAAACATTTCGTGGTGAACCTTCAAAGGAAAATTTTAAGCAAGATCAACCTAAAATTTACATAAATTAATCTAATAACGCATTGGAACTTAACGAAAACATCTAGAGGTCTAGGCTAGAGACGTGTTCCGACGTCTTAAAACCTAGTGGCTGTCGTTTTCATTGAGGTTGGGTGATTCCTCCTCTCTGATTCGATAAGTACTAGTACGGACTTGTGCTCCATGTACGCCGAGTATATAGTGGGAGACCCCAATAGGTTGAAATCCTTTATCCCTAGGAAGCCAAGTCTGCTGCCTTACCGATCGCAAACACCGAACACAACATTCGGGAAGATTGACTGCTGTACGTAAAGTCCTTGGTCATTTCTCTTTCATTTATCATCAAGGTGTATATTGCAATTTTACAATTTGTTTGGTAAACCCTCTTGTCTAGAATCTCCAGAGCAATCATTTTCGTTCCTTTTCGACTCTTTAAAAGTAAAGGATCATCTGAACACTTGTCCCTTTAGGCTCATTAAACATCGAAGGCGACTAGAGTCATATTTTGTTTTTTCTCGACTCTTTAAAAATGAAAAAGAGAAGTTGTGTTCCAGTGTCATAGAAATTAATTGACCATGGATAACATCGCCCACGCTTGCTCCTTAGTTGATCTTAGGTTGAAACATATGGCGACAAATCCGAAGTCCACCAATCAAGGAATTCCTTTTGATGGGAATCTTAGTCCTCTTCCTCCATTTGGAAATATTGGTTCTCCATATATGGCTACATTGTCCCTTCCGGGATTTACCATTGGCTTGCCAGTATGGTTGTTTTCAACCTCTTTGGTTCAAAATGTCATGATTTCTCTGCAATCGAGTACTCCTCCAACTGGACAAAATCAACCTCTAGCTGATCTTGAAGTTGACCCTTTGCCTTCTTCCTTGATTGTTTCTTCCTCCCCTTCTTCCTCTTCGCCTGGTGAAAGTAGTGGTACTAGTAACCAGGTGGCTAAGAAGAAGAAGAAAGGGAAGAAGAAGAAGAAGAAGAAGCAAATTCAACAGGGGGCTAACCAAGCAACCATTGCTTTGAATGCAACATCTAATGAGAAACTGCCCATCAAGCCTCACAAAGTTCGATATCCATGCAAACTTTGTGCAGGAGACCATCTTCTTTGAAATTGTCTTGATATTCCTCGGATCTTAGAAGAATGGTCTTCCTATTCACACCATCCTGTGTCATCAACTTCTAGAGATCATGTCGGTGACACACCATCAACTAGTGGTAATAAAGTTCATGGAAAGAAGGGTGAAGTTAAGTTTCCCCGTAGGTTATGTGAAGGGAATCACCCCATTCACCTTTGTCCCTATCTGGATGAAGCCAAAAGAGTGTTGGATAACCATCCTGCTTCGCCACAGTGACTTCCATCTAGTTATAGGAAACTATCCCTTAATCCTTCACTAGTTGATAAATTGACTGACCAAAATCAACCATCGGTCAAACCCACTCTCTATGAAAGTGAATCTCATGAGTCTATACCCGACCCAAATCAATAGGTTGAGGTAACTATTGACCTGATTTCACCTTCAGTAAATCGTACCATTCCCGAAGAGAGTGAACATGATACCACTCAAGTTCTTTTTGTTTCTTCAGATTCAAATGAGCTTGGGGGCAGTCCTCTTGTTCCATCTAGACAAGAGGAAAATCCTCAAGTTCTCGTAACTCAAGGGGTTAATCCTCCCATTTCTACAATACCCCCTCCAAGTAGTCTAGTCACTTCCTTTGATTTGAATCGACTGGTAGGATTCTACCTTCCTTCTTATGTGCCCTTCCAGATCATAGTACAAGTTTGTAATATGATTGTATTTGGCACTATTATAGATGAAGGTGTGTCTGTGAGTATCCTGTCCTCAACTTCTTGGCAAGTGCTCAGTTTGCCGCCACTTGTGGCAGTTACACAGAATCTTTTGGCTTTTAACAGAGGAACGAGTTGACCATTAGGGATCCTCCCTTAGTTACCCATTACTTTGGGAGGAAAAATCATTTATCTAAACGTGATGGTAGTCCCAGGACCTTTAGATTACAATTTACTTCTTGGACGCGACTATGTTTATGACATAGGAGCTATTGTTTCAACACTCTTTCGAGTGATTTGTTTCCCACATGAAGGCAGAATTGTCACCATTGACCATCTTTCATTTCCCGGTCCAAATATAGCTCCTAGTCAACCATCTTCCCTAAGTGGTCCTTTTGTACCAATGGTATCATCCCTGCCACGGGTTAATTATGTGGCAACCTGTTCCATACCTACATCAATTGACGATCAATTCAGTGATGTTGTACATCATGTACTAGGGGCATTGGAACCAGATCTCTCCTTCATGACCACTTATGAGTTGTGATTGAATATGAGGATGGTTCTTTTACTGTGTCAACCTCGTTAAAAAATGAAACAGGTTCCCAAGGATAGTTCATTGTCTTGTGTCAACCTCATTAAAAGATGAAACAAGGAATCCAAGGATAGTTCGTTGTCTTGTGCCAACCTCATTAAAAATGAAACCAAGGAGTGTGAGGATAGTTATTTTACTGTGTCAACCTCGTTAAAAAATGAAACAGGCTACGAGGACAATTCCTGGTCTTGTCTCAACCTCGTTAAAAAAGGAAACCAAGGAAACTTAGCAGAGTTCCTTGTCTTGTGCCAAGCTCTTTAAAAAATGAAACAAGGTCCCCTGGAGCAAAGTTCCAAGTCGAGTCTCTGATTAGATCTCGTAAAATCCCAGTTGAGTCTTTCACTTGATCTCGTAAAAGAACCTTCATTCCATCCACCTGATAGCCATAAGTAGTCTACTTAGGTGAATGTAATGAAGCTTGGGGGGCATGCACCTAATGGTCAAGTTAAGTTTCCATGTAGGTTATGTGAATGGAATCACCCCATTCACCTTTGTCTATTTGGACGAAGCCAAAAGGTGTTGCATAACTGTCCTGCTTCACCGCAATGACTTCTATCTGGTTACAGGAGACTCTCCCTTTCATCATGCTAGGGGCATGTAAACCATTCTCAAGCATAGTTTTTCATTTCGAGCTTGTGTAAAAATGAAACTGAAGCCAAGCATAGTTTTTTCATTTCAAGATTGTGTAAACATGAAACCGAATCCAAGCATAGTTCCCTATGATTCAAGCTTGTGTAAAAATGAACCCATTCTAGTTTAACCTTTGTGATTGCTATTCTATCAGCCTCTTTCGTCAGATGAGCCTTGGTTCTTTTCATCCCATCGATACCATCCCTTTGGCCGATCATGTGCTTTCTCTTGGTTGTTTTACCTTTTTTTGAGGGATAGTTGCAACGAGTGGTCTTATTAGCCAGCCTCTTCACATAAATCAACATGTTTTGAGAAGTTCCAACATCACCAGAACCAGTTGCTATCCTAGGCACCACTCGTTCCTCAAAATGGAGTCGTCTTTAAGCTCTTTTCAGACTCTCTAAACATGAAGAGATTGCTGAGCACTTGTCGTTTCTAGCTCGTTAAAGGATTACAATCGATATCTACTCAGTATAAGTTTACCCCTTCTTCGGGCTGAGATAGATTAACTACAAAAAAGGTACTTGTTGGTCAAACATTATCAATAGGTTCTCTCTTGTATTGTTTTATGATTTTTCAGGCTTGAGAGACAACTGTACGAAAAAGAACTTGTGGAGTTTCCTTTTAGTCCCTTTTCAGACTCTCTAAATGTGAAAAGGACCAAGTTATCTTTGTCGTTAAACTCGTTAAAAACATCAAATAGTGAAAAACTTGTCCATCTAGACAAGACCAAGTTTCACCTTCGCTAGACTCATTAAAACATCAAATAGCGATGGATTCACCTGAAGGGTGGAATTATATAACAAGCATATGTTATCCTCCTCAAGCTTGATTAAAAATAAAGATGTAATGGTCAGAAATGACTAGGGAAAATGGGAAAAAGCTAGGAACACTTTATGGTAGCAGGTCGCTCTTGAACATGACACTTTCACCTCATCACCGTGACTATGTGGGTTAGGTCATTCAACTTGATGGTTATCACACCATTGGTCTATCATACCATCTATCACTTTGTTTTGGGCCAATGCTACCAATTCACTTCAGTGTCGCTGATATTTTCAAGAGAAGTCATTTAGTTCAAAACTTCATCCTTTACAATACATTAAACCTTCATTTTCATGCCCGCCATTCCTGAACCTTGTGTCATCAGTCGATGTTTCATCGCCAAAATCATTTACCTCGTTTCATGTCGTTGATGTGGGATACATCAAAGCCCACTTACGACGAGTCGCTTCTTGTCAACATCAGCACAACATCCAAGAAGTTGACTTAGAAACACTCGTTCAATACCTTGAGGCTTGCATACATCAATGGTAGGTTTCTCTCTTCCGGCGATAGGTTGACATCAATGGCCTTCGACCAAAAGACTTTGTATGGTGTTCAACATCAAATCATTTATTCACACCATGAGAAATGTACTGCAGTACCTTGAGGGTCATTATCATTATCAGTCATTCCTCTCGCATTTGTTAATGGCTTACATCATTGGCTGGTATTCAGATGATGTCTCTCCATGTTTGACTTCAAACCCTCTATTCACATGGTTAGACTTGTACTTGAGTGAATATTGGATGAGAGTGAAGACCCTAGATCTAGTTTCATCGATCCGGGCTGTGATATACTTTTCAGGAGTACTATATCAAATGTACAATGGACTTACATTCATGGTCATCCATTCATGGGTCTACATCTGTAGATGACTATATCTGTACATGTTATTAAAGTTTATAAAGCTAAGCCTGGGTATGCCTTCCCTCAGCTAGTTTATGAGAAACAATAAAAGTATCATGATATATGTATTGTAAATGATGCAGGTCTCCTTCAGTTTCGAAACCTTCTCTCCAAGTGGTAAAGCATCTCACTCGACATGTTTATTTTCAACTTCATGCTTTAGGGGGAAATTGTTACAGGAAAATTTAGGCACATCAACCCTGACTTCCAGATCCGTATTATTAGGGTCAATCAACCCCTAATTCAGTTGTTTTCATTCCATAATGAAGTTAACCTACATCATGCTTGCCTCCCAAGATTTTCACGACACCATTCATCCAAAAAGTGCCCTTAGAGAGATCAGCGTAGATAGTCCTTTATCAGGCCGCAATGCATTACATGAAGTACATTGTCTGGGTGCTATGCATCGCACCTAGCCTTTGTTTCACCTACGCTGAGTGAGATTCATCGAATTTTTGAAATGAATCCATTGGATTCCTCATCCAATGGATGCTTCTAGAAGTTTCCAGATGGATGGAGCTCACTTTTGGATGAGGAAGGAGATGAATGAACCTTAATCCATTATCCCTTCCTCCATGGAACCACTTCCCAATTTTGGCAAAGCATTCATGAGGGCCATTAATGGCTTAACCTCCTCCATTCAGCTATAAATTGACCAAGCATTCAAAGGCTGGTCGAGGTTGGAACTTCTTGAGCTAAGGAAATGTTGTTTGAGTGAGATTTGCAAGAGTATTGTGATGATGTCAAATTGTTGCTTCATGAGGAGAGAAGGGTTTGAAGCTGGAAGGATGACACTGAATCGAGCATGCATCTACATGGGTTGTAATCTTTCCTTCTATTAATAAAGAATTCTAAGATTTTTCCATTCATGTGTTTATATGATGTATATCGTATTCTTGATTCAATGATATGTTTAGTTAACAGATCATCATTATTGTATGCTTTGATGGTTTTCTATCTTGGCTTGTGTGCAGGTACTTTCCAAGCGAGTTAAGTACAAAAAGGAGTGGAGAAATCGATCAAAGGAGGGAAGAATCGAGCGAAAGTTACAAGTTGGTACCTTTGTTCTTCTTTCTCTTATCTGTTAACTATAGGAAAAGTGATGAATTACTTTGTCTGTTGTTTCTAGACTAGCTACTTGGTCTAAAGGGTTAGGCGTTTGAATAACACTAAATTTGCCCAAAACAGAAATAAACATAAGAAGATAAATAAATTTCACAAGAAATTGTTAAGGTTAAGGAGAATTTGAATTAATAGCTTCCCTACTACATTCACAACCACCATGGCTTATAATTAGCATCTCTAATTGTAGCTTGGAAAATATGGAGACACTATCTTGTTGGGAGAAGCTTCAAGTCAAGAACTGATCATGAGAGCTTGAAGCACTTCTTCACTCAAATATATTTGAATGCTAGGCAGAGACAGTGGAGCAAATTCATGAGTGAGTATGATTTTGGGGTCTCATACATTAAGGGAAAGGAGAATGTGGTGGCTAATGCATTAAGCAGGAGGCCATAGAACATCTACCTAGTACCCTTGAGGGTCAATTTGAGGGAGTGTGTGTTGGAGGAACACTTTGAAGATAATTGGTATCTAAAGGTTACATAAGCACTCTAGAATGGGAAGCAAGTAAAACCAAAGTTTGAGGGCTATGTCATTGAACCCTATGGATTATTGAAATTTCAGGGGAGAATGTACATCCCTAAGGAAGGGGGTATATGAAGAACCATCCTTGAAGAGTCACATAGAGCACTCTACTATGCATATCCTAGTGTGAAGAAGATAAATTCAGACATGAAGAAACTCTTATTTTGGGTACGCATGAGGCGTGACATAGTTTTGTTTGTCATAAATTTTCTTGAATGTCAACAAGTGAAGGATGATCATGTTATGAAACCAACTCACAAAAAGATAGAAAAGATAGTTGAACACCTTAGAATTCAGCCTCTTCGAGGGGGCAACCTCCTTTACATTACACAAATGAACAATTCTTTGATGATTCAAATGAAAAAACCTCCTTTCTATATATAGGAGCCTAAGGGGTCACAATATAACCAAGCCGACCTAACAATAATAATATAAAGGCACAATAATAACAATAGAGGGATTCTATGGGGCACAGTAATAACAATATGGGGACAATAGGGGCACAACAATATTAATAAGGTATACAACTACAATAGTAATGGGGGCATCACTAGTATTATAGGGACCTAACATGCCCACAGGATTTTTAAAAACTTACCACAGGGTTAAGAAGGATAATAAATTATCACCAAAGTATTATGGTCCATACAAGTTGTTGCAAAAGATTGGTACTAGGGAATACAAATTGGAGCTTCCTATAGCTTCTCAATTGCACCTAGTTTTCCATGTTTCATGTTTATAGAAGGTTATAGGTGACAAGCTCCGATACCAAATGTTATGAAAGTAGCTCACAAAAAGATAGAAAAGAAAGATCAATGCCTTAGAATTCAGCCTCTTCGAGGGGGAAACCTCCTTTACATTACACAAATGAGCAATTATTGGATCATACAAATGAAAAGACCTCCTTTCTATATATAGGAGCCTAAGGGGTCATAACATAATCAGAGCTGACATAACAATAATAATGTAAGGGCACAATAATAACAATAGTGGGCTTCTATGGGGCACAATAGTAACAATATGGGCACTACATGGGTACATCAATATAATAAGTGGGTTGTACTAATAACAATAGGGGGTTACACTAGTAGTATAGGGGCCTAACAAATCTTCAGCGGATAAGTTCTTCCACTTGATGAGATACTTCGAAATGATCAATTTCGTAGCCGTCGATTTCTTGTTTCTATGACTGCTTCCAGTTCCAATATAATTTTTCCTTCCTCGTCAAGTTCTGGCAATATTGTTTGAACTGGGAGCTTGTCACCTATAACCTTCTTTAAACAAGAAACATGGAAAACTGGGTGCACTCGAGAAGCTGTAGGAAGCTCCAATTTGTATGCCATAGTACCAATCTTTTGCAACACCTTGTATGGACCATAATACTTTGGTGATAATTTATTATCCTTCTTAGCTTGCTTGAGGGACATTTGTTTATATGGTTGTAGCCATAAGAATATCCAGTCACCTACATCAAAACTTCTTTCGCTATGATTTTGATTTGCTTGTTGTGTCATTATATTCCGTGCCAACATGAGGTTATCCTTTAAGAGTTGGAGAACTTGTTGTTGATGCTCGATGTGATGTTCCACTACTTGAACCTTAGAATTTTCACTTAAATATTATGTGATGGATGGTGGGTGATATCCATAAAATGCCATAAATGGGGTCATTTTTGTTGCAGTATGGAAGGAAGTGTTATACCACCATTCAACCAGAGGCAACCATTTGACCCATTGTGTCTGTTTATCAGATACAAGGTAACGAAGATATCCTTCCAAACATTTGTTTACTATCTCAGTTTGCCCATCAGATTGAGGATGATAAGATGAGCTATGAGCTAACTGAGTACCAAGACAAGAAAATAATTTTTTTCAAAAATTTCCAGTAAAAATGGGATCTCTGTCACTTACAATAATCTTTGGATTTCCATGTAGCTTTTGAATTGTTTCCATAAATGCAGTAGAAGCTATACTGGCTTTAAATGGATGTGATAATGCACAAAAGTGTGCATACTTGGTAAGTCTGTCAACTACCACCATGATGACACTCTTTCCCTCAGACTTGGGTAAACCTGTGATAAAATCCATTGAAACCTCCTCCCAACGTTGGCTTGGAATGGATAAAGGTTGTAATGGACCTGGTGTCTTAATTATTTCAACTTTATTTTGTTGCCAAACCAAACATTCCGCCACAAACTTTTGAATATCTGATTTAAGGCCATCCCAAAAAAACTCCTTCTTAACCCTATGGTAAGTTTTTAAAAATCCTGAGTGCCCTCCTAAGGGAGAAACATGCAATTCCAGAAGAATCTTTTGTTTGAGTTGGGAATTCTTAGAGAGGTATAAGAAATATTTGTACCATAACGAATCATTTTTCCAGCTAAATGTATCAGATGCACTAGAATCTTGTTGTAACTTTCTAATAAGTGCCCACACTTCTTCGTCATTCTTCCATTCCTCCCTTGCTTTGTTTATCCAATCTGGTAGGATAATAGAAATGACACACAACAATGCTTCCACATCCTCATCCATTATTGAGAGTGCATCTGCCACAATATTTTGCTTCCCTTTTTTGTAGATGATTTCAAAGTCATAACCTAACATCTTTGTCACCCATTTTTGTTGTTCTACAGAGGATAATCTTTGTTCTAAAAAGTATTTAAGGCTACCATAATCTGTTTTTACCTTGAAGTGTCTTCCCATTAGGTAGGGTCGCCATTTCTTAAGTGCATGTAGTATTGCCAACATTTCCTTCTCATAAATAGCTTTGTGTAAATACTTTCCTTGATTAGATGACTTTTGAAAGCAATGGGTCTTTCATCTTGCATTAAAACAACACCAATTCCATTTCCTGAAGCATCACATTCCACAATAAAGGTTTTTGTGAAGTCTAGTGTAGCTAGGACCGGTGCTTGGCACATTGCCTCTTTAAGATGTTTGAAGGCCTTTGTTGCTTCTGGAGTCCATGAAAATGCATCTTTCTTCATTAATGTTGTTAGAGGTGCTGCTATTTTCCCATAATTCTTAACAAACTTGCGATAATACCCTATCACCTCGAGAAATCCTTGCAAATTCTTTATGGATGTGGGGATTTTCCATTCCTTAATGGCTTTAATTTTGCTAGGGTCTACCTTAACTCCTTCATGAGATACAATATGACCTAGATATTCCACCTCTTGTACTCCAAAGAAACATTTGGATCTTTTTGTATATAATTGTTTCTCCTCCAATAGTTGTAGCACCCTGTCAACATGTTCAACATGATCCTTCCAAGACTTGCTATAGATTAGTATATCATCAAAAAAATACTAACATAAATTTTCTAAGGAAGGTGTTGATGCCTCAAAAAGTGCTGCATCAACATCGGGGAAAACCACCCGGTCCGGACCTTAAAGGCAACTCTTTTTCCATTTGGTGTGGTGGCTCTGATTGGATATAATGGGACCAGTTTCCCAATGGTATATAAATAGGATGGATAGGTGGTTGATTTTCTATTATCTAATGATAATGATGGATGATTTATTCTAACATGTAAAATTATAAACAACTAATCTATCCCGGGAAATTTCCACTTTAGTGCGGCTTTTGGTGATATTTATCTATAAATAGGCATATAGATGACTCTATTGATAAACAAAGACATTCATTCATATGATAATTAATTTGTTCAAGTAGTTGAACAAAGTAATCATTAAAACATTATTACACTATTCTTCATATATCATTGACATAAATATGATTGAAATAATAATATTCCTTAAACATTCAATAGTGATAAGTATAAGGACTGCTATTAAAACATATACATATATCAAATGATAGCAAGATTGAATAAATGCTGATTCATATAAAATAATGGAGCAAAGACATAGATAATAGTACCATATGTAATTTGAATCCCTTCTGATATCAATCGCATTTAGATTTTGTTTTCTAACTCAGAAATACTCTCATAAAAAGCAATAGTGCATATCTCATCAAAGTATTCTTCATTAAAATTTAGAATATAGGCCTAGTCTTCATAAAAAATATATATCAGAAGCACAATAGTGTGACTCCCGATCCAAGTTTTATACAAAAATTGAGGACCCTTTCTAAAGACATGAAAGGGTCTATAAATACTATCTAAGCTAACTGATTATGAAATAAAAATGCTATTAGGTGGTATAACCAAATCATGAAAATCTCCTTGAAATAGGCCTGCTTGTAGTCGGTAGAATGATTCACTATTTCGGCCGATCATCCTTTGGCTTGAGCTGGCAGATAGCAAGCATTGGTTGCAATTCTGGAGGGTGACTCAAACATGAATGCAGTTGGGCTGAATACGTAGCATCATGAATTTCGGGAATCATGTAACCGATTTCATCGGTTAAACATTTCAGTGCTGCCTTTTGACTATATGGTTTAACTAGGAAGAACCAAAAGGTGTCCTAAGTTAAAATTTTGATGTCTGCTATTAATCTCTCCTTTTTTTCCAAATCTTGTTTTCATATCTATTCCAATGCTTTGGCTGATGGTAGTTTACCTGGAGTGCACTGTGAAATAAAATTAGACAGATAAAGAGTATCATTAATTAACTCAATCAAATTACTGGTTGCCGATCTACATCTTGAAGTTTCCCTTTCTGCTTTCATCAATTGTGATTGCCATTCTAGGAAAAGAATTTCCTTGTGTGATTCTAAAATTCTAGGCAGATTTGCAGCTTGCCCTTCACTGGTTTCTTGCTAGGCAAGAAAGTTTGTTAATGTTTCATCGGCCTATTCCAAATTCTTTCTTGCATCAACTGATTTGTCAATCATTGATGAAGCAATCTCATAGAGGGGCTCAGCAAGGGAAATATTATGGCATAGTAAATTTAATTGTTTAATCAATGCCTTATTGATCTGTAGAGCTTCGGACCTGAATTATGCTTGTTGTGGAAAACTTTTGAACCTTTCTATCTGTTGTGATAGTTGAGCGATTTTCTCATCTTTTGTTTTGCTCATTTGTTCATTCATTGTCTTCAGCTTGGCCAATGCTAAGGATAACTCCTTTTGTTTCTGCACTGCACTTTGGTCTATCCTCTACTTCTCCTTGAGCAATTTCTCGTTTAATTGGTTGTTTACTTGCTGCTGTGCTGTTAACTATTGTTCTAATTTCTCTATTCCCTACTGTCTTTCGGATACCTGTGCCTCTAATGAAACAATTGTCTAATCTTTTCCCTTGAGTAAATTGCTCACTTCTGATGCTTTATCCATAGTGGCTGCCGAGTATGCCCCGACATATTGAGAGATTTTTGTGAGGTCTTTGGAAGGATTGAATTCTTTTTTCCATACCACATTAGCCATCTCTGTTTGTGTAGGTAAAAGGGAAGATTGATCAATCCTTCTCTTTTTCCTTTGTCTTTTTACTACAACCCTATGCTTAGGGCTGTAAAAGACATCTAGAGGTGGTATTTCTTCTATATGCAAAACGATTTCATCTAATGGATCCTTAAGAATTATCTCTACATCTTGAGTTATGGGTGGGCCATTGGTTCCTTCAGTTGGAACCGTATTTGTTGTTTTCTTGTGACCAATTGTCACTTTAGGCATGCTAAAACCCTGTGAATTCTCAGGATTGCTTATGATGGAATCAAACTGTTTCCATTCTTTAAGGATCCTGGGATCAATCAGAGTATCTATATCCAGGTGTTCACCACCTTTTCCCTGTTCTTTATCCTGTTCTGGCACTTTTTCTTTCTCAGGAATTTTTTCCACAACAGGAGATTTGTCAATAGTATGCTGTTGAGGCTCACTTGACTGGATTGCTGGGGTGGTGGCTAATAAGTCTAGAGGCAGAGTTTGCAACCTATGTTATATAAGCATATTAAACACTTCTAGTCCTTCATCTTGATACCTGATCCTGGCCAACATTTTTACCTAAAATAATGATTCTGCTGAGGAAAATAAGTCATCAAAGTCATCATTTTCATGATCAAACTTTGTAAGTTTGGCTTGTTCAAGAACATTATAGGCAACTTTTCTTGGATCATATTGTCTGTTGGGAATTGTTGCAAGATTGAGCATTTGTATTTTTTCCACCTCCTTTTCTGCATGTTTGTAATCATGGAGAGTGAAAACACCGCATCTTAAAGGAAATGTAGGCCATACCTATTTCTTAGAATTTCTAAGGGTTTTGGATGTCCCTTCTGTTGTTATCTGATAGGCCAATTCCCGAGCTAACAGCTTATCGGGCACATACAGGGGAAGGACGTGGGGTTTTGTAAGGCTACCAAAAAGCCTTATATAAGTGAACTTGTCTTCTCTGAACCAATTACCTACTGCAGTCAAGTTGATCCCTGCTTCCTCGGAAATCCTGGGGGCAGGCTTATCAAAAATAGCATAGTAGACAGGAAACATAAAACCATTGCAAATTTTGTACAAATGATTTTTGTAGTGAGCCTTCCATAACATTTGATGATAAATATGGATTGGTTTAGGGTCTTGGGGAGTCCATCTCCATCCGAGTACCGGATATTCAGAATTAAAACAAAGAGTATCCATAATATAAGAATTTTAATAAAGAGGAATGGTCCTGGTAGTTTTACGTGCATTTGATCTGTATTCAAGAATTGCTGTGGCTAATTTGTCGGACAAAACATTTGCCCAATCCATTACATATCCATTAATTGTTGCCTCCATCAAAGGGACCATTTCAATAGTGAACTTAGCAGAGTCATGTATTCCCCATATTTTACACATCATAGCTCCGACATAACAGTAAGGACAAGCTAATGAGTCCACAGAGTACTTACTTGATGATTCGTGCTTGAAAATGTCTCCACTGCCTAATTGGAGTTGATTCTGACTCGTTTTCATTTGAAAAGTTTTCCAGGAAGGCTTTGTTGTACCACTTTTCGGGCTCAGGTAAGTGATACATTTTCCTTAGATCATCAGGCTGAAATGAGCCAAATATCCTCTCGTCAATTGTGAAAAATGTTCTATTCGAGACTGGAATTTCCTCTACCACCCATCTCACTACATTAGTATATGGGAGGATTTTTTCTTGTGCTGCTATTTTGTGCAGATATGAATTAGCTAAATCTTTAAGGGATGCTTCTGATTTGTTACTTGAGTCAGCTGTGGCTGCTTTTGATATTTCCTCAGGCTACTTTGCTTCTATTAGATTGTAGATGATTTCCCAGCTAGTATTTCCAAGACTGAGGCACGTAGTGTCTGAGATTAACCCTTTTTTGCTTGGTCTCGGATCTTTGGCTGGCTGCGTTGTTGCTGTAGGAGCCGCTGCTACGGATTTCTTTGATTTCTTTCCCATTTGTTTCAAAGTTCTGATTTCAACGAAATTTTGCACAAGAGATTGGAAAAATAGTGATACAGAGAAATGCTGCTTACATACCAATATGATAATGAAAAAGAGTTACGTCGATCAGCAAGTGATAATGGATTATAGTAATATTTCCGTGGATAAAATCTAAAGAAAAGATCTACCCTTAACTGCTTCATTGATTAGCCGTTTAACCTGTCAATCCTGGTAAAGGAGGTTTTAAATGCTCATCATGTCATTTATATGCCGAATGATTCATTCAAGCATGGCTTAGATTTGTTTGATGGATGATTAGTGATAATTCGCAAATCAGCGATCGGTAACGTGAAAAGAAAGGCTTTAATGCTTGTTTTTAAACATCTCTAATCATCGAAATGTGATACAATGCATGCAAACCTTTTAAATGTATTCTCGAGATATGCGCCTCATTAATGCATCACAATTGTGAGATGGATTCGGGTTTTATTGTTGTGTCAATGTGGTTTCGCCGATTGCCAATGGCGATATACTTTATCACATCAGAGAATTTGAGCCTGCCTTCAATCATGTGTTGGCTTGTTGCTATCATTGCCGATTTGTCGATGGCGATATACTTTATCACATCGGAGGATTTTAAGAGGCTCTATTACATTGTGCTTTGGCATTTACCTTTTTCGATATCCGATTGTGATATGCTTTTTGGATCAGAGAGAATGGATGTGTCTTTGTGCATGCTTCCTTTGTAATTGCGTTATGCAATCTTCCGATCGATTTATCGCAATAACAAATAATTTTATAGTATTTTAAAGCCACATTTTATTTCAATTCAAAATTCTTTTTTAAAATAATTTGTTTATGTTAAGCCTTTTGATAAGGGTTTTTCTTATGATGGGTTAATACCAACTTATTTACACATCTATCTAAGTTTATTTTTAAAAGGAACCTATTTCATATTATGATTTTGTATAAAAATTTTATGAAATAGGGGGTTGTTGTACAACACAACAATTGGCGATTCACTGGGAGAAATAGTTAACTCTGGGAAAGTAATATAATACTTAAACTTTCTTAATCTAAAAATCTTAAATGATAGAGAAAATTTAACATAACTAGATAATCGTAGATTCTGAAGGTAATGCCAACTATTTTTTCTATTTCCTTCTCTTCTTAAAATTAAATACATTTTAAGCTTTAAATAAACCTTAATTGGTTGATAATGATAAAACAAAAGTCTTTTCCAACTTAGCTTTTATAAGAATGGCTCCTTTGTCATAGGTAGAGCTTCTGCTGCCAGCAAATGTCTATAATATTGACAGGGTTACCTTTTAACCATTTGATCATTCATTATTCCATCCATTTTAGAGTATAATTAAAAAGAATGAATCCAAAAGATATGTTTCCATATTTTCTGTATTGCATTTTACTTTTTTCCTTATTTTGTAAGATAAAAAGCCATTGTCCTGGTTTGGTGGCCAGCTGTTGACAATGGCATTCACTGGTTGTACTTTAATTGAACAAGCTGACTCATGATGAGACCCCTTGTCTTATAATTACAAGCCATTACCCTGTTTTGGTATGCAGTGTCGGTAATGTTAGTTGAACTATTCCCCTATGATCATGGTAAGCATGCTTATAATAAGACCTCTTATCTTTTATATCAAATATATTTTAGAATTACACTCTGAGTAATTATAAACTTTGATGGATGGCATGAACAATTTTCTCCTTAAGAGAATATGGATGACAGGGTGGGAGTTGAAGATGCTAAGATTGAATCAGTCTTTGTTTTGTATTGATAACCGTTTTTAGACTACTAAAACTTTAAAATGATTTACAGTATTTCTAAGTTTTGAGAATATTTCACAAAAATAAAATGGGGTTTCCAGAATCTAATTATACCTAATTTTCTTTTTCCTTTAAGGCTTCCATTTCTTAAAAGTAAATATCAAAACTTTTTTTTTTGAGTAACTTTTTCAATATAGCAAAGACCAATGGGAGGCTTTTCACAACTTTATTTTCCTAGGATTTTAAACAAAATAAATTATTTACACATCTTGCTGAAAATTGGATATTTACAAAGGGAGAAGGGGTTACCTCCTCAATTTAAGAATTTTTTCAAGATAAGGCCATTGACAAGAAGAGAATCTCTCTTTCCTGATAGATCTTGCAATATGAATGTAGAAGGGCCTATCTTCTCGCTGATTTAGAATGGTCCAAGCCACATTCTTTGGAACTTAGTGTGTTTCCCTTTATCTTCATGGGCTTTGTCCCACTTCAAAACTAGATCACAAACTTGTAAATGTTTTGAGCTAGTTGAAGTTGCATTGAAAGATGACTTAATAATCTGCTAATGTTTTGCATGTATAATTCGGGATTTTTCCCTTTCTTCTTCCAATCTCAGGATCTGATCGTGTCTTAGTTGAATAGAAGATGAGGGACTTTCTTCAATAAACTACACTAAAGCTAGTGATGGAAGTACTAAGTTTGCTGGTATGACAGCTTCATTTCCATACACTAGATTAAATGGAGAAGTTTCTATGGAGGCCTTCTGTGTTATGCGGTCAGCCCATAGTGCAAATATCAAATATTTATGCCAGTTTTTATGATTCTGCTCGATAGTTCTCTTAATGATTTTGATAAGATTTTTATTGGTGGATTCTGCTAAACCATTACCCTGAGGGTAGTAGTTTGTAGAATATTTCAATTTAAATCCCCTTTTGATAGCAAACTCAAATATAGAATTTCCAGAGAAGTAAGATGCATTATAAAAAATAAGAGCGTTTGGGACACCAAACCTAGTAATAATGAACTGATCTATGAATTCAATGATTGCCTCAGAGTTTGTTGTCTTCAAAGGAATTGCTTCAACCCACTTAGTAAAGTAATTGGTAGCTGTAAGGATATACCTATGTTGTTTGGATGAATGTGGAGTGATTTCTCCAATGATGTCCAATCCCCATTGTTCAAAAGGTTGTTCAATGTTGACTGGTTGCAAAGGGAAAGCTGGCTTCCTTTGTCTTCCACTAGTGGTTTGACAACTTTGGAATTTCCTTACATACTCATGAGTATCTCTGAACAAGGTGGGCCAGTAATATCCAGCATAAATAACTTTGTGAGCTATTGTATCAGCTCCAAAATGTCCCCCTACTAGTCCATCATGTAGCTCCTGTAAGACCTTTTGCGCTTCAGGTTTTTCTAAGCATCTTAATAAAATTGAATCATAATTTTGTCTAAACAATACATCATCTACAATTATGAAGTTTTTTTCTTTCAATCTTATGGCATGTTTGTTTTTATAGGAAAGATTAGAAGGAGCATATCCATTTTTCAAATAGAAAATTAGATCTACATATTGGGATTCAGGATTAGTGGTACTTATCTAATTGATTTCTTCAGTATCTTTTGTACCTTCAGGTTCCAAAATATTAGAAGCTCCTGCTGACAACCTGCAAAAACCTTGGCCTTTGACAATCTTTGCTGGTTTGATTTCCAAGTCATATTCTTGTAATGTTGTGACCCAATTTGCTCTCTTTTATCCTAATTCCCTTTGGACTAGTAACTGTCTTACCGCTGAAAAAGGGACTATAACTTTTGTGTGAGCTTTTAAGAGGAAGGGTTGGTAGTGTTTAATGGCTTTGTATAAAACAAAGGCTTGTTTTTCAACTTCTGAGTAATTAAGTTCATCACCTTGAAGGTTTGAACTATAAAATGAGATTGGTGCTTCTAAGTTTTGATCGTTAATTTGTGTTAGCACTACTGCGTAAGATGAATCAGATGCAAGAGTATATAACATGAAATGATTTGAAAAATTAGGAGTGCTTAAAGCGGGGGCATTTATGATTGATTGTTTGATGGAATCAAATGCTTCTTTTTCTACAGGCCCCCATTTAAACATTAAATTTTTCTTGATCATGGTTTGTAATGGAAAAACAATCTAGGAGAAATTTGGAACAAATATTTTTACAAAGTTAATTTGACCTAAAAATGATTGCATGGATTTTTTTATTGTGAGTGAATGGAATATCAGAAATCTCTTCGATTCTATTTGTGTCAATATAAATACCATCCTTTGAAACAATGAAGCCCAAGAGCTTACCTTGATCAAGGGTAAAAAAGGTTTTCTTAGGATTGAGTGAAATGCCATACCTTTTGCAGCGTAGAAAGATTTGTTTCAGATCATGCAAATGGTTTGACCTTTTCTTAGAGAACACAGTAATATCATCCAAATAGACAACTATTGATTTATTGATCAATCCTTTGAATGCAATGTCCATCGCTCTTTGGAATGTAGCTCTAGCATTGATAAGTCCAAAAGGCATTTTTTGGTAGGCATAGGTTCCCCACTTGGTTCTAAAAGTAGTTTTGAGTCTGTCATCAGGGTGTACCAAAATTTGGTTATGCCCTGAAAAACCATCTAAGAAGGACATCAATTCAAAACCTACTACTGAATGAAGTGTTTGCTCCATGGTAGGTAAAGGGAAGTTATCCTTTCGACTTGATTTATTAAGATTTCTGAAATCAATACAAATTCTAGTGTCACCATTTTTCTTCCTTACTGGCACCACATTGGACACCCAGTTTGAATGTCTAATAGGAAAAATTATCTTAGCTTTCAAGAGTTTGTTTAATTCAGCGTTTATTTGACTCTCTAATTTAGGATGAATCTTTCTTAATTTCTGCTGTACTAGTTTTTGTTCAGAAAGCATTGGAATAGTATGTTGTATGATAGATGTATCATATGTTTTCAAATCATCATATTTCCAAGCAAAGACATTTTTATATTTATGCAATAATCTAATGAATGCAATTATTTCTTTTGAAGAAAGTCCTAATCCCAAATTGATGTTTTGTGGATTATCCTTAGTACCAAGGTTTATCAACTCAAATCTCAAAGTAGAAATTTGGAGCTTTGAATTAGTAACCTGTTTAAACTTGTCTTTGATGTCATAAAGATCTTCAAGCTTGACCACTGGTTTAGGTATTGAGTTTTCTTCTTTCTTTTCCTTCATTTGAAGGTCATGATCACTTTCATCAATAATTTGATCATCATAGGATTTGTCAGAAGTTAAGAAATTTAAAACGTCTTCATCGTGATTGAAAACTTCCCAATTAGTGACATTATTAGGAATTGATGGTCTAAAAAGTTAATTCTACTTAGAATCTATCAGGAATGTAATCTTCCGATAGAAGGAGTTTGGAAGCAACATTAGCTAGTAAATCTGCTGCTGCATTCTGGGACCTTGGAATGGGAGAAATATTGAATGCTAAAAATTTAGATATAAGGTCTTGTACCAAAGACTGATAGTGTTTAAGGTTACTAGAAAGGTAATGAATAGTATTTCTGACTTGTTTTATAACAATTTCTGAATCACCGAACGCTTTCAAATATTGAACTTTAAGACCAATTACTTTGTAAAGTCCTTGAATCAAGGCTTCATATTCAGCTGTATTGTTTGTGCATTCGAATTCCAATCTACATCATAACATGGTCTTTTCTCCCTCGGGACTAACTAGAATACATCCTACTCCTGCACCTTCACTAGATTTAGACCCATCAAAATATAATGACCAAAACAAAGGTTTATCTACAGTTTTATTTACAGTTTCCTCAACAATTTTAACACATCTTGATGTATCTGTTTGTGAAACATTTTCGATTTGAGATGTGAAATTATTAACTAAGAAGGGTGATGGTTAAGCAATAAAATTGACAAAGAATGATTCAGATGAGTAATTGCCCAAAATATTGTTATTGAATGCTATTGGTTGATTTTCTTGTTCGAACTCAGTAACAGTATGGGTCATGTGTTTCTCCCGATCAATCTTGATCTGATTTGGCTTTCCTTTATAAGGCAGCCACATATGAGACCAATCGGTGGAAATATAACCATAAAGTTTCTCAGACCAGTCTCTACTCAAAATCAAACCATAGAATTCAGGTACATCAATGATTAAAATATCGATTCTTTGAACCACTCTTGGATCAGCTGATAACCTAATAGTAACTGAGTTGATTTCTCCTAAAACCTGGACCTTAGTTCTATCCAACTGGATAATATGACTTGCAGAATTTTGGGGTTCAATGTTCAGTTTGAAACAAACTGAAGCTGGCATTATATTCGAGGAAGCCCTTGAGTCAATCAAATAGTTGTGTAGATTTCTATTGTAGATCTCGTAGGTTAAGAGAAAAGGTGGAGTATGGGAATTGGATCTATCTCCAATTAAAACAGCATCAGTAGCTTCTACTCTACCAGGAGGTGGTTTACCTGTCTCTTTAGTAGCTTTGGACAATACAGTATTGGGAAGAGGAGAAGAAGGTACAAAATCTAACTCCTTAAGCAACAATTTTTGTTGATGTTTGAGTTTACTAAGCTCAAACATAGTGATATTTGCCTTTGTTTTCTTCATGTCTTAAATAATGTTGTAGTCCATAGAATCTGTAACTACTAATGTTTTAGATGTTGGAGGTGGATTTGAAGCTGATGATTGATTTTGAGAAGGTATCACTGTGGATTTCTTTGTGGGAACTTTTTCTTTAGTAGTAGTACCTGCATTCCTTTTCTTCTGAGTTATTTGAACAGGTTCAGGAGTACCCTTACTCCTGGTAGTTATAGGGAAAGCTTCCTGTTCATTTTCTGTATCAGAATTAGGCAAAATAAAGTCCCACATCCCATGACATTCTACAGTTTCCTCTTCTTCAGGTTCTTCAGATGATAAAATTGTTTCTTCCTCTTCTTCCTCTTCGGGATCCGAGTCTGCATTGGATATAGAATTTGGTGGCTTTGATTCCAGTTTCTTAAAGTTTCTAAATGACCTTTTTGTTGAAGTCTCAACTACTTACTTTTTTATTTCTACCATTTTGTTTGACATAGTCTTGAGAACTTTTTGGAGACCCTCCATATCATATGGATCTTTAGGCATTTTCTTCTTTGAATCATCTTTGAAAGAGACTTTTTTGGATTTTTTATCTTCAAGAGCAACAATAATGCGTTTCTCTACAACAAGTGCCTCTTTCATGTTTTCAACTAGAGTTAGTTTTGCAGCTCTATCTACAAAAATAACTATGTTTGAAGGCAAAGCTATTATATACCATTCGCTTCTGATTTGTTCACTGGGTTTAGAGGCAGTTGGAATCTTATTCAAGAGTTTATTAAACTATGAATTGAACTCTTTTATAGGTTCTTTAGACTCTATCCTAAGATTCGAAAGATCATTGATTAACATTGCTAGAGATCTATCATCACCATATTTAGTCAAGAATTGTTCTTGAAAAATGTTCCAACTTGTAATGGATCCTGATGGCAAGGAAAAATACCAAGAGCCAGCAGATCCTTGTAAGGTATAAGGGAAAAGTTTAACAATGACATCTTCCTCTGTAACTCCTTTTAACTTAACTGCCAACATGAAGCTGTTAATATGCTCATCGGCTTGTATGCCTGCATCTGGATTAAATTTCGGCAACCATTTTTCAGGATGTGCTGGTAATGGGTGTAATGGTGTAGGCATCGTGATTGCACCAGGATTATTCCATGGATTTTGTGCCATTGTCAAACTACTACCTAATGACAGTGACGATAAAGTTCCATATGATTGGGAAGGAGTAGATATTGAAGTTTGAGGAGGTTGAGAAGCAGATGTTGAAGTTCCAGTTCCCTGTTGAACAACAATCTGTAATGGGGGAGTGGATGGTTGACTTCACACTGGAGAAGATGAAATGGAGGATGATGATGATATAGTCTCACTATCATATCCTTTAGTTGTTTTTCTTGCCCTTTTCCTTTTCGGTAAAAGCAACTCAGTAGGTTCAATACCAAGTTTTCCGCTCTGGAGTCTAGTGAAGGGGTGAGGTGGAGTGAATTGCGAAGTCACACTGCCTTGAGATACCTCAGATTTTTGTGGTGATATTGAAAAGCCTTGAAGTTTATGGATAAGAGACTAAAATTTAGGAGACTTTGGAGTTAATCATTTTGGGATATGTTGGGGTTGAGTAGTGGTAGTTGTGTCCTCTTCTTTTCGTTTGAAGACTGGAGTTCTAGTATGCAAAGGAGAAGTCGGAGGTGAGGTGCAGGGAGATTTACTCTCGCAATGGGTTGCAGGTTTGGGTTTTCTCGCCATTCACAGTTCAAGCCCTCCTTCTAGTGCCAAAAATGTTGATGAAATTGCTGCATCAACATCGGGGAAAACCACCCGGTCCGGACCTTAAAGGCAACTCCTTTTCCATTTGGTGTGGTGGCTCCAATTGGATATAATGGGACCAGTTTTCCAATGGTTTATAAATAAGATGGATAAGTGGTTTATTTTCTATTATCTAATGATAATGATGGATGATTTATTCTAACATGTAAAATTATAAACAACTATTGTATCCCTGGAAATTTCCACTTTAGTGCAACTTTTGATGATCTTTATCTACAAATAGACATATAGATGACTCTATCGATAAAAAAAGACATTCATTCAAATGATAATTACTTTGTTCAAGTAGTTGAACAAAGTAATCATTAAAATATTATTACACTATTCTTCATATATCATTGACATAAATATGATTGAAATAATAACATTCTTTAAATATTCAATAGTGATAAGTATAAGGACTACTGTTAAAACATATACATATATCAAATGATAGCAAGATTGAATAAATACTGATTCATATAAAAGAATGGAGCAAATACAGATAATAGTACCATATGTAATTTTAATCCCTTCCAATATCAATCACATTCAGATTCCGTTTTCTAACTCAGAAATACTCTCATAAAAAGCAATAGTGCATATCTCATCAAAGTATTCTTCATTAAAATTCAGAATATAGGCCCATTCTTCATTAAAAATATATATCAGAAGCACAATAGTGTGACTCCCGATCCAAGTTTTATACAAAAATTGAGGACCCTTTCTAAAGACATGAATGGGTCTATAAATACTATCTAATCTAACTGATTATGAAATAAAAATGCTATTAGGTGGTATAACCAAATCATGAAAATTTCCTTGAAATAGGCCTGCTTGTAGTCGGTAGAATGATCCACTGTTTTGGCCGATCATCCTTTGGCTTGATCTGGTAGATAGCAAGCATTGGTTGCAATTCTAGAGGGTGACTTAGACGTGAATGCAGTTGGGCTGAATACATAGCATCATGAATTTCGGGAATCATGTAACTGATTGCATCGGTTAAACATTTCAGTGCTGCCCTTTGACTATATGGTTTAACTAGGAAGAACCAAAAGGTGTCCCAAGTTAAACTTTGGATGCCTGCTATTAATCTCTCATTCTTTTCCAAATCTTGTTTGCATGTCTGTTCCAATGCTTTGGCTGATGGTAGTTTACCTGGAGTGCACTGTGAAATCAAATTAGACAGATAAAGAGTATCATTAATTAACTCAATCAAATCACTAGTTGCCGATCTACATCTTGAAGTTTCCCTTTCTCCTTTCATCAGTTGTGATTGCCATTCTAGGAAAAGAATTTCCTTGTGTGATTCTAGAATTCTAGGCAGATTTGCAGCTTCCCCTTCACTGGTTTCTTGCCAGGAAAGAAAGTTTGTTAATGTTTCATTGGCCTGTTCCAAATTCTATCTTGCATCAACTAATTTGTCAATCATTGATGAAGCAATCTCACAGAGGGGCTCAACAAGGAAATATTATGATATAGTA
The DNA here is from genome assembly GCA_031772625.1 of Pinus tabuliformis. Classification (NCBI taxonomy): domain Eukaryota; kingdom Viridiplantae; phylum Streptophyta; class Pinopsida; order Pinales; family Pinaceae; genus Pinus; species Pinus tabuliformis. Next base: position 967,096,580 of record CM062813.1, on the reverse strand, counting down.
AATTTAACTATTTAATCAATGCCTTATTGATCTGGAGAGCTTCGGACCTGAACTCTACTGGTTGTGGAAAACTTTTGAACCTTTCTATCCGTTGTGATAGTTGAGTGATTTGCTCATCCTTTGTTTTGCTCATATGTTCATTCATAGTCTTCAGCTTGTCCAATGCTAAGGATAACTCCTTTTGTTTCTGCACTGCACTTTGGTCTATCCTCTGCTTCTCCTTGAGCAATTTCTCATTTAGTTGGTTGTTTACTTGCTATTGTGTTGCTAACTGCTATTCTAATTTCTCTATTCTATGCTATCTTTCAGATACCTGTGCCTCCAATGAAACAATTGTCTGATCTTTTTCCTTGAGTAAATTGCTCACTTCTGATGCTTTATCCATAGTGGCTAGTGAGTATGCCCCGTCATATTAAGAGAGTTTTGTGAGGTCTTCAGAAGGATTGAATTCTTCTTTCCATACCACATTAGCCATCTTTGTTTGTGCAGGTAAAAGGGAAGATTGATCAATCCTTCTCTTTTTCCTTTGTCTTTTTACTACAGCCCTATGCTTAGGGCTATAAAAGACATCTAGAGGTGGCATTTCTTATATATGAAAAACGATTTCATCTGATGGATCCTTAGGAATTATCTATACATCTTGAATTATGGGTGGGCCATTAGTTCCTTCAGTTGGAACCGTATTTGTTGCTGTCTTGTGACCAATTGTCACTTCAGGCATGCTAAAACCCCGTGAATTCTCAGGATTGCTTATGATGGAATCGAATTGTTTCCATTCTTTAAGGAGCTTGGGATCAATATCAGTATCTATATCCATGTGTTCACTGCCTTTTCCTTGTTTTTTCTCCTGTTCTGGCACTTTTTCTTTCTCAGGAATTTTTTCCACAGCAGGAGATTTGTCAACATTTTGTTGTTCAGGCTTGCTTGACTAGATTGTTGGGGTGGTGGCTAATAAGTCTAGAGGCAGAGTTTGCAACCTATGTTATCTAAGCATATTAAACACTTCCAGCCCTTCATCTTGATACCTGATCCTAGCCAACGTTTTTACCTCAAATAATGATTCTGCTGAGGAAAATAGGTCATCAAAGTTATCCTTTTCATGATCAAACTTTGTAAGTTTGGCTTGTTCAAGAACATTAAAGGAAACTTTTTTTGGATCATATTGTCTGTTGGGAATTGTTGCAAGATTGAGCATTTGTATTTTTTCCGCCTCCTTTTCTATATGTTTGTAATCATGGAGAGTGAAAGCACCGCATCTTAAAGGAAATGTAGGCCATACTTGTTTCTTAGAATTTCTAAGGGTTTTGGATGTCCCTTCTGTTGTTATCTGATAGGCCAATTCCCGATCTAATAGCTTATCGGGCACATACAGGGGAAGGACATGGGGTTTTGTAAGGCTACCAAAAAGCCTTATATAAGTGGACTTGTCTTCTCTGAACCAATTACCTACTGCAGTCAAGTCGATCCCTGCTTCCTTGGAAATCCTAGGGGCAGGCTTATCAAAAATAACATAGTAGACAGGTAACATAAAACCATTGAAAATTTTGCACAAATTGTTTTTTTAGTGAGCCTTTCATAACATTTGGTGATAAATATGGATTGGATTAGGGTCTTAGGGAGTCCATCTTCATCCAAGTATCAGATATTCAAAATTAAAACAAAGAGTATCCATAATGTAAGCACTGTAATAAAAAGGAGGAATGGTCCTGGTAGTTTTACATGCATTTGATCTATATTCAAGAATTGTTGTGGCTAATTTATCGAACAAAAAATTTGCCCAATCCATTACATATCCATTAATTGCCGCCTCCATCAAAGGGACCATTTCAATAGTGAACTTAGCAAAGTCATGTATTCCCCATATTCAACACATCATAGCTTCGGCATAACAGTAAGGAGAAGCCAATGATTCCACAGAGTACTTGATGATTCGTGCTTGTGATTCTCGGGAAAATATCTCCACTGCCTAATCGGAGCTGATTCTGACTCATTTTCATTTGCAAAATTTTCCAGGAAGGCTTTGTTGTACCGCTTTTCAGGCTCAAGTAAGTGATACATTTTCCTTAGATCATCAGGTTGAAACGAGCCAAATATCCTCCCGTCAATTATGCAAAATGTTCTGTTCGATACTGGAATTTCCTCTACCACCCATCTCACTCGTCAGTATATGGGAGGATTTTTTCTCGCACTGCTATTCTGTGCAGATATGAACAAGCTAAATCTTTAAGGGATGCTTCTGATTTGTTACTTGAGTCAACTATGGCTCCTTTTGATATTTCCTCAAGCTCCTCTACTTCTATTAGATTGTAGATGCTTTCCTACCTAGCATTTCCAAGACCGAGGCACGTAGTGTCTGAGATTAACCCTTTTTTTCTTGGTCCGGGATCCTTGGCTGGCTATGCTATTGCTGTAGGAGTTGCTGCTGTAGATTTCTTTGATTTCTTTCCCATTTGTTTCAAATTTCTGATTTTAGCGGAATTCTGCACAAGCGATTGGAAAAACAGTGATACAAAGAAATGCTGCTTACAAACCAATATGATAATGAAAAATAGTTACGTTGATTAGTAGGTGATAATGGATTATAGTAAGATTGTCGTGGATAAAATCTAAAGAAAAGATATACCCTTAACTGCTTCATTGATTAGCTATTTAACCTATTAATCGTGGTAAAGGAGGTTTTAAATGCTCATCATGTCGTTTATATGCCGAATGATTCATTCAAGCGCGGCTTAGATTTGTTTGATGGATGACTAGGGATAATTCGCAAATCGACGATCGGTAACATGAAAGGAAAGGCTTTAATGCTTGTTTTTAAACATCTCCAATCACCGAAAGGTGATACAATGCATGCAAACCTTTTAAATGTATTCTCGAGATATGCACCTCATTAATACATCGCAATCAGGGGATGGATTCGAGTTTTATTGTTGTGTCAATGTGGTTTTGCCAATTGCCGATGGCGATATACTTTATTGCATCAGAGGATTTGAGCCTACCTTCAATCATGTGTTGGCTTGTTGCTATCATTGCCGATTTGCCGATGGCGATATACTTTATCACAGCGGAGGATTTTAAGAGGTTCTATTACATTGTGCTTTGGCATTTACCTTTTCCGATATCTGATTGCGATATGCTTTTCGGATTAGAGAGAATGGATGTGTCTTTCTGCATGCTTCCTTTGTTATTGTGATATGTGATCTTCTGATTGCTTTATTGCAATAATGAAGAATTTTATAGTATTTTAAAGTCACATTTTATTTCAATTCAAAAGGCTTTTTTAAAATAATTCATTTACGTTAAGCTTTTTGATAAGGGTTTTTCTTATGATGGGTTAATACCAACTTATTTACACATCTAGCTAAGTTTATTTTTAAAAGGAACACATTTCATATTATGATTTGTATAAAAAAATTATGAAATGGGGGGTTGTTGTGCAGCACAACAAAAGGGTTTGAAAATGGAATTCATCAAACCTTGAAATGTAGAAGGTGCATTGGTAAGGCCAAAAGGCATGACCAAAAATTCATAGTGACCCTCATGAGTTCTAAATGCTATTTTCGGAATGTCTTCAGTCTTCATTTTGATTTGATGATATCCTGAATGAAGATCCAACTTGGTGAAGTAAATTGATCCATGTAATTCATCCAATAATTCGTCAATGACAGGAATGGGAAACTTATGGGTTTGAAAATGGAATTCATCAAACCTTGAAATGTAGAAGGTGCATTGGTAAGGCCAAAAGGCATGACCAAAAATTCATAGTGACCCTCATGAGTTCTAAATGCTGTTTTCAAAATGTCTTCAGTCTTCATTCTGATTTGATGGTATCCTGAATGAAGATCCAACTTGGTGAAGTAAATTGATCCATGCAATTCATCCAATAATTCGTCAATGACAAGAATAGGAAACTTATCTTTAATAGTGATCTTGTTGAGCTCCCTATAATTCGGAAACATGCACCATGATCCATCCTTCTTGTGCACCAATACTACTAGAGCAGAGAAAGAACTTTGGCTAGGTTGAATTATACCTGCCTCTAGCATTTCTGCAACGATACATTCAATTTCACTCTTTTGGGAATAGGGATATCTGTACAGCCTAATGTTTGGAGGAACACTTCCTGGAATCAAATCAATAGCATGATCATGATCACAAATAGGTGGGAGACCTTTGGGAGTCTCAAATACCTTGGAATGATTATCCAAGACTTTTTGGAGATGTGGAGAAATAGATGATTTCGATGTGGAAACATCTAGCGAACATAATTGTGCAATTACACCTCTTTGTTCCTTTTTTAGAAGATTTTTCATATCGTTAGAGCTGATTATCTTTCTTGATTTCCCTGCATTACCCCATAATTCAACTTCCTTTCCTTCCGCATAAAATTTCATGAAAATTTCTTGAAAGTTAAAAGCTATTGTACCCAAGGATTGTAGCCATTGAACTCCAAGTACAACATCAAAACCTCCCATTGGAATGGAAAGCATTGGGCTATTCAATACATATTATCCCATGGATAGCTTGATATTATGGCACTTTCCAGAGCAATTTATCTTTCCTCCACTTGCAACCATCACTTGACACTCTGGTGCTGGATATAGGAAGCAATTCAATTCTTTTTCTATCTTACAATGAATAAATTGTGGGTACTTCCTGAATCAATCAACACTTTTACCTTTTTCTTCTTGATATTTCCTTCTATCTTGATGGTTTGAGGAGTGGTAATTCCAGCCAATGCATCACAAGATATGGTTGGATTTATCTAGGCTTTTTTCCTGGAGTATATCCTCCTCTTTTGGCCTTTCTTGTTCCTTTTCTTCTTCCTCTTCACAATATATGTAGAATAATTTCTTCTCAGCACACTTATGACCTTTAGTGTATTTTCTATCACAACTGTAACAAAGCCCTTTTGCTCTTTTTTCTTCCAATTGTTGTGGTGTCAACCTTATAGGTTGTGTAAGGCTAGGGGCAACAACACTTCCATCTTTATAGTTGTGAGTGGTAGGCTTCCTAGTTGCCATAATTTTTCTTTCCATTTTTCTTTCTAACCTGAATGCCTTCTCCAATGAATCAGGTTCCCAAAGGCGAACATCATGTTGGATATTCTCCTTTAAAGTCCCTATGAACACATCAATCCTATTCTCCTCTGGAATATTTTTTACCCTTATGTTCAATTTTTGGAACTCCTCAATGTGCTCCATCATTGAACCCTTTTGTTTGAGACTTATCAATTGGCTAAAAAAGTGTTGCTTTTTGTATCCTCATAATGTGCTGTCATTTCTTCCGAAAAAATTGCCCAAGTGACAATTTTTTTTACGAGAGCAAAACCATTGATACCATACAAACTGATTTGGTTCCAAATATAAAGTTGCAATATGTATTTTTTGTGTGTTTTGTACATTATTGAGATCGAAAAATTGCTCCATCTATAGTATCCATGTTGCGGGATCCTTGCCATCAAACTTACTCATATCAATTTTTGGAATATGGTGGGTCTTCAATCCAACATTAGAGTCTATGAAATCATGATTAACATTTCTTTTGTTCTCATCATGAGTTTCCTTTACTATCCTTTCACCATTAGTGACCATTTCTTGTAGCAACTTATTCAAATTTATCTTCAATTCTTCCATCTTATCCTCCATGCCATCCATCTTAGCATTCATGCCATTCATCTTAGCTTCCATGCCATTCTTTAAACCATCCATCTTAGCTTCCACGCCATACATCTTAGCTTCTACATCTTTCTCTAAACCATCCATCTTAGATTCTGTTACTTTTTGTGCGAGTGACATTTGTTGCACTTGGTCTCGTAATTTTGATATATCATGTTGCATTTCTTCCTCTTCTTCATGAGTCATGCTAGAGCTTTCAGGTTGCTTACTAGGTGTTTGCATTTTATTTCCTCAGGGCATCAATTACCGATAATAATGCTTTACTATGCCCTTTGAATTCCTTCAAACTAATTTTTTCAAACCAAGCTTATGAAAAATTAAAAAAAAACTACACACCTTTTTTCACTTTGTAGGAGATCAATATTGAATCTGATGTTTCTCTGTAATTTCAGATCATCGAGTTCTGAAATTGCGACCTATAGTAGCCTTCTGTGTCCGCTTTCCAATGCCACTAGTCTGATCGAATTTAGATTCTCCAAGGCGGAGTTATGCACAATCTCCCAAGATGACCTGATTATAAACCTTTCCAAAATAGTGAAATTGTAAGAAGTGCCACGTGTCACTTTTTTGACCTTAGTATCTGAAAAATATACATAGGAAACTACAGTTAGTCCTCTTTCTGTAACCTCTTACGAAATTTCAATCTGATGCTCAAAACAAAAGTTATGACGATTTTCCCCAGGTCACTTATTTGGAATGAAATTCAGGGGTCTGCAAAAAGGCCAACTTCATCAGATCATATCTCCACAAATATAGCATGAAACGCTCTGAAATTTGGACTCGAGGTTCATAACGATTTCATCCCAAATGATTTTTTTTTTAGAATTTGAAACATCATAGAAAACATGTTATAGCGCAAATGCCACAATGACCTGTTTTGAGCAGCGAAACCCTAGAATTCAAAGCTTTGATACCAAATGTTATGAAACCAATTGACAAAAATATAGAATCGATAATTGAACGCCTTAGAATTCAGTCTCTTCGAGGGAGAAACCTCCTTTACATTAGACAAATGAACAATTCTTGGATGATTCAAATGACAAAACTCCTTTCTATATATAGGAGTCTAAGGGGTCACAATATAACCAAGCCGACCTAACAATAATAATATAAAGGCACAATAATAACAATAGAAGGATTCTATGGGGCACAGTAATAACAATATGGGGACAATAGGGGCACAACAATATTAATAAGGGATACAACTACAATAGTAATGGGGGCATCACTAGTATTATAGGGACCTAACATGCCCCTCTCCTTCAAAAAAGTGTTGTCCTCAACGCTTGAGTAGTTCTGGATGCTTCTGTATAAAATTCTCATCCTCCCTTGTGGAATCTTCAACGGATAAGTTTTTCCACTTGATGAGATACTCCGAAATGATTGATTTCGTAGCTGTCGAGTTCTTGTTTCTATGACTGCTTCTGGTTCCAATATAATTTTTCCTTCCTCGTCAAGTTCTGGCAATATTGTTTGAACTGGGAGCTTGTCGCCTATAACCTTCTTTAAGCATGAAACATGGAAAACTGGGTGCACTCGAGAAGCTGTAGGAAGCTCCAATTTGTATGCCATAGTACCAATCTTTTGCAACACCTTGTACAGACCATAATACTTTGGTGATAATTTATTATCCTTATTAGCTTGCTTGAGGGACATTTGTTTATATGGTTGTAGCAGTAGGAATACCCAGTCACCCACATCAAAACTTCTTTCGCTGCAATGTTGATCTGCTTGTTCTTTCATTCTATTCTGCACCAACATGAGGTTATCCTTTAAGAGTTGGAGAACTTGTTGTTGATGCTCGATGTGATGTTCCACTACTTGAACCTTAGAATTTTCTCTTAAATATGATGTGATGGATGGTGGCTGATATCCATAAAGTGCCATAAATGGGGTCATTTTTGTTGCAGTATGGAAGGAAGGGTTATACCACCATTCAGCCAGAGGCAACCATTTGACCCATTGTGTCTGTTTATCAGATACAAAGCAAAGAAAATATCCTTCCAAACATTTTTTTACTATCTTAGTTTGCCATCAGATTGAGGATGATAAGATGAGCTATGAGCTAACTGAGTACCAAGACAAGAAAATAATTCTGTCCAAAAATTTCCATTAAAAATGGGATCTCCGTCACTTACAATAATCTTTGGATTTCCATGTAGCTTTTGAATTGTTTCCATAAATGTAGTAGAAACTGTACTAGATTTAAATGGATGTGATAATGCACAAAAGTGTGCATAGTTGGTAATTCTATCAACTACCACCATGATGACACTCTTTCCCTCAGACTTGGGTAAACCTATGATAAAATCCATTGAAACCTCCTCCTAACGTTGGCTTGGAATGGATAAAGGTTGTAATAGAACTGGTGTCTTAATTGTTTCAACTTTATTTTGTTGCCAAACCAAACATTCCGCCACAAACTTTTGAATATTTGATTTAAGGCCATCCCAAAAAAATTCCTTCTTAACCCTGTGGTAAGTTTTTAAAAATCGTGAATGCCCTCCTAAGGGAGAAGCGTGCAATTTCAGAAGAATCTTTTGTTTGAGTTGGGAATTCTTAGAGAGGTATAAGCGATCTTTGTACCATAACGAATCATTTTTCTAGCTAAATGTATCAGATGTACTGGAATCTTGTTGTAACTTTTGAATAATTGCCCACACTTCTTCATCATTCTTCCATTCCTCCCTTGCTTCGTTTATCCAATCTGGTAGGATAATAGAAATGGCACACAACAATGCTTCCACATCCTCATCCATTTTTAAGAGTGCATCTGCCAAAAAATTTTCTTCCCTTTTTTGTAGATGATTTCAAAGTCATAACCCAACATCTTTGTCACCCATTTTTGTTGTTCTTCAAAGAATATTCTTTGTTTTTAAAAGTATTTAAGGCTATAATGATCTGTTTTTACCTTGAAGTGTCTTCCCATTAGGTAGGGTCGCCATTTCTTAAGTGCATGTAGTATTGCCAACATTTCCTTCTCATAAATAGCTTTGTGTAAATAATTTCCCTTGATTGGACGACTTTTGAAAGCAATGGGTCTTTCATCTTGCATTAAAACAACACCAATGCCATTTCCTGAAGCATCACATTCCACAATAAAGGTTTTTGTGAAGTCTAGTGTAGCTAAGACCGGTGCTTGGCACATTGCCTCTTTAAGATGTTCGAAGGCCTTTGTTGCTTCTGGAGTCCATGAAAATGCATCTTTATTCATTAATGTTGTTAGAGGTGCTGCTATTTTCCCATAATTCTTAACAAACTTGCGATAATACCCTGTCAACTCGAGAAATCCTCACAGATGCTTTATGGATGTGGGGATTTTCCATTCCTTAATGGCTTTAATTTTTTCTAGGGTCTACCTTAACTCCTTCATCAAAAAATATTAACACAAATTTTCTAAGGAAGGGTTTGAGAACGGAATTCATCAAACCTTGAAATGTAGAAGGTGCATTGGTAAGGCCAAAAGGCATGACCAAAAATTCATAGTGACCCTCATGAGTTCTAAATGAATGTATTTAATCTTCATTTTGATTTGATGATATCCTGAACGAAGATCCAACTTGGTGAAGTAAATTGATCCATGCAATTCATCTAATAATTCGTCAATGACAGGAATGGGAAACTTATCTTTAATAATGAGCTTGTTGAGATCCCTATAATTTGGACATATGAGCCATGATCCATCCTTCTTGTGTACCAATACTATTGGAGCAAAGAAAAAACTTTGGCTAGGTTGAATTATACCTGCCTCTAGCATTTCTACAACCATACGTTCAATTTCACTCTTTTGGTAATAGGGATATCTGTACGGACTAATGTTTGGAGGAACACTTCCTAGAATCAAATCAATAGCATGATCATGATCACGAATAGGTGGGAGACCTTTGGGAGTCTCAAATACCTTGGAATGATTATCCAAGACTTTTTGGAGATCTAGAGAAATAGATGATTTCGATGTGGAAACATCTAACAAACATAATTGTGAAATTACACCTCGTTGTTCCTCTTTTAGAAGCTTTGTCATACTGTTAGTGCTGATTATCTTTCCCGGTTTCCCTGCAATACCCCTTAATTCAACTTCCTTTCCTTCCGCATAAAATTTCATGAAAATTTCTTGAAACTTAAAAGCTATTGTACCCAAGGATTGTATCCATTGAATGCCTAATACAACATCAACACCTCCCATTGGAATGGAAAGCATTGGGCTATTCAATACATATTCTCCCATGGATAGCTTGATATTATGACATTTTCCATAGCAATTTATCATTCCTCCACTTGAAACCATCACTTGACACTCTGATGTTGGATATAGGAAGCAATTCAATTCTTTTGCTATCTTACAATGAATAAAATTGTGGGTACTTCCTGAATCAATCAACACTATTACCTTTTTCTTCTTGATATGTCCTTCTATCTTGATGGTTTGAGGAGTGGTAATTCCAGCCAATGCATTACAAGATATGGTCAGATTCATTTCTTCTTTATATAGGCTTTGTTCTTGGAGTATATCCTTTTCTTTTGGCCTTTCCTGTTCCTTTTCATCTTCCTCTTCACAAGCTATGTAGAATAATTTCTTCTTAGCACACTTATGACCTTTAGTGTATTTTCTATCACAACTGTAACAAAGCCCTTTTGCTCTTTTTTCTTCCAGTTTTTGTGGTGTCAACGTTATAAGTTGTGGAAGGCTAGGGGCAACAACACTTCCATATTTATAGTTGTGAGTGGTAGGTTTCCTAGTTGCTATAATTTTGCTTTCCATTTTTCTGCTAACTTGAATGCCTTCTCCAATGAATTAGGTTCACAAAGGCGAACATCATGTTGGATATTCTCCTTTAAAGTACCTATGAACACATCAATCCTATGCTCCTCTGGAATATTTTTTACCCTTATGTTCAATTTTTGGAACTCCTCAATGTGCTCCATCATTGAACCCTTTTGTTTGAGACTTATCAATTGGCTAAAAAAGTGTTTATTTTTGTATCCTCATAATGTGCTATCATTTCTTTTGTAAAAATTGCCTAAGTGACAATTTGTTTACGAGAGCAAAGCCATTGATACCATACAAACTGATTTGGTTCCAAATATAAAGTTGCAATACGTACCTTTTGTGTGTTTTTCACATTATTGAGATCGAAAAATTGCTCCATCTGTAGTATCCATGTTGTGAGATCCTTACCATCAAACATCCTCATATCGATTTTTGGAATATGGTGTGTCTTTGATCTAACATTAGAGTCTATGAAATCATGATTAACATTTTTTTTGTTCTCATCATGAGTTTCCTTTACTATCCTTTCACCATTGATGACCATTTCTTGTAGCAACTTATTCAAATTTATCTTCAATTCTTTCATCTTATCATCCATGCCATCCATCTTAGCTTCTACACCATTCTTTAAACCATCCATCTTAGTTTCCATGCCATACATCTTAGCTTCGACATCTTTCTTTAAACCATCCATCTTAGATTCTGTTACTTTTTGTGCGAGTGACATTTGTTGCACTTGGTCTTTTAATTTTGATATATCATGTTGCATTTCTTCCTCTTCTTCATGAGTCATGCTAGAGCTTTCAGGTTGCTTACTAGGTGTTTGCATTTTCTTTCCTCAGGGCATCAATTACCGATAATAATTCTTTACTGTGCCCTTTGAATTCCTTCAAACTAATTTTTTCAAACCAAGCTTGTGCAAAATTAAAAAAAAAAAACTACACACCTTTTTTCACTTTGTAGGAGCTCAATATTGAATCTGATGTATCTCTATAATTTTGGATCATCCAATTCTAAAATTGCGACTTGTAGTAGCCTTCTGTGTCCTCTTTCCAATGCCACTAGTCTGATCGAATTTAGATTCTCCAAGGCGGAGTTATGCACAATCTCCCATGATGACCTGATTATAAACTTTTCCAAAAGAGTGAAATTGTAAGAAGTGCCACGTGTCACTATTTTGACCTTAGTATCTGAAAAATATACACAGGAAACTACAGTCTATCTTCTTTATGTAACTTCTTACGAAATTTCATTCTGATGCTCAAAACAAAGGTTATGACGATTTTCCCCAAGTCACCTATTTGGAATGAAATTCAGGAGTCTGCAAAAAGGCCAACTTCCTCAGATCATATTTCCGCAAATGTAGTGCAAAAAACTCTGAAATTCAGACCCGAGGTTCATAATGATTTCTTACCAAATGGGTTTTTTTTAGCATCTGAAACATCACAGAAAAAAAGTTATAGCGCAAATTCCATGATGACCTGTTTGGAGCAGCGAAACCCTAGAATTCAAAGCTCTGATACCAAATGTTATGAAACCAACTCACAAAAAGATAGAAAAGATAGTTGAATGCCTTAGAATTCAGCCTCTTCAAGGGGGCAACCTCCTTTACATTACACAAATGAACAATTCTTGGATGATTCAAATGACAAAACCTCCTTTCTATATATAGGAGTCTAAGGGGTCACAATATAACCAAGCCGACCTAACAATAATAATATAAAGGCACAATAATAATAATAGAGGGATTCTATGGGGCACAGTAATAACAATATGGGGACATTAAGGGCACAACAATATTAATAAGGGATACAAATACAATAGTAATGGGGGCATCACTAGTATTATAGGGACCTAACATGCCCCTGTCCTTCAAAAAAGTGTTGTCCTCAATGCTTGAGTAGTTCTAGATGCTTCTGTATATAATTCTCATCCTCCCATGTGGAATCTTCAGCGGATAAGTTCTTCCACTTGATGAGATACTCCAAAATGATCAATTTCGTAGTTGTCAAGTTCTTGTTTCTATGACTGCTTCAGTTCCAATATAATTTTTCCTTCCTCGTCAAGTTCTGGCAATATTGTTTGAACTGGGAGCTTGTCACCTATAACCTTCTTTAAACATGAAACATGGAAAACTGGGTGCACTCGAGAAGCTGTAGGAAGCTCCAATTTGTATGCCATAGTACCAATCTTTTGCAACACCTTGTACGAACCATAATACTTTGGTGATAATTTATTGTCCTTCTTAGCTTGCTTGAGGGACATTTATTTATATGGTTGTAGCCGTAGGAATACCCAGTCACCTACATCAAACTTCTTGCGCTGCAATGTTGATCTACTTTTTGTTTCATTCTATTCTGCGCCAACATGAGGTTATCCTTTAAGAGTTGGAGAACTTGTTGTTGATGCTCGATGTGATGTTCCACTACTTGAACCTTAGAATTTTCTCTTAAATATGATGTGATGGATGGTGGCTGATATCCATAAAGTGCCATAAATGGGGTCATTTTTGTTGCAGTATGGAAGGAAGTGTTATACCACCATTCAGCTAGAAGCAACCATTTGACCCATCGTGTTTGTTTATCAGATACAAAGCAACAAAGATATCCTTCTAAACATTTGTTTACTATCTTATTTTGCCCATCAAATTGAGGATGATAAGATGAGCTATGAGCTAACTGTGTACCATTACAAGAAAATAATTTTGTCCAAAAATTTCCAGTAAAAATGGGATCTCTGTCACTTACAATAATCTTTGGATTTCCATGTAGCTTTTGAATTGTTTCCATAAATGCAGTAGAAATTGTACTGGCTTCAAATGGATGTGATAATGCACAAAAGTGTGCATACTTGGTAAGTCAATCAACTACCACCATGATGAAACTCTTTCCCTCAGACTTGGGTAAACCTGTGATAAAATCCATTGAAACCTCCTCCCAACCTTAGCTTGGAATGGATAAAGATTGTAATAGACCTGGTGTCTTAATTGTTTCAACTTTATTTTGTTGGCAAACCAAACATTCTGCCACAAACTTTTGAATATTTGATTTAAGGCCATTCCAAAAAAATTCCTTCTTAACCCTGTGGTAAGTTTTTAAAATTCCCGAGTGCCCTCCTAAGGGAGAAGCATGCAATTCCATAAGAATCTTTTGTTTGAGTTGGGAATTCTTAGAGAGGTATAAGCGATCTTTGTACCATAACGAATCATTTTTCCAGCTAAATGTATCAGATGTACTAGAATCTTGTTGTAACTTTCGAATAAGTGCCCACACTTCTTCGTCATTCTTCCATTCCTCCCTTGCTTCGTTTATCCAATCTGGTAGGATAATAGAAATGACACACAACAATGCTTCCACATCCTCATCCATTCTTGAGAGAGCATCTGCCACAACATTTTGCTTCCCTTTTTCGTATATGATTTCAAAGTCATAACCCAACATCTTTGTCACCCATTTTATTTGTTCTTTAGAGAATATTATTTGTTCTAAAATGTATTTAAGACTATCATGATCTATTTTTACCTTGAAGTGTCTTCCCATTAGGTAGGGTCACCATTTCTTAAGTGCATGTAGTATCGCCAACATTTCCTTCTCATAAATAGCTTTGTGTAAATATTTTCCCTTGATTAGACAACTTTCAAAAGCAATGGGTATTTCATCTTGCATTAAAACAACACCAATTCCATTTCCTGAAGCATCACATTCCACAATAAAGGTTTTTGTGAAGTCTAGTGTAGCTAATACCCATGCTTGGCACATTGCCTCTTTAAGATGTTCAAAGGCCTTTGTTGCTTCTGGAGTCCATGAAAATGCATCTTTCTTCAATAATGTTGTTAGAAGTGCTACTATTTTCCCATAATTCTTAACAAACTTGCGATAATACCTTGTCAACTTGAGAAATCCTTGCAAATGCTTTATGGATGTGGGGATTTTCCATTCCTTAATGGCTTTAATTTTGCTAGGGTCTACCTTAACTCCTTCATGAGATACAATATGACCAAGATATTCCACCTCTTGTACTCCAAAAAAAAATTTGGATATTTTTGTATATAATTGTTTCTCCTCCAATATTTGTAGCACCCTGTCAACATGTTCAACATGATCCTTCCAAGACTTGCTGTAGATTAGTATATCATCAAAAAATACTAACACAAATTTTCAAAGGAATGGTTTGAAATTTGAATTCATCAAACCTTGAAATGTTGAAGGTGCATTGGTAAGGCCAAAAGGCATGACTAAAAATTCATAATGAACCTCATGAGTTCTAAATGTTGTTTTCAGAATATCTTCAATCTTCATTCTGATTTGATGATATCCTGAATGAAGATCCAACTTGGTGAAGTAAATTGATCTATGCAATTCATCCAGTAATTCATCAATGATAGGAATGGGGAACTTATCTTTAATAGTGAGCTTGTTGAGCTCCCTATAATCCGAACACATGCACCATGATCCATCCTTCTTGTGCGCCAATACTACTGGAGCAGAGAAAGAACTTTGACTCGGTTGAATTATACCGGCCTCTAGCATTTCTGCAACCATACGTTCAATTTCACTCTTTTGGTCATAGGGATATCTGTACGGCCTGATGTTTGGAGGAACACTTCCTAGAATCAAATGAATAGCATGATCACGATCACGAATAGGCGGGAGACCTTTGGGAGTCTCAAATACCTTGGAATGATTATCCAAGACTTTTTGGAGATCTGGAGAAATAGATGATTTCGATGTGGAAACATCTAGTGAACATAATTGTGCAATTACACCTCGTTGTTCCTTTTTTAGAAGCTTTGTCATACCGTTAGAGTTGATTATCTTTCCCGGTTTCCCTACAATACCCCTTAATTCAACTTCCTTTCCTTCCGCATAAAATTTCATGAAAATTTCTTGAAAGTTAAAAGCTATTGTACCCAAGGATTGTAGCCATTGAACTCCTAGTACAACATCCACACCTCCCATTGGAATGGAAATCATTGGGCTATTCAATACATATTCTCCTATGGATAGCTTGATATTATGCCACTTTCCAGAGCAATTTGTCATTCCCCCACTTGAAACCATCACTTGACACTCTGGTGCTGGATATAGGAAGCAATTCAATTCTTTTGCTATCTTACAATTAATAAAATTGTGGGTACTTCTTGAATCAATCAACACTATTACCTTTTTCTTCTTGATATGTCCTTCTATCTTGATGGTTTGAGGAGTGGTAATTCCAGCCAATGCATTACAAGATATGGTCGGATTCATTTCTTCTTTATCTAGGCTTTGTTTCTAGAGTATATCCTCTTCTTTTGGCCTTTCTTGTTCCTTTTCTTCTTCCTCTTCACAATCTATGTAGAATAATTTATTCTCAGCACACTTATGACCTTTAGTGTATTTGCTATCACAACTGTAACAAAGCCCTTTTGCTATTTTTTCTTCCAATTGTTGTGGTGTCAACCTTATAGGTTATGGAAGGCTAGGGGCAACAACACTTCCATCTTTATAGTTGTGAGTGGTAGGCTTCCCAGTTGCCATAATTTTGTTTTCCATTTTTCTTGCTAACCTAAATGCCTTCTCCAATGAATTAGGTTCCCAAAGGTGAACATCATGTTGGATATTCTCCTTTAAAGTCCCTATGAACACATCAATCCTATGCTCCTCTGGAATATTTTTTACCCTTATGTTCAATTTTTGGAACTCCTCAATGTGCTCCATCATTGAACCCTTTTGTTTGAGACTTATCAATTGGCTAAAAAAGTGTTTCTTTTTGTATCCTCATAATGTGTTGTCATTTCTTCTGTAAAAATTGCCCAAGTGACAATTTGTTTACGAGAGCAAAGCCATTGATACCATACAAACTGATTTGGTTCCAAATATAAAGTTGAAATACGTACCTTTTGTGTGTTTTGCACATTATTGAGATCGAAAAATTGCTCCATCTATAGTATCCATGTTGCAGGATCCTTGCCATCAACTTCCTCATATCAATTTTTGGAATATGGTGGGTCTTCGATCCAACATTAGAGTCTATGAAATCATGATTAACATTTCTTTTGTTCTCATCTTGAGTTTCCTTTACTATCCTTTCACCATTAGTGACCATTTCTTGTAGCAACTTATTCAAATTTATCTTCAATTTTTCCATCTTATCATCCATGCCATCCATCTTAGTATCCATGCCATTCATCTTAGCTTCCATGCCTTTCTTTAAACCATCCATCTTAGCTTCCAGGCCATACATCTTAGCTTCTACATCTTTCTTTAAACCATCCATCTTAGATTCTGTTACTTTTTGTGCGAGTGACACTTGTTACACTTGGTCTTGTAATTTTGATATATCATGTTGCATTTGTTCCTCTTCTTCATGAGTCATGCTAGAGCTTTCCGGTTGCTTACTAGGTGTTTGCATTTTCTTTCCTCGGGCTATCAATTACCGATAATAATGCTTTACTATGCCCTTTGAATTCCTTCAAACTAATTTTTTCAAACCAAGCTTATGAAAAATAAAAATAAAACTACACATCTTTTTTCAGTTTGTAGGAGCTCAATATTGAATCTGATGTATCTCTGCAATTTCAGATCATCCAATTCTAAAATTGTGATCTATAGTAGCCTTCTGTGTCCTCTTTCCAATGCCACTAGTCTGATCGAATTTAGATTCTCCAATGCAGAGTTATGCACAATCTCCCAAGATGACATGATTATAGACATTTCCAAAAGTAAGAAATTGTAAGAAGTGCCACGTGTCACTGTTTTGAACTTAGTATCTAAAAAATATACACAGGAAACTATAGTCCGTCCTCTTTCTGTAACTTCTTACGAAATTTGAATCTGATGCTCAAAACAAAAGTTATGACGATTTTCCCCAGGTCATCTATTTGGAATGAAATATGGGAGTATGCAAAAAGGCCAACTTCCTCATATCATATCTTTGCAAATATAAGGCGAAACACTTTGAAATTTGGACCCAAGGTTCATAGCGATTTCGTCCCAAATGGGCTTTTTTTTTAGCATCTAAAACGTCACAGAAAAAATGTTATAGTGAAAATGCCACGATGACCTGTTTGGCGCAGCGAAACCCTAGAATTCAAAGCTCTGATACCAAATGTTATGAAACCAACTCACAAAAAGATAGAAAAGATAGTTGAACGCCTTAGCATTTAACCTCTTCGAGGGGGCAACCTCCTTTGCATTACACAAATGAACAATTCTTGGATGATTCAAATGACAAAACCTCCTTTCTATATATAGGAGTCTAAGGGGTCACAATATAACCAAGCCGACCTAACCATAATAATATAAAGGCACAATAATAACAATAGAGGGATTCTATGGGGCAGAGAAATAATAATATGGGGAAAATAGGGGCACAACAATATTAATAAGGGATACAACTATAATAGTAATGGGGGTATCACTAGTATTATAGGGACCTAATAGATCATCGACACCAAACATGACTCTTGCAACTGTATGACATACCTACGTCTAAATGGGAGGTCACTTCTATGGATTTAATTGTGGGTTTTCTACTCCACAAAGGCACAACACCATATTGGTTGTAGTTGATAAATTGACCAAAGGCACCCATTTCATCCCAGTGAGAGACACTTATGATGTCACCATCATGGAATGAGTGTTTATAAGTGAAACTATTAGGCTACATGGGTTACCCACAAAGATCATTTCCAATAGAGGCTCTCACTTTAAATCTAGGTTTTTGACAAGTTTGTAGTCAAAATTAGGGACTCAGTTGAACCTGAGCACTACATATCAGCTAGAAATAGATGGGTAGAATGAAAGAGTAAATAAGGTTTTGGAATATATTCTTAGAATGTATGTCATGGATAATCAGAATCAATGGGAGAGGTGCTTACCAATGGTAGAGTTTTGCTATAATAATACTTACCACAGTTCAATCAGGATGCATCTCTGTAATGCTCTATATGGGAGGCCATTCAGGATGCCATTGAGTTGGGAAAAGTTGGAGGACAAAGTAATAGTTGGCCTAAAATTGGTTCAGGAAATGGAGGAAGTGATGGACACACTCACCTAGACTTGTGATGATGATTTTAGGTTTCCTGCCAAGGAATTTAGGTCAATATAGTCGACGCTTCTACCATCTGGGTTCTAACAGTGTTTAGACCAATATAATCGATGCCATAGTATATTGCGGTAGAGGATGGATAGGATGGGAGTAGAAATAGTTAGGGAGGATAAGAGGCTATAGGTTAGTTGGAGACTCTAGAGGGGAAGTGACATTATTGCTTTAACTACATTATATATGTTTGTTTTGTGTTGCCTTATGTCATACTACTTCTATATTGTTGGTAACCTTTTGAGTCTAACTTCAGGACAAATATTTCTAAAGGAGGAGTGTATGTAATTCCCTACCTGATCCTATTATCTTACATTATCTTCGTAGCCTACATGTTGAGTGATTGAATTTGTGCCTAATTACAATAATCATTACTATTATATGTACAAGGTATGCGTATGCTAGCTACATACCCCCACCTTGTACGAATACACTATTATTCTAAAGCTTAAAGTTTTGGATGATTAAATAAACAGTTAATCATGATTAGTGATTAATTAACCTTAAAACATAATTTGTAATTAATGATTATATTTTAAACTAGATTCATTCATTTATTAAGTTAATAACATTTTTCAAGTTTGACTAACATTTCTAAAATAATATTATTGAATGGTAATATTTATTAGAATAACATTATTTTATTGAGTGGTGATACTTTATTAAAAAATAATATTCTGAATGGACGTTTTATTGAATTAATAAGCAGTGGTTGGGGAATGTACTACCTGAAAGTTAATGAAGGGATAAAGAGTAGTTGGAGGGTGTTTTAGAGGCTACAACCACCCTCCAAAATTTTTCCTTAGCTTCGTTTTCAAGCCTCCCTACCAACCATCCTTAGCAGCATGTCTTGATTTGAGTATGTACATAGTCTCAACTGAGTTTCAATGGCCCAAAAACCTATGCATGTCATAGTCTCAACTGAGTTTCAATGTCCCAACAACTTGTGCATGTCAACTTGTTTGTCCTCCATCTACAGGCCGACATTCCAGACTTAGGAAAATATCTGGCTGAGATGTTCCCTCTAAAAATTGCATAATTCTGGAAGGGAACCAACCTTCCCTCCAAAAATTTCGCAATCTTGCTGGGCTCCAAAATTGCGCAATCCAGCCAGGTAGCCCTCCCTTAGGAAATTGCGCAATCCAACTTGACACTTTGCTTCAGCCCAGAAATTGTGTAATTCTAGAAGGGAGTGAATTGTCGACCCCAGAAATTGTATAATGCCTGAGGGACAAGAAACCCTACTCAGCCTAGAAAATAAGCAAATTCCTTTCCCAGGCTTGCAGACTATTGTATGTGCCTTCAGGTTGACCGGTTCCCTCTGGGACTGACCAATCCTGATTTGCATGCATGGGTTGCTTTTACCAAAATAAAAAAAAAGAAACATGTAAAAAACATCCCTAGATTTTAGGGATCTATTTTTAGCCGCTGGAGGTTACATGCAAAGATTGTTTTAGAAAATTCCCTCCAAGTGTTGCTTTTTCCTAGGTTTCCTGCATCCGCATCATAAGCATCATCCTTATCAAACCTATTTATTCGATGCTGTAGAGCTCATTCCTCACATCGAACTTGGATATTTGACATCCCACATCACATCTAGGAGTCTTCGGCACATTCAGCTCATCTTTTTCCAGGTAAGTCTGCTTTTCATGTCCTTTACTGCTTTTTCTGTTGCTTTTTTTATTTCACTTTGTATGAATGATGTTGCTTGGTTTTGTTGAACGCCTGCTATCATTTTAATGTATGTTAGCTTGTAGAAGCACCATTTTAGTTTTTATTTGCATCTCACTGCTGTCGCATGCATGGCACTGTTTTGCACTGACGGTCACCATTGTGGCGACTTGTTTCATACACATGCATGTGTTCCAATTTTATGAATCCTGTATTCACTGTTTGCATGAATGATCATTCACTCTTGCTTAAATTCACTCTCGCCATGCATCCAAACCTTTTCATTTTTTCAGTCACCTATCGACAGGTCTGGACTGCCTTGGCTTGGACCTTGCCTTACCCAAACAAAAATGCACATTTCTGGAAGTGAAGGCTCTGCCTTCCCTCCAGAAACTACACAAACGTGGCTAGCACTGACCTCTAGGCTTGCATTGCATAATTATAGGAAGCATTGCCCTGCTGACCCAAAAAATTACGCAATGCAGTCCCTAGGCTTGCATGCCCTTGCTGACTGAAACTACGCATTGCGCAGTTTCAGCGCTCAGCAGGCCAAGATGGACTGTGCATTACACATTTCCAATAGTTAGTCAGCCTCCTAAAAGCTCAGACTCTGCATTGAACAATTTTGGCAATCAGTATCCCAACCTCTCAGTGAAAATTGCGCAATCTTTACTTCCAGTCACCTAGGTGTGTTGCATGTCAGTCCTTAAATTTGTTTTGGTTTTCAACTGACATATTGCTTGCCATGAGTGTCGCTATGTCTTCAGGCATAGAAGGTGTTTTTAGGTCTCTCAGTAGTACAGGTACAATGCCCTCTAAGAGAGTAGGGTCAAAGGACACTGTTGGAAATGCAACTGGAGATGCATTTGAACAAGTGTCTATGAGCTTTCCCATTTATGAGACACCAAGCTGTTCATAGACAGAGACATCAATATGAAATAGTAGGACATCAATGACACATTCTCAGGCACATTTGAGGAAAATCTAGAAGACCGCAGGGTTTATGTCAACATCCACAAGTCTAGCTTGTACCAAATTGTATGCAGGTATCCCGCGTTTCCATGCACGAACATGATACATTGGATTATATCACACACTGATCCTAAGACGATGACATTGAGCAGTGTCAGTGGGAATGATCTTTATACCTTCAGGGCGAAGGACTTTTAGTAGATGTTTCACTTGTCACAACTAGTGATTACAATGGAGAAACCCTTCTACAAACCCAGTAGTAGCACAAACTCCAGAGATATCTTGAAGAGCTGGGTGAAAGAGCCAGCCAAGTTCAGGACAACACCAAGCCTGGTTTACAAAATGAAGATACTGTGGAAGGCATATTAGTACTTGGTCATCTTTGAATGCTGCTTATACGGCCAAGAGAGCACAAAGACCTTCCCGCAGAGTTGGGTGATCGCATTGGACCAATTGGCCAGTGAGGGAAGACCTTGCAATTGGTTCGACATGTTGGATCTCAAATTGAAGGAACATATGACAGAAACCAGACATCAGCCCAAGGGTTAGAGAGAATAGATATACATGTCCACATAAATACTGGATGCAATATTTTCCTGTTAGCAATTCCCAGGTTTGAGTTGGGCATGTACACCTTCGGAAACCTCTATGCACACTTATTGCAGATTGTTATCCGAATGCAGCTTCCATGAAGTTATCACACAATTGTAAGAACACTTTGTCACCCCAATGTACAAAATGATATTTTAGTAGGATCCACCTTGCATGTTGTAGGAAGAAATGGAGGCATTGATCGACATAGAATATTGGTATGCATCACCCCTTGGCACCTTCATACGGATGTACAATGCAGAGAATCCTCCACATGTTTTACTGAAGTTTTCCATGGACAAGCGCGTCATGAAAGAAGTGTTGTATCACATCTCGCTAGGTTTTTTAGCTAGACTACACAAGAAGAATAAGGCACCTTGGCCCACTCTTCCTTTGCAGATCGAGTTGTACGAGATATAAAATCTCAAGCATGCTGAGGCCGAAACAGTGGAGTTCAAGAGATTCACCTTTGACACCAAAAGTTTCAATATGTATGACCTGCATTGCTTGGTAAAGGACCACTGTGTGAGAGTGCAATTTCCTTGGATCCACGAGGCATGTCATTGGCCTAAGGAAGACCCATGGAGATATTTTCACAGCTTCTCCAGGCTCAATGAACTAGTTAGCATAACTGTATAATTGTTGTAGGGAAAAGTATCCGATTCGGATGACCCTATCCCACTCTAAGGGTGATAGTACCTCAGCAACAACTGTAAAGAAAACTACTTAAGGTTTACTTCTTTATGAAAGCAAGAGAGAATGAAGAAATGCACTAACCGTTGCCTTGCGCTTAATGTCGAATCCAAACTCTTCTCTTTGCTTGCTTGCTCCCAGCTCCTTGCTCTTTTGCTGGCCCAGCTACAATGAGATCCTGCAAAATAACAAAGAAGGAAACTACAAGAAGCATGCAATCATAACTGATTCAAGGATTAGCATAAATCAAATATACAATTATCACAACACATCATTGAAACAAATGCATATAGAAGAACCTCAATAGCTTTTATTAATGGAAGAAGTAAAGTTCTGAGAGTGTTACAACCATTGAAGGCCCCAATCCAGCAACACCTCCCAGCAGAAAGAATTTCTCCTCTTCACCTCCTTCAAGCAATCACCCAATAGTTCTATAGTGAAACCAACAGCATATCATTACTTTACACAAAATTCCAGCCTCCTGAGCTCATAGGAGAGAGCTCAATATATAGATGAATTGAGAAAGGATGAGTCAGCTTGCAACTGATGTGTAGCTGCCTTGTGTCCTCTCTCTCTTCAATTGATCTTCAGTTCTTGAGTCCACTTGGAGAACCTTGCTTCCACTTGGAGAAACAGAGCCTCTGACTCATCACAAGGCGAAATCCCTGATCCAAGTGTCATTTTTGGAAGATTCCAGAGCAATGACTCAGTGTGCCATTTGTCCCATCTCGCTCAGCGCAGGTGGCCTTTGTTCTACCTGCTTTGCAACGCAGGTACACCATGGAGGAGTTGAGTTTCAGCGCAGAAGCCTAGTGGAGCACCTGCTTTGATTTCAGGATTGCTTGTTTTTAAGTGTTTTCAGGTGGAGAACTGATCTGAGAGCTGTTGGTTTGCTGACCTTGTTCCTCTATGGGTAGGAACATCATGTTTAGGGACTTTGGATCCCTTGGATTATTGACAATTCATGCCTGATGCTGCAAGGCACAAAATTGTCTATAACAGATGCCCCCTAAAGTATGAGGTCGTTTATCGAGTGAAATGCTTTATTAGGAGGATCCGAAGTTCATTCAATCTGCTGAGAAGTGTCCTGTAATAAGATACAATACAATACATTATTTTTCATACTTTTTCATGATCTAGCTGAGGCGGGCATTCCCATGCTCAGCTTTATAAATTCATTTTGGTACATAGAACAGACGATCGTCTGATGGTAGACTGATAATTCTCTGCTGAAATTATCATCCTTTGAGAAGGATGATCACTGCTGTAATGATGTACACATCAAATGTCTTTATATCCTGAATATATATCGCAGCCCGGATGGATGAAACTAGATCCGGGGTCTTCAATCTCTTCCGATCTTCACTCGATGTACAAGTCGATCCATGTGAGAATTTCTTGAAGTCGAACATGGAAAGACATCGCTTGATTACCGGTCAATGATGTAAACCGTTAACAAGCGCGAGAGGAATCACTGATAAGGATGATGACCCTCAAGGTACAGCAGTACAATTCACATGGTGGGAATAAAGGACTTGGCGTCGACCACCATGCAAAATCTTCTGGTCGAAGGTCATTGATGTATACCTGTCGCCGGAAGTGAGAAACTTGCCATTGAGGCATGCAAGCTTCAAAGTACTGAAGGGGTTGTTCCTAGATCAACTCCTTGGATAATGAGCTGATGTCGACAAGGAGCGATCCGTCAAAGGAGGGCCTTAATGAATCCCACATCATTGACACGGAACGGAGCTAGTGATTGTGATGAGGTGAAAACAAACTGTGATGTATGATTCAGGGTGGCGGTCATGAAATGGATGAAGGACAATGTATGGTAGTGGATGGGACACGGTTGACTCTTTGCAGAACAACATCTCTTGAACATATAACGACACTGATGTGATGGATCAGTAGCATTACCCCAACTGTGGATGGTGTGGCGAGGACCATGGTGATGAGACCGGTGAATGAAACAACCCAACCCGATGTGATACGGAGGACAAAGTGTCATGTTCAAGAGCGACTTGCTACCATTAAAGCTGTGAGGTTCTCCCAATTTTTCCCCAGTCATTGCTGACCAGTACCTCTTTATTTTTGTCAAGCTTGAGGAGGATAACATATGCTTGTTCTATAACCTGCCCTTCGGGCAAGCCCATCGCTATGTTTTAACGAGCCTAGCGATAGGGAAACTCGTTCTCGTCTAAAGACAAGTTTGTCGCTATTTAATGAATTTAACGAGTCTAACGACAAGGATAACTCGGTCCTTTTCATTTTTAGAGAGTCTGAAAAGGTACATAAAGTCAACTCCAGAATTCCTTTTTCGTCATCTAATCCCTTAAGTCCGAAAAAGTATAAAACAATACAGAAGGGATGAATTTTCGATTGCTTTAACGAGCCGAACAAAACAAGCGCTCGATCTTTTTGTGCAATAATCCCTCAGGTCCAAAAAGATTAAAATCTAGAGGAGGGATAGCTCTTCCGGTCGTTTAACGAGCTGGAAGGCCAAAACTCGGCAAACTTTTCATATTTTACGAGTCAGGAGAAAAGAGCTCAAAGAAGACTCGTCTTTTGAGGAACGAGTGATAAACAGGGATAGCAGCAGATTCCAGGTACAGGTTGGAATCTTCCAATCAAGGCAGTGTCACAAGGATGGCTTAGTGAAATCACTCTTCGCAGCTGTTCCTCAAAAGAGGGTAAACAAACATATGGAGATGAACGATTGGCCAAATGAACGGATGGAGGTGAGACTGCAAGAACACGACCAAGGGCTTTAATATGGCTGTCAAAGGTTACATTTACCAAGGTTATTTACCGGTTCATTTTTTCTGGGTGAGCTTGAACTCTAGGGGAAGATTGCTCACAACTTATGTTTATTTTTTAACGAGCATGAACTATGTGCTAAAATTGCTCGGATCTTGCGTTTATTTTTTAACGAGCATGAACATTGCTAAAACTGCTCGATTATATGGTTTACTTCTGATTTTTTACCATAACTAGCTTCTCTTTTTCACTGACAGCACTGCATTTTCAAATTGCTGCAACAAACTAGTTAGAAATGAGTAATATTTACTTGAAAATGAGATTAACACATTAATATTTACCTTGAACTACGTAAAAAAGCAAATAAAAAGGGTTTTTACCTCTCACTTTACCATTTCATTTGCATTTTGCTTGTTGGAGCTTTGGAGGAGCCTCTTTCCCCTTGATTTTCACTAGCTGATTCCGGGAGATTCTGCGGACGATTTTCGGCGCCGTTTGGACCAGGTAGGAGCTAAACCTTAGCTCTTCATTTTCATGGTTTCATTTTCCTGTTTTATGCCTGTTTTGTTGTTCTATTGAGCCTCTGGGGTTTTGACATGGCGCCCT
Organism: Pinus tabuliformis; assembly: GCA_031772625.1. Taxonomy (NCBI): domain Eukaryota; kingdom Viridiplantae; phylum Streptophyta; class Pinopsida; order Pinales; family Pinaceae; genus Pinus; species Pinus tabuliformis. Next base: position 967,070,762 of record CM062813.1, on the reverse strand, counting down.
CTGATCAGCGCAGGTTCCCCATTCGAAAACTGCGTTGGGATTCAAGCTTTTTGAAGGCAGCTTGTCCCCCAACGCAGGCAGTACACTGGGTACCTGCGTTGGGGCATAAAAACAACAATTTTTCACAGATTTTGATGAAATTTTTGCTAGTTTTTCATCAATTTCAGGAGCTGACTCATTCTCTTCTTTGTTTTGCAGGGATTCTTGATCAAGATGGCCCTCACATGGCGAGAACGAGAACATGAAGAAGAAGATATGATTGCCCTTCATGATCCTGTTACGGTGGGCGCGCTACGAGACTGTGGTATGCTGAAGTTTTTCCGTATCTCAAGCATGAGAGCACAGATTTCACTACTGCAGTATATGCTTAATGCTTGGGATCCTGTTAACCAAGTATTCCAGATCAGGAACAAACCTATTCCATTGACCGTGACAGACATTTACTTCTTGACTGGCTTGTCAAGGCGGGGTGCCCCCATTTCTTTATCTGGTACAGTTCGGGGGAATGATTCCGTGAGAGACTATGTCCGCCAGTATTGCAGGGAGGGGTCCCAGCCGAGCAGAGACGGCAAGGTAGTCATCCGTGATGTTACTAGCAGGCCTCTCAGGTCTATTCTGTATACTCTTGGTAGGATGGCCGGCAGCGCATCTTTACATGTTGCCAACAGGTCTCATATGCAGCACGCTTTGGAGTGTCTCCAACCGAAGATCTTCAACTGGAGTGATGCAGTGCTTACTCAGATGAAAAGTCAACTGAACAAGGTGAAGGACGGGAAGCTGAAGAACTTTGGTTTTGGTTTGATTCTGACTGCCTTCGCCTTGGAGAAGATCCCTCTGATGCAACCTCAGTACATTGATCTCGGAGTGCCTTCTCCTACCGAGCCACGTATGCAGCGATGGGTCGATCACATGTCCAGACATGCAGGTCAATCCCAGATTTCTTTCAATGCTGCTTTCTTCAGGTGGTTCGATCGCCAGGAGATGGCTTTTTCCGAGTACCCATATGTTGGTATGGATTTCCGGGGTGATCCGGATATGGTACTGCCAGACGGTGCTCAGTGGGATGCTACTGGTAAGAATTTCAACCATATTACTGTTCATTGTTTTCATTTATAATGTTCTTGTGCTTTATTCTATCAATACTTTAATTGAACTCATGTGTGCTTGTAGATGTCGGTCCTGTTCGTCCGGCAGTTCGTCTGAGACCACCTGTTGCTGCTCCGGCAGAGGAACCTGCTCGGAGAGTTATTATCCGTGATCTTAGCGATACTGAGACTCTTACAGCTGTGCAGGGGCAGGTTGAGAACCTTACCCGTGGTCTTCCGGATGTACAGATTGACGAGTTACCTTTACCGATGCAGCAGCATACTATCGGTGTACCTAGACGATGGACTCGTCTTCTGCGCATGATAGCACAGACTGTGGCTTACTATCAGGAGCATCACTAGGCTAGGGTGCCCCCTAGCACTTTTTGAGTTTTTAGGTCACATGACCAATTTTGTCTTGGTTACAGAACATTATGTATGAACTTTATAACCAACTTATATGTATTTTGATTTTCGAGTTTCATTCTGGTTGATTTGGATGATTCATATGTACACTCTTTTATGAGGTGTCCTTTTATAAATGTTGCAAATGTCTATCTAACACATAGTTTGCTAATGAGTCAGTTAATGTGTTTAAATTTCTTGAAATATGTTGATATTGAATTGAATCAAATCGTCTTTCCAAGATTTTTACTCTTAGGAACATGCGATAAATAGCTGGATTGCAAACAGAATATATACCATTGAGTTGTCGTATTACGAGCTGTGAGTCTAGCCTGACAATTAGTCGGCATATGCCATGTGTGATGGCATCAGAGAGTAGTTCTATCAACGCGCTATACTCAGCGATGTTATTCGTTGATTGCCCAATACATACACCTCTGAAACTTACTAACTCGCCACTTGGATCAAAAATGGCCCATGCCGCGGAAGATAGGTTCCGCGAACTACGACTTGCTCCGTCGGCATATCCAACACATGTCTCCATAAGGTTTGACATCTGCAACGAATGAAAAAAGGGGAATCACTCAACCAGAACAAGAACTTTGGCGAAAACAAAATATAACAAAAGCATGCAGGTTACTATTTAAGCATAGTAACGCTTGAGGTACAGCCCGTTCCGGGGCTGCGCCAGTGGAATTCCGTCGTAATCTATTAACTCGTAGGCTCCTTTTGCTAACACTCTTTTAACAATATAGGGGCCCATCCATAAGGAATTGAATTTACCTGCTCCTAATTTATCGGATTCTTGGTCATAAAGCAAGACCAAATCACCTTCTGAGAAGACACGGGGTTTGACATTTTTGTCGAACTGAGCCTTGACTCGTTTCTTATGGGCTTCGTTAGCCAAAGCGGCATCACGACGGGTTTCATCCAAGTGGATTAATTCCAAGAAACGAGCCTCTTCTTCCGAAGTTCCGGGGAGGAGATCAATTGCGAGTTTAAGCGACGAAATTTCGCACTGGATTGGTAAGACTGCTTCCAGGCCATACACCAATTGAAAAGGTGTGAACCCGGTTGCGTTCTTTACCGATGTTCGGTAAGCCCACAAGGCTGAGTACAGGATTAGGTGCCACCTTCTTTTATGAACCCCGATCATCCTTTGCAACATACGCTTCAGGACCTTGTTGATTGCCTCAACTTGTCCGTTAGCTTGTGGATAATATGGGGTAGAGCTGTCGTGAGATAGCCCTAGTTTGGAAGCCAATTCATGATCATGTGATTGTGAAAATGCGATCCATGATCCGTAACTATAGCCTGTGGTACGCCGAACCTGGCGACTACATGATTGAAAAAGAAAAGGGCAGCTGTTTCGCCAGTATTATCCAATGTAGGCATCGCCTCGGCCCATTTGGTAAAATAGTCAACAACGACTATAATATACCCATGCCCCCCGGTCGAGGTGGGGTTACATTGCATGAAATCGATGCCCCATTTGGCGAAAGGCCCAGCTGCAACTATTGGTTGCAGTGGTGCGGGCGGTCTTCTGGTTTTGCTTTCTTTGATTTGGATTTTACAAATTCCAAATCAAACTCTTGAAGGATCGCTATCCATTTGGAATACTTGCCCCCCAGCAACTGTCGCGACAGTATATAAGTCATGGGGTTGCAATCTGACAGAATGGTAGTTTTCCTAAAGAGGATATAATGTCGAAATCTCTGTACCGCTTGAACAGCAGCAAGCGCTAGCTTTTCAACGTAAGAATATTTACTTTCTGTATCCTTTAATTTTTTACTTAAATAATATACAGGATGTTCAACTCCATCGACTTCTTGAACTAAAACCATCGCAATGGTCGTATCCGCTGCAGCTAGATACAGGTTAAAATCCCTAAGATAATCCGGGGCGTACATTAATGATGCTTTTACTAGAGACTCTTTCAAAGCGTCAAAGGAAGCTTGCGCAACCTGGTCCCAGTCGAAGGGTACATCTTTTTTCAAAAGACGTGTGTAACCTTTAGCAAGTTCTGCGTAATTTGGAATGAACCTCCTCAGAAAGTTTGCTTTCCCTTGGAGTTTTTGAATCTGAAGCAAATTCGAAGGTGGAGGCAAATTGATGATTGCCTGAACCTTACAGGGGTCAAGACGAATCCCATCTTTAGAGACTACAAAGCCAAGTAAACAACCAGAACCGACGCAAAACACACATTTGTGTGGATTGAGTCTTATCTTGTAGTGTCGGCAACGTAGAAATATCGCTCTTAGATGCTGCGGATGATCAGTCCGCTTTCGCGAATGAGCCGGAAGATCGTCGAGATATGGTTGAACGATGCTCTTGATGTCGTGGAAGGCATAATTCATAGCCCTCTGAAAAGTCGCCCCTGCGTTCTTCAAACCAAAGGGTAATTTTCGATAAGCGAATGTGCCCCACGGACATATAAATGCAGTCTTAGACTGGTCCTATGGGCGGATATTAATCTGATTATACCCGGAGAATCCGTCCATAAAGGAAAAGATTTCACATCCGGCGCATTCATCAATTATCTGGTCGATGAAGGGTGTAGGGTAGTTGTCCTTTGGACAAGTTTGGTTTACATCCCTATAATCGACGCACACTCGTATTGTTCCTTGTTTTTTCATAACAGGAACAATATTCGATACCCAATCGGTTAGAGGAACCGGGTAGATGAATCCAGCATGGAGAAGTTTCTCAACTTCTGCTTTAATGGCAGCGGCTTTCCTAGGGTGCACCTGTCGAAGCCGTTGTCTTACTGGTTTGACATCAGGATACATTTTAATTTCATGTTCAACGATACTCGAGTCGATGCCTAGCATTTCATCATATGACCAAGCAAAGACATCTCTAAATTCGCGAAAAAGAGCGTTATATATTTCCAGTTCTGAAGGGGAACAACCTTTGCCAACATGAATATTCTCTACAACATTTGTTTTGGTCGAGATATTTATGGCTATAGTCTCTTCAATATTGGATAAGTTCTGCTCGGAATCCACCGTGTTTACAGTATTTGTTAGGAATTCAAAGACTGAAGGGTGGTAAAGATCTTTTTGAGTATCTTCTTCGTATTCCGGAAGAAGGGAACGATGGTGGTGATCATTCCATGGTGCCCCCTCAATCATCATTGATTGTAAGATTCCTTCGTCAGTCCCATGTACTTTCGACCAAGGATCTAATGGGGTACCATATTCTCTAGATCTATCTACCCAAACGCTCGAAGAGCGCTGATTGGGATTTGCCTCCCAGGCATAAAACATTGATTGCTACAATATTTCAATGGGGCTTGGTGGCAAAACCATTGTATGATCCATAGCGACTCTGCCTTCTGTGACTTTCAAGGTGGATACCATATTGCATGTTGCTACAAACGGTACATTTCCTATGCAAATAGGAGGTGGTAGCGCGAAAGTTCCCATCATGGTGGGATCTTTCAACATACCTGCTCCAATATCTTGAATCGACCGGTCACTGCCATGGATCATAGGAACGCTTCCTGTAACTTGTGAACCATTAGGGAGGAAGTTTTGCTGATCGACGACCGTAATCCCTCCTTCAAAGGGGAATGCGATCTTCCTAAAATAAGTCGACACAACAGCTTGCATGGCATAAATCCATGGCCTTCCCAGTAGGATGTTATAGTCAAGATTGCCATCGATGACTTCAACATCTATTTCTACTGTTTTGCCCCCTAGTTCAACTTTCAGGTTACTAAGGATACCATAAGGGGTATATATCGTTCCGTCGAATGCTTTTAATGTTGTTGATGATCGCAACAAGGTTGGAGATCCTAAAGTTTTCTAGCAACTCATCGACATAATACATGTCGATGCTCCCTCATCAATTATCGTTCGATGAACTGTTTTGTTGAGGGCTTTCACTTGGATGAGGAAAGCTAGTTGAGCTGGTAACTGAGGATCATACCCTTTGTGATCAAAGGATACCAGATTGGAATCTTTAGGATCCACCCCACCAATTGCTGATAACAATGCCTGCCTTTGGGATGGGCAATGTTGTAGTACCTCAAGAGTCGACATAGCAGATGGCGATTGCGCCAAATCTTCCACTATGTTATAATGCTGTGCCGCTCTGGCACGAGGATTAAATGTCGACTTGTGTACTACTCCCTTTGGCGGTTTTATCGTTAATTCATGCGTGATGGGGGGTACAACTTCTGCCGAAGTTGTTGTCGAACTGCCAGGCTGATCATTACCTTTATCGTTCGACACCTGTGGATTTCCGTAATCTTTGTTCCTTGTCGAAATCAAAGCATCATTTTGCTGTTTTGAAACCGACAACATAAGCACTTGAGACGGGGAAGCGTTTCCGCTATCAACCAGATTTTGACCTGGGTTAGGAAATGGATCACTTGACACAGCTGAGGTATGCGGACTCTTAAAGAACCTCTTTAGCTCAGCTTTGAATGGGCAATTCTTAGTGTTATGATCCTTGTCATCGCATATTTGACATGGATTCGGTTTCCTATTCCCAGGAGGGTTTGAAGAATTTTTCCTAGGCGATGACTCACCTTGTTTTTTCTTCTTCCCTTTGTTTTGATTCTTCCTGCTTACTGGTTGATTGGTTTCTTTGCCCTTATCTGTCGATACGGCATTTACTTCCGAAGCAAGAATTTCCTCATGCGCATTTTGATTCGAATCCTTACGGGCTTTCTTTTGATTGGCCTTTTTCGGATTCGAGTTTGCCGTGCCAATCACGCCATCGCCGGCATGAGAGTCACTGTTCGATTTAGGAGGAGGAGGGATTGAAAACTCGGGTCTAGGGGCGTCTGGTATCTTGTCATAGAGCGTGCCGGACTGAGTATATACTAAGTCCAAATATTGCGCATGAGCAATAACCTGCTCTTCTGTTACGACTCCCCCCTTCGCCACATCTTCCGTTATGGCCGGAAGTAACGACTTTATAAACCACTCAGCTAGAAGCTGATCAGGAACGTACGTTTTAACCATTCTTCGTCGACGTCGCCACTCATGTATATGATCTGATATATGAGTTGCGGTTGTCTGTTTGAAGTTAGTCAATATCTCTGTTCCCGTTTCATACCTTATTGGTAATTGAAAGTGGGTTAAGAATGTCGTGGCAAGGGAGCTAAAATTGTCGAACGAAGCTCTTGGCAATTCTATATACCATTTCGCCGCTGGACCTGTCAATTTCCTCTGAAAGAGGTGAAGTCTTATCGAATCGTCATTTAAGGTGTTCGATGAACACCATAGATGAAATGTCATCACATGATTCGACGGGTCTTCACCCGGATTTCCATTGAATTTAGGAATGTCGGATGGAAGTTTGTGCGGAATCATTGGCCACCATGGGGCGTAAGCAATTGGATCGTTGGTTAACCGATGTAGATCAGGCAACTCTAAAGTCGCCACGAATGGTAACTGTTGATTCAAGTTAGGTGAAGCGTAACCAGGATACGATGGAATCGCTTGAACAGTTGGTCTTTGCATGCCAGCATAATGGAGTTGATGCTGGTATGACTGATACGGTTGGTGGACACTACCACTATAAAGTGGTTGATTTTGACCATTTTGGATATATGGTTGTCCACTATTCGCAAAAATTTGCTGTTCAGACCCTTGGTACACTTGTTGGAATTGTGGTTGTTGGTACTGCACTAGCCACGGTTGCGAGACCATGGGTTGTTGTGCTATACTAACCATTGGACCAAGATGTGGGGTAATTGTACCCGATTGTACTTGTGTCGCCCCACCAGTAGGTGATTGTGGTTGGGTCGCAGGGTCAAGGGGCTGTTGCATGAGAACCTGAGAAATCTGAGGTTGACATACAACAGGCACCGTTTGAACTTGCGACACGGTTACAATAGCCGGTGTAGTTGGGATGTTCGTCACAGGTACACACTGTTGCATAGAATATACAACTCTTGGTTGATGGGATAGCATGGGTACCCAACTACTCGTTGCAATTCCACCATAACTTGAATAAGGTTGAGAACTCCCGTATGGGTACCCTCCCGGAGGGTGTAATGAAAGGGCATACTGCCCCCCATACGGTGGTAATCCAGAACTCAAGGCAATTGATTGTCCTGGAGGACTGGATGGCCTAAATTGACCTCCAAAGGGGTCAATTTGTTGAGTCTCACCATAAGAGTTACCAGACATTACTCCGGAAGAGCAAACAGGAACAGACCATACCGTCGTGATAGTCCCTGGGTGGACTCCTTCTAGCGGTTGAGAGCTAGTTGGGACAGATGGTATGCCGGCGAACATTGTCGGATTTGCAGCAGGTAATTCTGCTGTCGTCGTGTCATTTGACACAGTCCTAGATGTCGATGGTTGTTCAGACATTCTGAGTCTATCCAATTGATTGCCTAGTGATTCTACAGGAACTTCCACTTGTGATGGACAAACTTCTGTTGTAGCAGGAAATAGAGTGACCCCTACTCCAAAATGAGTTGGAGTGGATACTTGCGGTTCCTCTATAATTTCCTCTATCGCAATCAGACCAGGTGGAAGAGGAAGACCGTCAGGTCCGTAAAAGATTTCCGGTGCCGAAGAAGGGGTTGTATCGACAGTGACAGACGTTTGAGGAACAAAACTCTCTGGACCGGTTACAGATGGAACTGGTTCAGTTATACAAGTATTTGCCCCCAGACTAGGATCAGTATTACTGTCCTTCTGCTGCGGTTGAACTTCTTCTATAGAGGCAGGGTTTCCGGAAATGTTTGGAGTAACCAGAATCTCAGATGTTGTTGGAACACTTGTTCTAACTTTTAAAGGAGATTTTGAACTAGTTCGACGAGCTCGCTTTGCCCGGACTGTTTTCGACTCCGGAGACAAAGACGGTTGACTCGCAAGCCTCCGCGAACGACGGATATTCAATTGACTTTCTTCCACGATTGCGGATTACTTGATCAACTAAAATATAAAGGGGAAAATTTGTGTTTCCGATTTGAATGAATTTTATTAGACGCTTTTAGACATAACTTTGCTTTTTCATGTTTTAAGAGTCGAGAAAAAGCTAAAGATGACTCTAGTCTCCTTCGATGTATTAACGAGCCCGAAGTGACAAATGCTCGGTTGGACTTTTTCAGTTATAGAGTTTGAAAAAGGCCAAAAGAAACTGCTCTGGAGATCTAGGCAGAGGGTGTGCCAAACCTTTCGCAAAACCACGGAATACGTTTTACGGTACGTGTGGTCAATCTTCGTGAATGTTGTGTTCACTGCATTGCGATCAGTAGGGCAGCTGACACGGCTTCCTAAGGATAAAGGATATATTCCTATAGGGGTCTCCCAATATATACTCGACGGTACGTGGGAGCACAAGTCCGTATTAGTGCCACCGACTCTCAGGAGGAATCACCCACCTTCGTAGAGATCGACAGTCACTACGTTTAACGACGCCGGAACACGTCTCTAGCTTAGACCTCTATGTGTTTGCGTTATGTTTCAATGCATTGTTAGGTTCATTCAGTATATTTTAAGTTGATCTTTTTAAAGTTTTCCTTTCAAGGTTCACCACGAGATGTATATGACAAATTCCTAAATGCAGCCTAAGATGAGAAGCAAGCTTTTTCAAATCTTTTTGACTGATGAAAATCTTAACTACTGAGGGAGAAGAAAGGCATATCTTTTCACACAGTTCATACAGCACAAACTAATGCACTTTCTCCTAAATCATCATGCAAACTTTTTCAAATGCAAAATGCACAATGCATGTATTTTCTTTTCCCTTTCTTAATGTTGATGTATTACAAAAAGAAAGTTGTTATATAACTTTGATTTCGATTTCAAGCGAAAGTAAACAAGCTAGTCCAAAATCAAAAGACACCTTAAGATTTACTTGTTTAATCACTGGAAATACATGAAATCAAACCATAATGATGAAAGTAAAAAGACTAATCAGCTATGGACAGCAAACAAGCTAACTCTTTAGACCAGCAAAATGCCTAACACAGGTTCAGATCTAAGAGGCCAAAGCAAGACTAGTTCACTTTCGTTATGGGAAATTGTAAATGATGGAAGAAATACAAAAGAACAAGTACAATTTCGTTATATAACAGAGGCAGAATGATGGCAAGTAAGGTTGGTTTCAGAATAGGTGCAAGACTGGTAACTGGCTGCAAAATCTATAGTGAAAACAGGCAAGAAAAAGGGAGGAAACCCCAACTGCACAAGGCAAAATTGGGCCAACGCAGGTGCTGCACAGCCAATCTGGCTCTCAGCGCAGGTAACCCCTTCGGGACCTGCGTTGCAAAGCAGGTAGCCTGTGTACTACCTGCTTTGGAAAACGAAAGTTGCGTTTTCACAGTTTCCGGGTCACAATTTTCTCAAAAATTCACAGTTTTTGCTCAAATCAGAAGCTATCAGTCAAGCACACACTAAGGGATGACAAGGAAGATGAAAAGCTATCACTAATAGCTTACAAGGATCCTTGTAGATCAGCTCTTCAAATAATGAACATGCTCAGAAATGAGCTAGAGTAGATGCCCTCTACTTCGCTTTTGATATAGTCAAAAGCTTTTCGATTTGGTACTCTTTTGTTCAGGAAATGAATAGCAAAATACTACAAACAATCAAACAGATACGATCCCCAGTGGAGTCGCCAGTTTGTTGTAGGGAAAAGTATTCGATTCAGATGACCCTATCCCACTCTAAGGGTGATAGTACCTCAGCAACAACTGTAAAGAAAACTACTTAAGGTTTACTTCTTTATGAAAGCAAGAGAGAATGAAGAAATGCACTAACCGTTGCCTTGCACTTAATGTCGAATCCAAACTCTTCTCTTTGCTTGCTTGCTCCCAGCTCCTTGCTCTTTTGCTGGCCCAGCTACAATGAGATCCTGCAAAATAACAAAGAAGGAAACTACAAGAAGCATGCAATCATAACTGATTCAAGGATTAGCATAAATCAAATATACAATTATCACAACACATCATTGAAACAAATGCATATAGAAGAACCTCAATAGCTTTTATTAATGGAAGAAGTAAAGTTCTGAGAGTGTTACAACCATTGAAGGCCCCAATCCAGCAACACCTCCCAGCAGAAAGAATTTCTCCTCTTCACCTCCTTCAAGCAATCACCCAATAGTTCTATAGTGAAACCAACAGCATATCATTACTTTACACAAAATTCCAGCCTCCTGAGCTCATAGGAGAGAGCTCAATATATAGATGAATTGAGAAAGGATGAGTCAGCTTGCAACTGATGTGTAGCTGCCTTGTGTCCTCTCTCTCTTCAGTTGATCTTCAGTTCTTGAGTCCACTTGGAGAACCTTGCTTCCACTTGGAGAAACAGAGCCTCTGACTCATCACAAGGCGAAATCCCTGATCCAAGTGTCATTTTTGGAAGATTCCAGAGCAATGACTCAGTGTGCCATTTGTCCCATCTCGCTCAGCGCAGGTGGCCTTTGTTCTACCTGCTTTGCAACGCAGGTACACCATGGAGGAGTTGAGTTTCAGCGCAAAAGCCTAGTGGAGCACCTGCTTTGATTTCAGGATTGCTTGTTTTTGAGTGTTTTCAGGTGGAGAACTGATCTGAGAGCTGTTGGTTTGCTAACCTTGTTCCTCTAGGGGTAGGAACATCATGTTTAGGGACTTTGGATCCCTTGGATTATTGACAATTCATGCCTGATGCTGCAAGGCACAAAATTGTCTATAACAATAATGGTTAGAAAAGCAGAGGGAAGCAACATATCAGAGAGCACCATCATTAGCAATAGTAGAGGGTAACAGACCTGCGCATGAAAAAGGTAAGAGAAAGGTTGTCGACAATGTAGAGGTAGAACAAAGCACAAGTTCAAAGTAGATCCACTTATGATGAAAGAAGCTTTGGTGATTGAGGCTAAGAGGTGACAATGAGACAGTAGGAACGCATAAAGGCAAAGAGAGAAACAGAGATGGAGGAAATACAAAAGGAGTTACAAGATTTTAAGCAACAACTTCAGGAATAACTGGAGTTGCGCAAAAGAGAGAAGGAAGCGCAGTAGGGACAGACACAACAGTTCATGCACATATTGATGAGATTGTGCCCATACATGTTATAGAATCATCTGAGTATCTGGCACAGAGCAGACAACGTGAGCAGCTGTAGGAGCAGGACTTAGCTCAAGAGATTGAATAGATGCTAGAGCATATGGATACACATGTGTTGCAGCTAGTGTCCGAATAGGATATTGACCCCATGTCTCATAACCAAGAGGTCACCCCACCATCTTTGCTAGATACAGAAATAGAGCAAGTCCAAGCGATCAAGGAGACACAAAGATCCTTGAAGGCAATCCGGAAGCAGAGATGCACAACATATTTTTCGACAAGTTGCAACATAGAGTTGTGCAGTCGTGTAAAGTACCTACTCTGGATGTCCACACATCTCCTACACAGTTTGAAGAATGGGTGATCATATCTGATGTGCGTAAGCATCCAACATCATTGACCAATGCTACCAGATCATATGCCGAAGCCACCAGCTCAAGTGTTCTATTCTTGATAGTAGAGAACAAGCGAATGACTAAGGAATTACAAGCGACCAAGTAGGCAGAACATATTACATCATCCACCTGAGCAAAGTTGAGGAGAGTGATACTGGATGAAGTATCATCTCTTGAAGTAGTCATGCAGATGTTGTATTCTAGATTTAGCATCATGCACAAGTCAGTTGTCCATGTCAACGGTTGGCAGAAACATTATGCTAAGAGAGCACACACCTTGTTAAATTTTCATGCTACTATTGATCACATGCAAACATGGACAATGAGGTACAAAGGAGTCCCATTGCACTTTCCAAAGATGATGAAGCCCATGACGGTAGAGTTGAAGGCACGCATCCAGAGTCAAATCTGGAACTATGAGGAACTCCTGCATCTCATCAACAGTTTGTAGGCTTCACATGCATGGGTGTTCAGAAGCATGGATGTCATTGTGCGCACACACATGATCACATCTATTGGCACACTCACTGAGGTGAAGTCAAAGAACCAAGTCTGAACGGAGCTGGACATGTACTTTGATGAGTTGATGCACATAGCCACCAACGTAGACTTGGAGATCAGCGCAGACACTATGCATCAGTATGTTGTTGGTCTGGCTGCACTCAAGGCTATGATGCACATGTTAATAGACGATTTTGATAGAGGTGCCAAATTAGTGTACTTGGATGAAATGGAGGTGAGATTTCGCTTTCAGCAGGATGTCACCATTGAGCATGCAGACACCATCACAGACTACCAAGCTTGGCATCAGTTCGCCACTGTCGATCATCACGAGGATGTCGAATAGTTGGTCTTCCCACAGTTGTCCAAGTCTTAGTAGTGTCTTGCATGGATTTCTTAAGCCTATTTTGTTTGACATGTGTACATGTGCAGATTGTAATGTAACATCTTGTAAAAGTGAAAGACCAAGTGTCGATGGTCGAATGTAACAATCATGTATTAATTTAAGAGTCATGAGGGTAGGTGAAGAGTCACAAAGGGGAATGTCAAGGGTCACCGCACCCTTTTCTATTTATAGAACCCCATAACTCATTGTACATGATTTTGGGAGCCAAGCTTCCTATAGGTGTATCTTAGAGAAAGATTGGAGTGTATTGTAATGAGCCTTGGCTTCTCCACAGTGCAGAGCTAGTATATCTCTTTGGAGGAGCAGGCGGCAGTGACTGTAACATTCCGTTCTCGAGACTAGTAGTTGGACATGGTTGTATGTATGATTGGAAATTTCACTTTCTTAATATAACAGAGCCAACACGTTTCATGCATATGTTGTTATTGTATTTTAGTTGTCTTAGTTACTCTAATGATATATGTATCTGTTTTCTTACGCATGTATGTATGGACTTTTCTATATATGTATGTATGAATCTTATTGAAAATTTGTTGTGGTTTAACCATCACTTTGGGTTGGTTGTTCACTTGCCTTCCAACTTGTGATGTATATTTTCTCGTGTGTTCCCTTCCAAGCCGCATGCCTCCACAGGTTTCTAAGGGGTGCACTTATTCCACTTTCCGTGTGTTAGAACCTTTCATGCACCTTCCTTGGCTTGCCATGCTGGTCACACCTCTGATACCAACAAGGACATCTTGCTTGTCTCTGCACGCAACTACGGCCAGGGCGATACCGTATGACTCACTATTGGGACTCCTACACCAAACAGTCTGAGGTCTAGTTGGGACTTCTTACCGGGGAGATCCCCTGACATGTTGGCGGGTCCAGCACCATCAACCGAAGGATAAGGAGGGGGAGGCTCGAGGAGGTGTCAAGGGCGGGGGTGGATTTCAATAAAATTAAAGCCGAGGATGGGGAAATTCAAGGCATGTACCTTGAAGAATTGAGGGATGGGGGAGAATTTGAGACGTGGCAGGAAAGGATGAGAAAGGGAGGATAAGAAAATGAAAGGAGGGTGGAAGAGGGGATATTCTTTTTGGGACTTCTTTTTGTTGGCTAGAGAGATTTTAGAGGGGCGGAAGAGATACCAGAGAGAAATCAAACTGAGATTTATTGGAGAGGGTTGGATCTAGATCTAACTTGGACACATTACGACTAGTTGGGCAACTTTTTTATTTGTGTAAATATTACAATGACATATGTAATATGTTGTAGATCAAGGATTATGTGCATGCTAGTATTGCTGTTTTATAAACATGATTTTCCTTGTTCCAATTTTTTTTGTGAAATTTACTTGAATGAATGTAGTAGTTAGGTCCTCAAAATGTTAGGGTTTATAATATTTTGTTTAATATAAGGGTTTAATATATTAATATTAATCCTGAGGCTTGATATATATTAAACTTAGGGTTTAAGGTTAGGGGTTAATATACTAATCTTATGGTTTAATATAATATTTATTATAGGGTTTATAATCACAGGGTTTAATATATTAATTTTAGAGTTTATAATAGTAATGTTAATGTTTATAATATTTGGTTTAATATTAGGGTGCAATATTGTGACATTCGAATAGTATATAAATGTATCGACCATCGTGCTGTGACAAACATTGCCTTAATGTGACAATCAATTTGACAATCATTGTCGCACTGTTACATTACATTGCAATTTATTCAACGTTGCATTTCCACATTACAAAATTGTGGTTTAATATTAAGGTTTAATATTGAGTTTATAATATTAATCCTATGTTTAATATCTATCCAAGGGTTTATAATATTAATCTTAGGGTTTATAATATTAATATAGGGTTTATAATATTAATCTTAGGGTTTATAATATTAGGGTTTAATATTAATATTAATCTTAGGTTTTATAACATTAACCCTAAGGTTTATTTTTAATCTTAGGGTCTATTATAATATTAATCTCAAAGTTTATAATATTAGGTTTTATAATGTTAGGGTATATAATATTTGTTTTAATATCAGGGTTTAATATTGTGATGTTGGAATGTTACAAAAATGTATCGAACATAACATTGTTACAAACATTGTCTCAATGCAATAATCAATTTGACAATCATTGTCGCAATGTTACATTACATTGTAATTTATTCAATGTCGCAACGTTACTTTACATTGTAATTTATTCAATGTTGCATTGTGACATTACAAAATTATGGTTTAATATTAGGGTTTATAATATTGGATTTATATTAATATGGTTTAATATTGGGTTTATAATATTGGGATTTAATATTAATATTAATCATAGGGTTTAATATATCAAACTTAGGGTTTATAATCTTAGGGTTTAATATATTAAACTTATGGTTTATTAGGGTATAATATTAATCCTTGGGTTTATAATATTAATCTAAAGGTTTATACTATTAATCTTAGGGATTATAATCAAAGGTTTTAATATATTAATCTTAAGGTTGATAATATTGAATTTTAGAATGTTAGGGTTTATAATATATGGTTTAACATTAACGTTTAATATTATGACATTGGAATGGTACATAAATCTATCCAATGTTGCATTGGATAAACATTGCCTCAATGTGATAATCAATATGACAATCATTGTCCCAATGTTACATTACATTGGAATTTATTCAATATTATACTTTAAAATTTAGTTTCATATTAGGGTTTATAATATTGAGTTTATAATAAGGTTTCAATGTTAATTTAAACTTACTCACTTAGTTAAATACTTAACTTATCCTTAATTATATTAAAACCCAAAATTAAAACTGTATACTAAAACCTTATACAAAAACTTAATATTAAAACTTAATATTGATACTCAATACTTAAACCTCATTCTTATATTATAATTATATATTAATTAATATAAATGTTATAATATTAATATATATAATAATTATAATATAATAATATTAATTATTTTATATATATATATATATATATATATATATATATATATATATATATATATATATATATATATATATATATATATATATATATATATATCTATATATATATATATATATATATATATATATATATATATATATTTGTAAGTCGAGGATTTATTCATTAATAAAAAAGAGAGTACATAGTTATCAAAATGAAAGTGGTCTCACCCCCACTACGTTTGTTAACCAATGCTATCACCATTTTACAAAAAAAACAGTAAGAGAAGTAGATTAGAAGTCCAAAGCTTGACAAGCAAAAAACACCAAAAGACAAACAAAGCCAGAAGGACACTAGTGGCCATACTTAATCATCAGAAGTAATTGACGCTATATTCCATGACCCAATCCTTGGATGGGGAGGGGGTGGTATGAAAAACTAACATGTTGCTCAAAGTGCAAAAGCCATGTTTCCAGCTTCTCGATCTTCTAAGCTAGTGAATTTTGTCCTTGCCAAACCACCATAATCCTTTCTTTGACCTAGCATTGAAAGAAGTTCAACTGGTTTAGTGTGGCCATGAAAACCTCATGCTCTTCCATTCAGGTCATGTCATATTCTTCTAGATGATCCATAACTAGTTGAAGAAAATCACGTTGAGCAATAGAGTAGTTTTGTCGGCCAACAACTAAACACCCTAGAATACATGTACGCCCATGCCTACTATTCCAACCCCACATGCCTACTCCGGACCACGATCCACACTCCCATTCCTACTACCATGAGTTTCACGTCCACCCTACATGGAACCCACACCTCCTTTGCCACCTCGAGTACTAGACGATGCCCTACTAGCACCACCATAAATACACCCTCCCTTCTTGGTTCTTGCAGCAACCCTTTCCCCCAATGCCCCCTCCAACTCGCTACTCGAGCCACACCGATTAGACGAGATGACCATCCTCAGGGGTTGGGAGAGATAAATCCATGGTACAGGTTACATGGACAATTCCCAAGACCCAAGAAAACACCTACAATTCTCCTCATAACCTTCCGATAAACCATGAGCTAAAGTAAGCTTGGCACTTGTGTCGAATCAACCAACAAGAGCCTCCCTTTTAAAACTATTAGCCACCACACACCTATGAGTAGGGAGACATCCTCAGCCATAACTAAATTCTGCACCATCCAAACCGATGACTCTTCCTCAACACTATCAGGAGGAACTCCTAGAAGCAGAGTCATAGGCTAATTTCCTTCAATCCAAAGAACATTGCTCTGAGAGTCTAACTAGAGCGAAATAAAAAGGTAAGCAAACACTACCAAACCCCCTGACGACCTCCGAGACCAAATGATACTCACCCAATTGAAAAAACTTCCAACTAGGTGTTTTGCCACACTCGAAACAAGTCAACCCAAAGCCCTACTACCTCCATCACCAACATTTCTCCTCGATGCCAAGGAAACTATACCCCAACATGCATGCATCTCAGAAAGACAGGAAAAAATCAGAGAGAGGAGAAATACAAAAAAAAGTCACTGCAAACAAAAGACCCAAGAACCACCCCAACCACATAGAATACAGAGAGAAATATCCACCGAACACTTCAAGAATGGACACTAAGTCTGACCACCTTACCATACAAATTAACTACAACCCACTGATGGAGGTGATAAGCTAGCCATAAGCACTCAAAATTGAAGCTTTTGTTGTCTGCTCACAATGGAGGAAGCGACGAAATTGTTTTCTCCACCATTCGAAGTCTACCTGAGGGCCAAAGAACCCAACCAAACTGTAGCTACTTGGACCAAAGTCTAACAACCTCCACATTGCTAGCCAAATATAACCTACAACAACCCCAGCAATTTCCATTAATTGCCTTACCTGATCAACTCACCTTCCCACGGAGGATGTATGAAATCTCGCATACCACGCAGATCCTTTCACCTTACATCTTATGTAATGGGAGGTCAGATTATCTGTCCTCCTCCCCATCTATTGTATAGGACCCTTCATTTCCCACTTCATTGCCCATGCATTGAGCATGTATCGAAGGCCGACACCCCCATATGGGAAATATTATTATTATATTAATATTATAAACCTTAATATATTAATTTTAGACTTTGAAATTAGTTTTATACCAAATACATTAACCTCATACTTATATTCTAATTATATATTAATTAGTATAAATGTTATATTATTAGTATATTATAATTATAATTTAAATTATTATAATAATTATAATATAATAATATTACATCTTAATGGTTTATAATCTTAAGGTTTATAATATTAATATTAAGATTTAATATATTAAATCCTAAGATTAATAATATTATAATATAACAATACTAATTGTTGTACCGAGAGGCATTCTACAACCCAGTATGTGGGTAGATCTACATCCCAGTATGGGTAGATCTCACGCAAAAAACTAAACATGTAAACATAAATGTAAATGTAAACATAAACATAAACATAAACATATACATATACATATACATAAACATAATATTTAACATTTTTAATCTAATGTAGGCCCTATTTAAACATCAATGTAATTATTATTATGTATAAACACAATATAAATAAAAAATATAAGAGGTTTATGAACACTAAAAAAATATGTATGGTAAATAAATAAAAATATAAATAAGCTAGAGGTATGGTAAATAAACAAAACCTCTTTTTATATTTACTCCATAAACCTCTTTATATTTACCAAAACTAAAAAAAGAGGTTTTATTTAGATGGCCAAACACCATAGGACAAATAATTATTAATACCATGGGCCAAATAACATATTTATAAAAGAGGTATGGTAAATAAATAAATATAAAATATGTATAAATATGTATGGTAAATAAATACATATAAAATAGGTATAAAGAAGTATGGTAAATAAATAAAAATATATCAAACAAGATTAGAAATCAACATCTAATTATATACCAAGCCTATGGGCCAAATACCATAGTAAATAAAAGAGATATGATAAATAAATAAAATATAAATAAACCAAAGGTGTGGTAAATAAATAAAACCTCTTTTTATATTCACTCTATAAACCTCTTTATACTTACTAACACTCAAAAAAATGTTTTATTTAGGTGAAGCCTATGGGCCAAATACCACGAGCCAAATTATTATTAATACCATGCAAAAAATATTATTAACTCTAATATTAATATTAATATTATGAAATTTAATAACTTTGGATTAATACAATATTAATTTTTTTATATTATAATATATATTAATATATCATGATATATATTAACTCTAGATATATATGGGAAGGAAGAACAAAGATATAGAGTGATATAGGTGGAGAGATAGGGGAGTGACAAGGGAGTGAGGGAGAGGAGTGAGAGAGGTAGAGAAGGGTAAGAGAGGGAAAGGGAGACACAAATATGGAGGGGGAAGAGAGAGAAGGAGAGAGGGAGGGAGATAGTGAGAGGATTAGAGGGGGAGAGAGAGAGATAGAGTGAGATGGGGGAAGGGAGAGGAAGGTAGGAGAGAAAAGGAGAGAGAGGAAGGATGAGAGAGGGAGGTATAGAGAGATGGCATTGGAGGGGGAGAGAGGGAGGGAAGAAGAAATACATAGAGAGTGAGAAGTGGAGAGAGAGAGGGAGTGACAAGGGAGAGATGAAGAGATATAGTGTATGTTTAGGGGTGAGATAAATAGATAAAGAAGGAGAAATAGAGAGGGGGGGAGAGAAGGAGAGATAAGGAGAGAGGGAGGGATATAGTAACATACTTGGAGAGAGAGAGAGAGAGAGAGAGAGAGAGAGAGAGAGAGATGGGGGAAGAGAGAGGGAGGTAAGAGAGAAAGGGAGAGAGAGGAATAACAAGAGACAATATTTGAGAGAGAGGATGCGATTTATGGGGGAAGAGAGAGGGAGGTAGGAGAGAAAGGGAGAGAGAGAAAGTATGAGAGAGCATACTTGAGAGAGAGGAGGAGAGATGGAGAGATAGGGAGATGGATTTTGAGGGGGAGAGAGGGAGGGAAGAAGAAATACATAGAGAGTGAGAAGTGGAGAGAGAGAGGGAGTGACAAGGGAGAGATTTAGAGAGAGTGTGTATCTTTAGGGGTGAGATAAAGAGACAAAGAAGGAGATATGGAGAGAATGGGGGAGAGATGGAGAGAGAAGAGAGGGATGGATATAGTAATAGAGTTTGAGAGAGAGAGAGAGAGAGATGAATTAAGATAGAAAGGATGTGAGAGAGTGGAGAGAGGGAGGGAAAGCCATATGGAGTTGGAGAGGGAGAGAAAGGGAGGTAAGAAGAAACAAATAGAGAGAGAGAGGGAGTGATAAGGAATATGAATAGAGAGGGAGAGAGGAAAATAGGAGGGAAGATAGATAGAAGTTGGGGAGAGGGAGAGAAGGAGAAGAGAGAGAGAGAGAGAGAGGAGGAGGAGGAGGAGGGAGGGATAGATAGATAGATTGGAGAAAGAGAGTGTATGTTTTTTTGGTGATATAAAGAGACAAAGGGATATAGAAATAGAGATGTAAAGTGAAGAGAGGGACGAACATAGATGGAGAGAGGGAGGGAGGGACAAACAGATTGAAAGATATGGAGTGAGAGAGTGTGTGTTTGGGGGGTTGATATAGAGATACAAAGAAGGAGATATGGAGGGAGATATAGATATAGATGGAGGGGGAGAGAGGGGAG
Organism: Pinus tabuliformis; assembly: GCA_031772625.1. Taxonomy (NCBI): domain Eukaryota; kingdom Viridiplantae; phylum Streptophyta; class Pinopsida; order Pinales; family Pinaceae; genus Pinus; species Pinus tabuliformis. Next base: position 967,050,329 of record CM062813.1, on the reverse strand, counting down.
AATATTTTTTGCACTAGAAGCATTGATTTTAGTGTAGATGGTGATTTCTAATCCTATTTGATTGCTTGCACTAGATGCATTGATTTCAATGTAGATTATTTCTAATCCTATTTGATTGCTTGCACTATATTTTTTATTTCAATGTAGATGTTTATTTCTAATTATATTTGATTGCTTGCAATAGATGCATTGATTTCAATGTAGCTGATTTATAATCCTATTTGATTGCATGCACTAGATGCATTGATTTCAGTGTAGATGTTGGTTTATAATCCTATTTGCTTACTTTCTCTATATGCGTTGATTTCAGTGTAGATGTTGGTTTATAATCCTATTTCCTTACTTGCACTAGATGCATTGATTTGAGTGTAAATGTTTATTTCTAATCCTATTTTATTGCTAGCATTAAATGCATTGATTTCAATGTAAATGTTGTTTTCTAATCTTATTTGATTGCTTGCATTAGATGCATTGATTTCAGTGTAAATGTTGATTTCTGATTTGATGTAATTGGATGTATGGTGGTACATTATTTTTAAAGTTATTTGATTAACATTGTGAATTGATTTCAGTGTAAGCACAAAAAATTATTGACAATGTACATTGAATTTTGTGTTATAGTAATTCAACCTATTAATATTGGAGAGAAAGAGAGACAAGGTATGGTGTTTACTACAATAGGTCAAACTAAATATTTAAATGGTTTACGATTTAACCTTTCCTTTTCATATAATTGATATGAAAAGATGACAAAAGTAATAAAGGTGACAATAAGAATAGCAGAAGAAAATAGTTTTAGATTAGTCATAATGAAGGTTATTTGTAATTGACTATATTCTTATTATTCACACTTTATCATTCAACACTATTACATTGTCACTTTACATTCAAAAATTTTATTCCATCATTTTTCATCGTTAAAGTTATTAACAATATTTATCATCTCAACAAACTGTGGTAACTAAGAAAACTTAAAATTAAAATGACCAAATTAACCAGAGACATATTTAACATATTCAGAGTGATTATATTAATATTAGATGAATTTACATATTATTGATAAAATTAATCATATTTTCATTAGATTTTCTTTGGCCGTGGATGATTGAAACCAACCTAGATCCATCTTAACTCTGGATCTATCAAGCACCGAGAGGGATCAAATCTCTCGAGTTTCATCTCGGCACTTGATAGATCCAGAGTTAAGATGGATCTAGGCTAGTTATAATTATTGTTAACACAAGAAAATCGTACACATGTTTGCACAATCCGGAAGACGCTAAAAGACATCCAGAAGAATGCACAAGTGAAGATTTTCCAGTTGAATACATCATGAAGTTTAAAAAATTCAATTCCTCCTAAGGTCCAAAGTTTGTAAGGATAAAAAATTGAGGACAAAACAACTATATTTTTGATATACATGTGCACGCAGAGTATCCTTCGAAAGCCACAAGGTCAAAGAAATGGATGAATCAGCAAATCTAGGACAACTCTACACACTTGGAGAAGATTCCATGAAAGGATGTCAGTCTAGGACAACCAAATTCAAGTCGCCCTGAAGATATGAAACCCTCAATGGAATCATCTTGTCTTACACATGTGTCATTATCATGCATGAACCAAGAGAGGGAAGAATGATTCAAAAAATTCTATATAAATAGGCCACATGATAACCAAAATATGAGACATTGTTATGCTGGCCAAATTGATATCAGAGAAGACCACCATTCCATTGTTGAAGCAAAATAAAGTAAGAGAACTAACATGTTGTCCATATTTCTTCTAATAAATCCATCGTCTTAGTGAGAGAAGAGGAACCCACCATTGGAGAGTTTTCATACTTCTTTGAGAGAGAGGAGAAACTTGCAAAGAGATTGAGGAAAAGAACCCCACCTTGTTGAGGATTTTTTAGCACCATAGCCCAAATAATTCTCTTCAAGTGTCCAAGATTCATCTATTGTATTCAACCTCTACTATGAGTGGTCAATAAAGGGAGTTTTTCCCATTAAGTTGTTGACTTATTTGATCCATTGAGCATTGTTTGTGTATTTACCTCTTTTTTTTTTTAGTTTATGTTTATGTATGCATTATTTCCACTATTTACAATGTTTTATTATTATTATTATTATTATTATTATCATCTAAGCTAGTCCACTAACAACACCAACTCTGTCTGTTGTCCTTTACTGGGAACAAACAACTTGTAAGGAGGTGTATTTTGGTACACCATTGCCACAAAAACACTACCATAGGAATGGTGACCATACTGTTGTCTTTTATTTAATATAAATGTTGTGTTTGCAAGATCTTCTCTCTGCATAACCACTCTACAAGGTGCTCAACACCTCTCTGGAATTTTTTGTAGGAACTCTGGGACCTGTTTTGAGCCCATAGAATTGAGTTTTCATTTTCTTTGCTCACCCACGTGACTTTTTATATGACAGATGCGCGCAAATGTACATGTGTGGCTAAACCCGCGTGGTAACCAGAAAGTCAAAAAGAGCCTTGTATTTTCTCTTTTCTCAGGTGATTGGCAGCCTTTAGTGAATTTCCTTCACCTTTGCATTTTGTATTTTCTGTTTAGTATGCATGGTTTCTTTACTAATCTCAATTAATGAAGAAATTATAGTATTTTTTCATTTGTATTTGCGATACACACATAGCTTAATTAGGGAGAAAGTAAGTGGACAAATTCCACATGTGTTTTCAAACTATTTTACTAAAGTTTTCTGCAAAACACATAGCTTAACTAGTAAAGAAATAAGTGGCCCATCGTCCACAAATATTATTACTAACCAAAGCAATATTTTTTTCATTTTATGGGACTAGGATCAAGTGTTATTATAGAAAGTAATTAATCTCTTCTTCCCTTGCATATCTTAGACAAACCTAGGTTTTCACATGAACACTTTCTTAAAGCATTTGAATTTCCATCTCCCTTGTTGAAATTCACATAGTTTAATGGGAAAATAGTAAGTGGCCCATGATCCACAACATATTTCTTTTTTAATAAAAGGAACAATCAACACTTATTGTAATTATAAGGATACTATAAAAGATCATTGCATATCTGCATATTACCACAATTTGTATGTTCACTTTGCATCACACACTAAGATTCCATAAACTTTATACTAGAAGGCATCCAATTTCCATAGCTTTGTTTACTTAGTTTATTTTTCTTACAAAATCACTCCATAAGTGAATTAAGACTCCTTGAAAAAACCACAACTTGAACCAACTAAATTTCCCCACAATGGCCACCGAAAAAACTATAGTTCACGTTAGGACCATTAGGGGTAGGCATCTCATAAGCCACCATGATCATGTTACACTTTTGAAAAATATTTTTTGAATTTTTAGGGAGCTTAAAATCCTTCAATAATCCCATGGAAAATAATACCCAAGAATGATAGAAGCCCAATTCATAGGGGTTTCATCCTAGGTCTAGTGTGTGCGGTACTCTTTAGGGATAACTGACCCATCTAGTGCTCGGTACTGGTAACTGACTACAAAGAAGCTAAATAATCAAATGGTCACGTGGGATGAAGGTACTTTAGCGGCCAAAATATAGGGTATCATTTCTCTATAGGTGACAGTGCAAACAACACTTGAGCCTCATTTCCATTACCTTGGTTGATTCTTCGGTTCCTGGAATGCGTCATCAGTTCTTTCAGGATGTTGCCCCAGGACCCATCAGAAGATATATTTGCAAGGCCCAGTTACTTTGAGAGTGGTAAGGATGATTAGGTCTTCATAGGAATTTTTATCATACACAACAAATGAAAACCATTTTTTGTTTGATTGATCACATATCTTAATTGTAAAAGTAACCATTTTTTATTTTCCCTTTTGTTTTATGTATGTGATTTTATTGCATTGATATTTATCTCATTCCCTCACCATACAAAAAGTAGAAAGCACTCTAATCGACACCATAGGGGACCCCATGACTCCCCATCGATCTAGACATTTTTTAGACCTCCCCCCATTACCAGGAGGTGTGCTAGGACTCCCGCCATTTAGGCGTAAAGGACATCACACAACCACCATTATTAGATCTTCCTTTATTGGTGCATCTTTGGTCGGGACCCCTCCCCATCAAAGCACACCCTTCACCACCCCACAAGGGTCCCCACATGTTACCCCTTTGGGGAGCCCACACACCACTCCTCCAGACAGTCTACGAGACACCCATCGAGGTAGTTCTCCTAAAACTTCCCCACAGAGGACCCCTTTACATATAACTATCCAAAATATTTTCGCGATGGTGGATAACTCACATATCCCATTCTTAGCTTATTTAAACCTACCAGATTTAAGTAAGCTAACCAATGACTTGATCACCCATGGATAGAATTGTCCAGCTATGCTCACCAAGCTCCCTTTGAAAATTCCAAAATTCGAAGGGAAACAAGGCGAATACCTAGGAAAACATGTCATGACTTTTCACATGTGGTGTTCGTCTAATAGTATCACCAAAAATACTATTAGATTATGACTATTTCAATGCATCCTTACTAGGCCTGCAACGAAATGGTACATTGACCAACCTTCTGTGTCACATCGAAACTTTAGTTCAGTAGCTACAAATTTCCTCACTATTTTCTAGCTCCTGGTTCGTCATGAATTGGGATTGGAACTCCTCACCCACTTCAAAAAAACAATTTCTACCCACCTATTAGATCATATACATGAATGGCAGAAACACCGTAGCTTGTGTAAAGCTCAGTTCGAAGATAAAGTCCTCCTGGACTTGTTTTTGAGATCCCTCACATCGCAAATCTCTAAAAACACGGAAAATTCATCCTCTCATAATGAGGAAAAATCCATTAGTAAATATCAATAGTTAGAGCTTATCTATGCCAAGTCTAGATACATTTATCATGTGATTCCATATACCCCATGTCTGAAAAATTATAAAGAGACACCAGGCGCATCCAATGCTGCTGATGTATTGATTGAGTTCATAACCCAAAACCAACTCAACAATAACTATTACTACCCTGGATAATAGTTCAATGGCCAAGTATTTGATACTATGAAAAATGCACCACCATTGCAACATACATGATACTACCCTAGTCAACCCGCACCAATGTAGAATACGGTCAGTAGGGTTAACCAATATCAACCCCCTCATGGAGGCTCATATACTCCTCCATATGGAAACCAATACTTCTCTAGGGATAGATATGTAATGTCCTCTTCCCAAAACCCATATACCAATTAGGGACAAGGAATTTGATATTCTCCATTCCCCACACGACAAAAAAATAAGCCACCAATGCCAAATAACGCAAGGGTTAATCTAGTGCAACCTTCTCTCACTTCACAATAACATTCGGAGGAGCAGTTGAATCTAGCTAACCCGCCTAATGGTTCTAATTAAAAACCTAAATGCAAACCAAAGGGAGAACTCTAACAAGGGTGAAACAACCACTAGCAATCCACACTAGCATCGGGAAGTGGAAATCCTAACCATAATCAAAACCAAGGATCGACCAACAATAACCCACATAAACAAAACAAGAACACAAGTTTACAGACTAATCATTCATGTGCTATCTATGGGGAATATGTTCAGCATACCCATCATTGTCCTTAACTCCCTGAGTTAAAAATGATACAGGACAATAGGGAGCAAGGAATTCAACAAATTGCAATAATGCAAGACCCTTTCCCCCATCAGGGAGTGGTTAACACTCAACAACAATCATCCCACTCTCATCCATCTGGAGGGAACCCCCATAACAATTCTAATCATGAAATTTTCATGACTAAAGAAGATATCCTCCTGCAAACACGAAATAGAATTTATGAAGCTCCCCCAGATCCCAACCTTTCCACCTCGACCACGACAATACCTATAGGGTTGTTGACCATTCCTCAACCTTCTATATAACCTATGCCAAAAATGGTCAAAAGACCTTTACGATGTGCAAGACATAACTCCAAACATGCTCATAACTACAATATAGTCGATGACTTAGCACAATTGCCATCAGATATGTCAACATTAGAGGTCCTGCAAACATGCCCGACCCAAAGGAAATCCTTACTTTCCCCTCTAGGTGCAATTTATCGAGCTAATTCTCGCATAATGGTCTTCGACTTGGATAAAGATACCCCACGAATACCATCAACCATTACTTTCCAAATTTCAGTGTCAGTCCAAAACATTAACATCCATCGTTGCATTGTTAATGAAGGGGTCTCCACATGTATCATGTCCAAATCCATTTGGAAGAAACTAGGGTCCCCTGAACTCAAGCCTTCTGACATCACGCTTAGAGCATACCACGGGCACCCTTCTACTCCTATTGGTATGTACCCTAGCATGCCAATTAAGTTGGCTGGGAAAACTGTGCTAATAGATATCGAAGTATTAGATGCCCAGTTGGATTACAATATCCTGTTGGGCAGAAGTCAAACGTATGAGATGTTAGCCATTGCCTCATCGATATTTAGGATAATGATGTTCCCCCAGGATGGAAAAATCATTACGGTATATCATATCACATATTATGCGAAGACGACATCACCCACACCTGATGGTGTGTTATCCTTAGTCTCATCTTCTCACGAGCTGATCACTACTTACATTGAGCTCAACCCTAGCCAGTTTGAGCCATCAACACTCCTAGGGACATTCCTAGGAGACCATCCATTGATAAAGCCACCCCAACTCAAGAATATCATACACTGACACTAGTAGGGGCCAACAAGAAGGCCAAACAAAGAGGTAAGATAGGGAAGACCTCAAACCCCTTAAGGTGTGTACAACCCTATGCATTGTGTGAAGAAATTTGGCACCCTACTAACACATGACTTGAGTTAGATGAGTTAAAAACCATTATGCATGCTTCAAAAACACTGGTAACGTCAACTCCACCAAAAGGAGAAAAGGCTATGCCATTGCATAATAAATTATTACGCATCAATCATGCATTCTCTATATGTGAAAAATATGGGCACTACACTCATCATTTCCCTGAGATCACTCGATACAGAGAGATGTTAAGCACACTCGTTTAAGCCAATATTAATGAACCATTAACACTGACCAAACCCCAAGTTGATGATGGATGAAAAACCATCTTCTACATTCAAGAGAAACCAACTTCATGCTTTGATCCATCTCAAACACTTGCCCATAGCACAAGGGGGAAACATGGTCAACCAATCCCCTCCCCTGCATTGACATGTGCTCTATGTGATGACGCAAACCATTTGGTGAACCAATGCCACAGATTGTGAGCATCTAACCAATACCATCCGATCTCTCATATTGATCAAAGAAGAAGACCCATGTGCATGTGCAATACATGCAATATTTGTACAAGGAACCATCACAGGAAAAGGTGCCCCCACCTTCCTAGGTTCCACGAATCGTTGAGTTTTGTGCACCGATTCATGGCTGAAAACTCTTATTTACAAGATTATGATACCGAGTCTGTGAAACTCACCCCCCCCACTAGGGTAGGACGAACCCTTGGACATATTACGCGTGTTTGAGTTGAAATGGCCACCAACAATACAATAAGCCCTCCAACATTTCATCTCCCCCCACCACCATCAATCTAGATCAGGAAAAAACGATCTAAAACCACCTAACAAAAAATATCACCCCTCACATGTGCCCTATGTTATAAACCCAACCATTTGGTGAATGAATGCCATGAATTGAGTAAGTTCAATGACATATTCTGTTTAGCGGTCCAAATTCCACACATCCATTTCTCTAATCAAGAGAAAATCACACATTGTTACTGTTACATATGCTCTCAATTTCATCATACAAGGAATTTTTAGTACCTTCCATGTTTTAGTGTAGCGAGAGCAGCACTGAGGCCAACCCACACCAGGAAGCCATGTCACGTCAATACTAAGGTCCAAATATGCATACAACCTCAAGATATTCCATCTCATGACATTAACCAAGTGTCAGCATCTCATACAATGAGTAGTACTGCCTCCCATACTATCTATTTAGTTAGTTCTAGTCTAGTGTGCGATATTTGTACCAATATCTCTCATAACACTAAGACATGCAATATATTACAAAAATTTTGGCAGCTTAGGATCCAATGTCAAATTCCTATTGAGGAAGCTACTTTTTCCCCTTGTACACCAAAAATAATGCAAGAACTTCCTCCCACACGACATCAACCCACCATAACCAAAATTCTACCACTACCCAATCCTGACGACACACAACATCATATACGATTCATTTCCTCATCCGTAGGAACCATGATTTCTGTTGTCTTCTCAACATTTTTCTGTTTCGAGACCGAAGAATCCACCTCGGTAGTGGTAACACCACCAATGGTGCAAAACCATCCCATATTCACTTTTTCAACCTTGCTTGGTTCTACGACATCAACCAATGAATCATATTCTTTCTTATTGACTAGCACAACCAGGTATGAATCCCAACTTCAAGACCTAGCGCAACTCATCAGCGCTAGATAATTTTTTTTCACTCAGATGAAGATATTCTAGAAGCCATGATGGAACCCAAATATCCTTGGGATGTCATGCACCATCGTTCATTTTTCTACTCGAAAAAACATTTGTTCCCATCAGTGCACAAACCCATGATATCTGCTCCATCGAGTCAAAAGATTTCCTCCCACCAGGAAAGGTCGATTGGTTCAAAAATCCCATCCCAACACCTGATTCATTTGAGGAAGGGAATATGTCCAATATTTCACCTACCATCAAGGTAAATATTTCAAACAAACCTAGAAAATTTGAAGAAATCTCCCTGGGGGTAACATGCTCTCCAGAAGAAATAACCGCATACACATCCTTGTTCCAAGAATACAGGGATATTTTTGTGTGGGATTACTTTGAGATGCCAAGCATTAATCCCACCATTGTGGAACATCATATTGAAACATGTCCTGACGCCCAACCCATCAGGTAGAAACAACATTAGTTACATCGTTCTAAGGCAGAAGCATTCAAACAGGAAATAGATAAAGTCCACAAAGTTGGGTTCATCTACCTTATCACTTACACGTCTTGGGTTTCTAACACTGTACCCTTCATGAAAAAATAGGGAACCATCCAGGTTTGTAATGAATCTAGGGATTTAAACAAAGCTTGCCCCAAAGATAATTACTTGACACCATTCATCAACCAAGTCATTAATGCTTGCACCAATCATGAGGACCTATCCTTCATGGAAGGCTCTCTAGGTACAACAAAATCCAGATTTTCCATATGGATCGATACAAAAAAACATTCACAACCCTTTGGGGTACATTCGCATACCAAGTTATACCTTTCGGTCTTAAAAATCCTGGCACCACCTTCCAGCAGGCCATGAACCACATCTTCCATGATCTAGCTCATCTCATCCTCGCATATCTGGATGAACTTACAGTACATTCCAAGAAGTGTGCCAACCATTTGGAGGACCTCCGCCTGGTCTTTCAGAGATGTTGACAATATAACCTATACTTGAAACCTCTCAAGTGTGTATTTTGTTTCAATGTCGGAAGACTATTGGGTTTCATAGTTTCCCAACAAGGTATCATAGTTGACCCCCTCAAAGTCCAAGCCATTAAGGAAATACCACCTCCAAAAACATTAAAACAATTACAAAGATTCTAGAGTAAGGACAATTTCTTACAATGCTTTGCCCTCGATTACGCTACTTTCACGTAAGGTTTCCTGCACCTTCTTTGTCAGGATATTCCCTTCCATTGGTATAATCAAGCTTAAAATCATTTGAAGCTTTAAAATATGCATTATCTCAAGCTCCTTTGATTAACCCACCTGACCATAACGAAGACTATACCCTATACCTATTAGCATCAGAGGTAGCCATCACCGGGGTGTTAGTCCAAGATGGACTGGATAACAATGAGCACATAATTTATTACGTCATCAAGAACTTATCCAGGCCTACATTGAAGTATTAGCCAAAATAAAAAAAAACTACCTTAGCCCTCATACATTTTGTACAAAATCTTCGGCATTATATCATTCTTCGAACCACTACCATAATAGCAGCCATTAACCCCATGAGGTATCTACTCACTCGCCATATGATGAACCACAAGTATGCTCAGTGGATTGTTATTCTACAAGAATTTAATCTATAATTTAATTCTCCTAAGAGTGGAAAGGCACTCATCCTCGTCGAGTTTACCACAGATCTCCCAATAGAGGCCCAATGCTCTCCTGTTAATGAGGTTCTTCCAGATGAACATCTATTTTTAGTATCAACAGATGACTCCTAGTATAGTGACATACTCCTCTTTTTATGAACTCAAAAGTTCAAATTCTAGCTCACCCATGACGATCGAAGGTGCATACACCACCAACCCCCCCCCGTTACCTTCTTCTGTGGGATTTCCTCTATCGACGAGGCATCAACACCATCCTACGTCGATGCCTCAACCACCAACAAGTTTAGCAAGCCTTAAATAATTTCCACAATGGGACTTGTGGAGACCACCTCTCTAGGATGGCCACCACCCAAAAAATCCTCTGAGTAGGTTATTTTTGTCCCACCCTCTTCCACGATTACATACAGGTAGTCAAAATATGTGTCCGATGCTAATGATATGCTCATAAGGCACATGAACCCCCCGCTCCCCTACATCTAATCATCATGGCCGGTCCCTTCTGCAAGTAGGATATTGACTTCATGACCTGTAACCCCCCAACATCAGGCAACCACAAATAAATTATGGTTTTCGTCGACTATTTCACCAAATGGGAAGAAGAAATAGCCACATATAATAACACCGCAGAAACCACAACAAGGTTTTTCTTCAACCATGTCAAAACACAGTTTGGTGTTCTCAAGGAGTTGGTGTCTAACCATAGTAAACATTTTGAGAATGAAATCTTTCAAGAGATATCCCAACACCTTGGTTTCTCACATGAGTTTTCTTCACCATACTACCTGCGATCCAACGGCCAGGTAGAAGATGTCAACAAGGTTCTCAAAACCATGTTGTAGTGCATGGTGAACACTCACAAAACCAATTGGAACCATATGGCGTTCTTAGGCCTATGGGCATACCGCACAATGGTTAAGGCATCTACAGGGTTTACACCCTTCCAACTAGTATATAGCGTTGAATAAGTACTTACCATCGAGTGTGAGATCCCTACATTACACTCGACCATCGAGCTTTTAAGTGAAACTGAACCTTTGGAACAAAGGTAGCTATAGTTGGAGCTTGTCAATGAAATTCGATGATAATACCTCCAGAATAATGAAGCACACAAGAAGAGGGTGAAAGCCTCATTTGATCGCAACATCACCCCTCACACATTTACCGAGGGGGAGTTAGTCCTCCGCTATGATGATTCCCAAGAAACAGTGGGTCCATGGAAATTCGAAATCCTATGGAATGGCCCATACATCATCAAAAATTTCCTCCTCAAGGGGGCATACATATTGTCAAAGCTCAATGGGACTTGCCTAAAAAATCCCATCAATGGTCTCTACCTCAAAAAATTTCACCCATAAAATTCTAGAATGTACATATATGCACCATGACTTATTTTTTATGATGATCAGCTCATCATGGATTCACTCTAAACATTACTCTCTCATCATGTGTCACATTTGGATCATCCACCATCCTATCACCATGTATTTTTGGATGACGCATATCGATGGTCACAAAACCTTGCCATCGTAGCCTCGGCCATATACTCTCCTGAATGAACACCTCGTCTTTCTAACGAAATTTGTATCGGGTCATCCACCAACAGTCTAGCTAAATACGATGCCATCATAGGTCTCTTGACCGATTCCCACCACTTAGGTATCTTTCACTTGCATGTATTCCTTGATTCCCAGCTAGTTGTATCACAATTGAACAAGACCTTTCAGGTTCGTGATTCACACCTTTTTTGGAAGTATCTGCATGCACAAAGGTTACATCGACATTTTGATCATATCACGTTTACACATATACCAAGGGATCAAAATCATACAACTGGTCTCATAGCTAATCAAAGTCTAGACAAACATGCATCACATATATATAACCATCACGATACATAAACCATGAGCATAATATCCATCCCAAACAAATGTAGAAATACATCAAAAAGTATAGACGCATATGACACATCATAAGAGCTACCAAAAAATCATCTCGTATATACATATCAAAAAATATATATGAGTACAAAAGTAACTGTATAATCCACTGGTCCACAACCAAGATAAATAAGTAAAAAACATAGGGGATCATCCTCATAATGGGTGCTTTCCCTGGTGCATACATAATATCATAAAAAAACTAGACCCACATGTCTCTCTAGCACACCCATGGAACAATCTCCACACTAGGAGCCAAAATGGGACTAGTCATGGCCACAACCATAGCTATATGAGGCATAACTAGTTGATGCACCCACTCAAGCGACATCATCATCTCTACAATGACCTCCTCTAACCCTTCCCAACCCTCGATGGGAAACCCTCTAGTCAGGGCCTCAATTCTGCCCCAGGTATCTTGGTAACTATGTGGCTCGGCCTCTGCAGTTTCCAATGATGCCTCTGCAGCCTCGACATGCTCACGCCACCATTGCACTATACCCTCACCAGAGGGTCCACCAATCTCTAAACAAAGTTGCTGCACCAACCATTCCGGCCCAATAGGGGCCCGCACATCCCTCGGCCTCTAGGGCATGGGTGCCGCCCTTGCAACACCCATGCATATTGGATCATGGCCTACCAAGTAGGCCAGTGTTTGCCGTCACGGTCCTGCGTTTGCAAGTAAACAAACATGGTATCAACATCATCATAGATAAAAAATACCTACACATGTAAAAAATATATACAAATGCGGAAAACAAAAACTTGCATACCTGTTGGTCCCCAGGCATCACCTAGAGGAAGCCCCATGTCTAGATATCCTAGAAATTCCACGCCATTGTAAGGGAACTCCAAAATCATTTGAGGGTTGGATTTAAACCAACCCTCCATGTGGCATTCCAATGTCGCATATGAGGGTCTCTAGTAGGCCCACCAACACTGCTAGAATAGGATGCATCATCACAACCCTCTTGTACATGATGCTGCATAGAACAAACGCATAGAAAAAGATATGAAGTGTGCCACGCTGCACCTCTGTCAACTGGGACATCATGGCCCTATATAAAAACTGAGCTCAATCAAAGAAGTGGCCTACCTACAACTTCTAGAAGACTGCTATCTGCAGCCCTGATACTTTGTGGGGGGATGTTGACCCCGTCAATTTGATAATCATCCACAATGGCATAAACCCTGATGCAACCCTCCTCATAAGGGTTAGGCATACTGGGATCCTCACCCTCTACCCAGTGATGGATATCCACATGCCCAGATGGTAGTGGATATGGAAGAAACTCCCCTCGAGGCAGTAAACCAGTCACAAAGTAAACATATGTATGGAATGATATCAGTAAATCAGTCCTGCAAATCACCATGACCTTCTGGTCCATGTCCGAAAAATGGATAAAAAAATGCAGGAACCTATCCTACAATCTCAGTGTGGGGTTCTGAAGAAACTTCAGTAAACCCCACTGAACCAACAACTAGCTAGCTTCTAGATCCCCTGCAACCTCTGTGCGTAGGTTCACCCAGTCATACTCTCTCCAAATCATCCTGCCATCAAGGATATTAAGCATCATTCTTTATCTCCCTAAGCTATATATATATATATATATATATATATATATATATATATATATATATATATATATATATATATCTCTCTCTCTCTCTCTATCTATAGATATAGATATATATATATATATATATATATATATAAAGAGAAAAACCCCACTCTTCTAACAGTCACGCATTTATGCGCCTGATTGTTGTGTGCAACATGCGTCTGTTTCTCAGATAGACATGCGTGTGTGCGTCTGTCAGTCCATAGGATGAGACGACCAATGCAGAGAACACTGTGCATCTGTGTCTAACACAGATGCACGACCCGCGCGTCTGTGTCAAACACATATGTGCAGACCATGTGCGATCTAGTGACCAAGCCGCGATGACCACCAAAGGGTATCGTCATGGCTTGTCCCAACTTAGATGCACAAACTGTGCATCTGAGGGCCATTTTTGTGCAAGGTCACTGCACAAAACTCAGAGGTTTACACAAAAACTGTGTGACCCTAGAAACTCACATTAAAAAGGTCATACAAGGGACCCATGTATGACCTATCTACACTAAAATATACCAAAATTATAAAGGGTAGGGTACACGCCCTTACCTATCTCTCCTCGTGCATGTCCTAGGTACTCTGGATGACCACAACACCAAGAAATGCTTCCAAAACTAGCTTTGACCTCTCCAAGCTTGATAGTGCAAATGAAGTGTATTTCGACCCCCTCATCCCTATCTATCACCCTCTTTTCCATTTGTTGGAGCCCATTACATAATCTCAGGACCTTCATTGATAAAACCAGGAGAGACATAAGGATCAATACCACACCATCTCCATCATGGAACTCCTTGTCCTAGTAAATGTCAAAACTCATTTTTTTTTGGACCCCCCATAGGTTCAGAAACTCATTTCAGGTACGAATTCTCTTGTTATTTAATACATATCATCTAGAAAATCATAGATTATGTATATGTTTTAAAAATATTCTTTCACTTGGGGTATTGGCTGTGTATATTTTAGGTACATGACAAACAATCCACTTAGACCAAAACCTTGACAAGCAAATAACAGAGTAGGTATCATTCACCACTTAGCATGATAACCTTCCTCTTAAGATTTGCATATCCTGACATCATTTCTCCAATGTGCACCATAAGGTCCATCATCTCAATCATGCTTGTCACCACCTCGCCCTTTCATATGATAAACATCCATGTCGGTCGAGACAGCCCTCCCACTCATGGGTCACTTCGTGCTTGTAGACCCCTATTCACTATCAGGATCCATGAACACCCACTTAGGCCTAGGAATCACTCCACTTACATGCCTTGAACATCAACCTTCTTCTACTGCACGCATCACCCATACACTCGATTTCCTAGGCCATCACTGGTACTTTACGACAAATTAAGACGAATGCACCACCACATCCTACATTTTACCTATCATCCACCCATATTGCATAGCCCATCTATGTCAGTTCATCCGCCTCACCAACCCAACACGAAGACCAACCAATGGGGTCCTCACCCTCAACAAAAATAACGCACCTCCATATAGGTTACCATTATTATGGGGCACCTGTCTCCGTGTCTGTACATCCAAATCACCTTCATATTCTTTTGGCAAGTGTAAAATATTTCTTTTAGGAAAAATACTCCCACCCACATTTTTTGTGTCTTTTACCCGACAACAGTTTCTAGTCACCCTTGGTCAGAGCTCGCGCATCACCCATAATAATTTACATTTTCATGCCAGTCAGAACATACTCACACCCACCCTGGAATTCCTACCAACTTAGGGCCATCCCTATCAACAAACATGTTTTGACTGTCACCATTTGCACAAAAGCTCCGACCTCGGGCTAGTTGTCCATATCCACTCATATCGTCAACTCTCATTATCATGCCTTATTAGACCCACACTATTACAATATGTTTTCATCTTATATTCATTCCCCAATACAACAGGTTGGGTGGTTGACGTTTCTTTCCTGTCAACTTCAACGCTCATATTCCAGGATAGAGGCAGTACCTTGGGTACTCCCCCCTTGAAGGGATATCCTTGGGTTGCACAATGGCAATCACTATTTCCCATTGATGTTATCGATTCCCTTGACATTCGACACCAACACAAGTTTTCATGTCAAGGTGGTACCGTACTTAATGATTGTTGCAGTTCTTTCATTTAGTCGAAGACCCTCACATCACTGAGCACCTCATTCAACAATGTTCACATCATGATACAGGGGAGATACCTAAATTAGAAGACCCATGCATACCTCAACACCTCATTCAACAGTGCTTCACCTTTTATATGCATGGGGGAACCAAATTCAACCTATTTTTCCAAGAAGCGCCCTTGAGGGTGTCAACAGTTATCATCATCAGCCATCAATACGTCAACCACCATAACGTTGACTATACAGGACCATTCCTTGTCCGATTTTAATAATTCGTCACTAGTCATCATAACGAGCATGGGACATGCCTACCTCGTACATAAATTTTTACCCTTTAGGTTTTCTTCAGAGCATGGTTATTATTTATACTCAATCAAGGGGTTTCTCTACTCATCTCCATAAAAAGTTATCCTCTCTCTCAAAAAGTTGATCTGATTCTCCGTCAGAATAGAAAACGTGATATATTTCAACTATATGTTTTCTCCTAACCTCATACACCAGGGGGAAACTGTTAACACCAGAAAATCATACACAAGTTTTCACAATCCAGATGATGCTAAAAGATGTCCAACATAATGCACAAGTGAAGATTTTCCAGCTAAATACATCATGAAGTTTAAAAAATTTAATTTCTCCTAAGGTCCAAAGTTTGTAAGGATAAAAAATTGAGGATTCCGTGACTATTTCTTCGATAGCCGCACGTGCGAGGAATCATTAGGGGATTTTTGAGGTCTAAAATGGGCCTCCTAAGGAAATTATAAAATAATAGTGGAAATAATAAAATAAGATTATATTACATCATCAAATTTTAGAGGGAAAAAAGAAAAAAGAAAATTTCAACTTATATCCCTATGGGTTTACTCAAATTTCGAGCAGAAACACTTGTTGGATGCAAATTCTAATTCCTCATCCAAGGTGTACCCATGTTTCATACTTTCGATGGACCCTACTACGCAAAAAATGAGAAATACATGAAAAACTTGATTAATGTAATAGGGTCCTCCTTGGGTCATTTTTTGTGTAGTAGGGTCCATTGAAAGTATGCAACATGGATACTCCTTGAATGAGGAACTAAATTTTTCATCCAACAAGTATTACCACTCCAAATTTGAGTAAAACCTTAGGGTGATAAGTTGAAAATACGAGTTGAAAAAGTAGTTTTATTATTTCATTTTTTTTTAATCTTTTTACCTTTTTACTCCAAAAATGGTGAATCATCCCTCATGGTTGACAACATCATATTAAACCCTATTGGCTCTTATAAAGTTTATTTTGGTTGTACATTTTTCTTAGGAGGCCCATTTTAGACCTCAAAATTCTCCTAATGATCATTCAAAAGTTGTGCGGTCGAAGAAATGGATGACTCAACAAATCTGGGACCACTCTACACACTTGGAGCAGATTCCTTGACAGGATCTCAGTCTAGGACAACCGAATTCGAACCGCCCTGAAGATATGTAGCCCTCAATGGAATCATCGTGTCCTACCCATGTGAAATTATCATGCATGAACTGAGAGAAGGAAGAAGGATTCAAAAATTTATTTATAAACAAGCTATGGGAGAACCAAAATATGAGACATTGTTATGATGACCAGATTGCTATAAGAGAAAACCACCATTCCATTGTTGAAGCCAAAGAAAGTAAGAGCACTAACATGTTGGCAACATTTCTTCTGAGAAATCCATCATCTTCATGAGAGAAGAGGAATCCACCATTGGAGAGTCTTAATACTTCTTTGAGAGAGAGGAGAAACTTGCAAATATATTGAGGAAAAGAACCCCCCTTGCTGAGAATTTTTTAGCACCATAGCTCAAAGAATTCTCTTCAAGTATCTAAGATTCATCTATTGTATTCAACCTTACTACCAATAGTCAATAAAGGGAGAATTTTCCATTATTTTATGACTTCTTTTCTCCATTGAGCGTTGTTTGTGTAATTACCTCTTTGTTTTAGTTTATGTTTATGTATGCATTGCTTCCACTATTTACAATGTTTTTTTTATCTAAGTCTGTCCAATAACAACACCAACTCTATCTGTGATCCTTTGCAGGGAACAATCAACTGTTAAGGAGTTGTCTTTTGGTACACCATTACCACAAAAACACTACCACAATTATAATTATAATATTATATAATATAATAATAAAAAAATTATTAATATTATATATTAATTAATATCAGTATTAATATTAAATCCCTACCATACAATTTCTAATTATTAATGTGGTTGATGTATGCCTATCACTATATATTAACCACATTTATTAATTTGGTTTTGCTAGTTAATCAGAATTTGAATTTCCAAGCAAACAAGTTACCTATATTATGAAATATTTAAAGTTATGTATTTTTAGTTATAGACCCCATTGTGAAATCCTAAACAAGTTATTAAATCATATAGGTTAAAAATGTTAGAAGCATAGAAATTAGAAAACACAATTTATAGGGATGGTGATTATGGAAGAAAAAAATTAAAGGCACATTTTCTTATGATTTGTGATGGATCTCTAAGTTTTAAGTCTCAAAGAAATTCTTTGATCCAATGATTGCTAACATAAAGAAAGGAATGAATAAATGATCATATTATAATCCATGTATTGTAGAAAGTGGTGATGAAAGGAGCAACAATTGTGATACAATAAATATGGGTTTAGATTTCCAGCAAGGTTTTTGTAGGGGCAACCATGATGGATGCAGGGAAAACCAGTCAGAGAGGATGTTATACATGGACCATGTGGAAGGTAGAATGGGGTATGAGGAGGAAGTTGTTGAATTCACTGATTATCTTTTAGAGAGATAATTGATTTGGTCCAACCCTATTGTAGGGTGTTTGGATACATTTCAAGATTCTAGAAATATACACTATATGGGGTCCAAACACTTGGAGGAGGACACCATGATCATTTTTTGTGAGTTGGAATATGAACTAGGTGTACAAGGTGCTAAAATTTCACGATATATAGAAAAAAGGCAATGGGACTTTTAGGCGATCAATCTAAAGATCATAAGTGCTTAAGCATTTTCCCCAAGCTTGAGAATATGGAATTTATCCCCCACATCCTTCATCCATACATGAGGTAGATGGTGGTTTATTGCATTCCATGTATGGATATGAAAATATGTTGAATGAGGTATGTGAATATATTGATGTCATTTGCAATTGTGCTATCAGTTAGCAAGATTGATTTTCAATTCAGTTTTGTGGCCATGATGTTGAATTGAAGCTATTAAGTGGTGCCCCATCCTTAGATTTGAAGGTGGTAAGGTTTCAATTTTAGGAGGCCTCAAGAAATATAAAGAGCATGGAAAATTTCAGGGACTAATATTCGCAGGTGGGCTAATTTTCCATGATATTTCCAAAAAAAAGATTCGCCAATTTCCATTTTTTATAAAGATGATTCACCCAAATTTTACAATACAACATTATTTTACCTTAAAAATCGCAAACAATATATAGAGAGTATATATAAAATCATTATAAATTTTAATAATTTTACAAATACATCAATAAACAATTTATAGTTTGCATATTAGGGACTAGTGTCATTTGCCAATATTTTTAAACTTCAAGATAATTTTCCATCCTTAAAATTTTCCCTGATAAAGAGGGGTAAATGTCTTAAAAAAACGTAGGATACAATCATCTTGAAGTTGGGAAATAGAAATAAACTGCTGGAATGTTTTCCCAAGAAGAGAATAAATAGTGAGGAATTGAAGAATTCAATAAATCTCAATTTTAAGCTAGTGGTGGGGGCACTCCACTCACCTTGATTTTGATAAATTAGTTTGGGTTTGTATGACAACTAAAGAAGTAGAAAAAATTTGCACCAACACTGGAAGTGAGGATCTTAATCCCCGTTCTTGAAAAAATGGCATACAAAGTTTGATGCTCGAACAACTAGTATGGGCATTCTCCCTGTACGGGTTTGTATTATAGCACTTCTATTGATTTTATAGCCCAAAGAGGTGTTTGAAAAAAATGGTAGCACTTTTTATACTTTTATCAAGTACACTTTTTCCTTTTAAGAGATAGGGCATTGTGGCATGGCTAAAATTTTGGTATGCGTAGAGGTGAACAAAGGTTTGCCAAAGTGCATGGAAATTAAAAAGGGGAGTTTGTATGCTCTTTTTATACTTTTATCAAGTACATTTTGTCCTTTTAAGAGATAGGGCATGTTGGGTTGTGTTATATTCTTTCCACGACTAACCTACGTAATGAACCGAGGGATTAGAGTGGGGGCAGAGCCCCCCCTTCGTTGCGCTGATTGCGCCGAGGGGGTCATAGGGGGGTTTGAGAGGGGCGAGTAGCCCCCCTCTACGGGGTCCGCGGCAGTGCCCCGGGAAATTTTTTTTTGCACCCTATATTAGGTTGGGCAAACCTACCTATGGCTTTCAGTGCATGGTTTTGGACTCGATGGTTTTCGGTCCATGGTTTTGGACGCGATGGTTTTCGGTCCATGGTATTGGATGCTTCGACATGTATAAATATGTATTGTAACATTGAAAGGAACATAATGAAAAATCAAGCTGGTAGTCCTGGTTTTGAGATCCAGGGGAAAATCTCTCTGTATATGTGTTTTATGTGTTATGCTCTCGCATTGTTTACTTTCTGTGTTTTAGAATTCGTATGCAGGTAATTTCTGTATGGGGTCAAAACCTATAGGGCATTGTGGCATGGCTAAAGTTTTGGTATGGGTAGAGGTGAACAAAGGTTTGCCAAAGTGCATGGATATTTAAAAGGGGAGTTTATATTTTATGTCTTAATATGGACTATGAGAGGAAAACCTTTATATGTGTACACTACCACTATTATGGGAACCTTACTACATAATGAAATTACCTAAGTGTGTGAGAGAATTAAGCTTTGAAGAAGCACCTTAGATGTTGGAGGCATTAAAACGGGAGACAATTCAAAGTATAAATAGGAAAGAATATATAGGGGTTCAAGTGAACTTAGAATCCATTCAATCGAAGCCACTAATAGAAAATGATCAAAACATAGACAATAGACAACTAAAAGAACCTAACTAGGACTCAATCAATGGAAAAAAGGGAAACAAGGTAAACTCGGGTGAGACCCATAAATCTCTCGATGAATACAAGTATTTCATCATTTTTTTGTTTCTAAGACATGTGTAAATGAGGGTGGATTAAAAGAACTAAATTCTTGAGAGGTTTGCTTACTAATTTCTCTTCAATAAAAAAACCCTAACCCATTACCTCTAATACTTATTCTTGGAATTGTAGAGAGTGTGAATGTTAAACAAGCTCCAAAAGATTTCACTATAAGCGCTAATCTGAATTCCTCTTTAGATAAAAAGGGTACATGAGAATCCAATCCCTTAGAACTAATGAAGTATAATTTAAGACCTATAAACAACATCAAACTTGGTCTTCTATGATAGATGGTAGGGGGATTATATTTTTTGAAAAGAAAATACCCAAACCCAATCAAAGAGGAAGGAAATATTTCATGTATATGGCCTAAAAAAATGAAATGTTAGAATTGTAATGTGGGAGGCAACTATCCTATTGAGTCTCTTAGAGAAAATCCCCATTTCATGTTGATTTTCTAGTGCTAATTAGACAAGAACAATTTTTTTGCAATCGATAATTAGTTATAATGATATATGATATTACTTTAGCACATTCCAAGCTAACATTAAGAAATTATACTTTAGAAAATTCAACTGTAAATGCAATAGAACAATAAGCATCACAGTAAAAAGCCATACATAATAGACACCAAAACGTTTCCATGGGAAACCCAATCTTGGGAGAAAACCTCGCAATATTTTCTAGGAGATATTGTTTAATTCAACAAAAGTACAGTCTAATAAGTTCAAGTCAAACTTGGTCAAGTCTGACCAAAAACACTGCATTGGTCAAACCAAGTCAAATAGGTTGAAATTTGGCCTTCTTGAACAACTAATCAACTTCTAGTCAAACATGGTCAAATTGGATGAAATTTGGCCTTTTGCAACAGTTAGTTTACTAGGTCAATTTGCACAGAAGTAGCTCGGTCAACTTTTCTCATAAAAGGTCTTGGTTAACTACCCAAAAATTTGGTCAAATCTACCCCGAGAAAAGGTCTTGATCAAATTCTCATTTCTACAGTCAAACTTCCTTAGAAAATTGGTCAAATAGATCTCATAAATATTCACTCAATGTCGGTCAATGCATGTCATATGTTGGTCAGACTTCAAATCTCCTCTCTCCTTCACATGTGAAGATCAGAACAAAAGATGTGTTGTTGTTGAATGACTGAGTAAAGTGGATCATTTGAGACATATCTCAATCCATGTCCAACGATACCATGCTGGTACCTCAACACATGTTGTGTTGCATGCCTTAGCTCAACCATAAACTAGTCAGATTCCTTCACTAGATCCATCACCACAACTTCTTTTTGGTCACCTTAAATGGGTGCTCCCTATTACACTGAAATAGATCCTACTATGGCCATGTTGGCTGCTCCCTTTGCCACTTTTTCTTCCTAGTCATTGAAGCATATCTACTGTCTCGCATGGTGTAATAACTCTAGGTTAAAAGTTCATGTAACAAATTTAATAAAGGAAAAATAAGACCAAGGTCATGTGAGACATATTCCAAGATGAATGTTGGGAAAAACATCCTAGTGGGTGTTCATTTGGTTTATTATGGCTAAGGGGAAATTGGCAAAGGAAATGGAAAAGTGTTTGAAAAGGCAAAGAGGCATTAATTTGCATTTATTTATAAAAATAAAGGAAAACACGAGAAAAGGAAGGTGAAAGGTCACAAGTTGCATGTGAGGAGGAAATTGAAGGAAAATAATGGAAAATGCAGAAAATAGTGCCCTCAATAATAAAAATTCTTATGAGGATCAATTCACAACTTTTGTCAATGCAAACTTTTGTCAGTTTTAGCTTGAAGCTCTCTCTCTATTCTCTCTCTCATACTCTTGCACACCTAGAGCATTCTTGGAGCACTCTAGCATTGGAGAAAGGAAGGCAAAGGAAGGACAAGAGAGTGAAGGAAAGTTAAGATTAAGCAAGGAAAAGTTGGATCAAGCGGCTACAATGGGATTACTTTTAAGTATCGAGTTGTATATATGACTTGCAAGTTTTAGCATGCATGGTACATGAATGTGTGTATTTGGTTCTCTTACTATTATTGGCATGGGTTTTTCTAGGTGTGACAATGATTTTCAACCTTGCCTTGCCATTTCTGGATAACCATGGTGTGATGCAGGTTTTTTACTTGGTTGAGCTTTGGATTGCTAGATGGTTTTGGAACTAGGTGAGGAGGTCTCAAGAAAATCCCAAGGGCCTAGAAATCACTTGATCAATATTGGCGGGATATGCGGTAAATACTGAGGGTAGAGAAAGGAAAAATCCTCAAGGTATTGGTGAAGAAATATGGAGGCATACAAGCTTGTTTAGGGCCTAGTGATCCCTTGATCAGTTTTGGAGGGATTGCGGTAAATTCTGGTAGTGTATGCTTATTTTTTGGTCTAGGAATCCCTTGACCAATGATGGTGGGGTTGTGGTCAAGCTTGGTTGTATAGGTGAGGGTTTTAGGCCTAGGAGTCCCTTGACCAATTTTGGCAGGATTGCGATAAAGACTTAGGAATCCCTAGTTGTTTTGTTGTGAGTCCCACATTCATGTTTGGAATATGGCACAGGGGTGATTGGTTGAAAGAAATATTTGGTTCAACCCAATCTATGGTCCGGTGGTACGTGGAAGTCCCTGACTTGGTTGGATTTGCATACGTTAATAAGAGATCTTTTCCTCTTGTATTTTATGAGTAAATGTACTTGTTATTATGTGGCTTTAATGGTTGTTCTATTACTGTTATTATCCTGGTTATATGTTGGTTATAAGCATGGCTTCATGTTAGATTCTAGTTATGGCTCTTATCATGTTTTGATTGGTAAATGATTGGTGACTGAATGCATGACCTAATAGATGTTATTGAAACTATTATGAGATGGCATTAGATATTCTTGATGATTTTCAGATAGGTATCAAACCCCTATGTTTAAATATGAATTCATGACCTATAGATAACACATTCTCAATGTGTTTGATGAAATGTATATCATGGTTAGGCTTGGTTAGGCTAAGTACTTAATAAAGTTTTTTTCTAGAAGATTTGTTTTTTCATCATTCATTTTTCTAGAAAGTTTCATCAAGTTTTGGGCAGTGGTCAAGAGACTAGCCCTGAAAAAGTGGCTCAAATCTCACAATCACAGGCACATAACTGGGAGATAAAGAATACAATTACTACTTTGCAGGCTTATGCATGTGACTGGAGGGTTACAATCAAATTTCTACAGTGTTGTGCCAATGTCTGGGAGTCCAAGTTACTGAAAAAGAATTTTAACTCAAGGTTTGGGCACTAGGAAGGGTGGTTTAGCTCTTGGGGCTCATGTAGCACTTGAGAGAACTCGATAAAGTTTTGGTGTGTTAATTCCACTTCCTTAACTATACCTAGGAGTTTGAGTAATGTCACAATAGTCCTCAACTCATGTTTACCTTGATAGGCTGGTGAAATTGGGTAGATACGGGAGGGGTGGTTACAAATTAGTATTAGAGCATGGTTCAATGCGGGGAAAATTTTAAGAACCCCCCTATATTTATATGTATAACAAATGGACGAATCCACATGATACATATGAAAAATGGAAGGTGATTTTATTAATAATATAATGTGTAAATATAATTTTTTTGGCAAATCTCTCACCAAATTATATTATCTTGTAAAATCACAGTGAATCACTAGTACAAAATGGCGAATCACTAGTACAAAATGGTGAATCACTAAGAAATGGCGAATCACTAGTACATAATGGTGAATCACTAAGAAATCCAAGGGTTGTTACACTCTCTTGGCACCAAGAGGGTATTCAAGAAGAAACTATAAAAGAACTTGACAACATTTCTGGTGAATTAGATGAGCGTAACTAGTTACCATCAAGCGTGCCACTCTAGTGACTAAATCATACAGATTTGGAACTAGCAGTTGTCACCTAACAACTGATAGGCTGAAGTAAAGTAAGTTTTTGTTTTTAGTTAACAAAGGTAGTTACAATAATCATGCTATAATCACTTATAACTTCAAAATGTAGTTTTTCATATTGAAAAGTTGAGAACCATGAGTATTTCTTTATTATGAGGTTGTAGGAGGTCAACACAATGCATTATAATTTATTATATGATTATTACTCAGAGATCAATCTGCACTATGAAAGTGTCAATGGTGCATCCTGACACATAAGATTTCATGGATTGATTCTCCTGCACAAACTACATTAATACATATGAAAAAGTAGGAGCTCAATCAAGAAACTTCATAATTTTTCCTTTTTGAAAAAATAAGTCGAATCCATTAAAATATAAAAAATAGATCAAAAAGGTATGTTAATTTGTGAAGATACATTTCTATGGTTTACCTAAATAAGGCTTTGGGACAAGTCCAACTTCTTTTGTGATTTCATTCAACATGAATACAACTAGCATTTGCACCAAAAGGGTGCAAAGACACGTCGATAGAAGTGTAGATGAATTTAGAGTGATGTAGAGGTAGCGCTGTAGGAAACAAGGATGTGGACATGGAAGGCATGAGGAATCAGGAGGCAAGGGGTGTGGGGGAAGGGGAAGGAATTGGTAAAGTAGAGGGTTGTGTGTGGGAGATGGTTGTGTTATTGAAATCTAGCTAGTTGTCAGGGCGATCAAATTCCCTCATAGAAGCACCAAGGAGATAGAGATAAGCACAAACTAATAGGGAAGAAAGTGAATTAAGCAGGTAAGTAAAGACTTATAAATTATTTTTTTTGAAATATTGAGACAATAGTGGAAGAAAACATATGGAAACGTTGAAATGCTAGATATCACATTGATTTTCTATGATTATGTCTTTGTTGAGGTTGGAGGGGGATGATTTTCGTTTGCTTCTTTATGTTAAAAAGATAGGATATATCAACATATGTGAAACACATTAAGAAACTGAAAAATGACATTGAATATTAGTACACCTTTGTTTACATGTCTAAAACATAATGCATAGAAAAATATTTTCAAGCAATCTAGCCCTCCTAGGCTCTGATTATCCACTCAACACAGAATTTGTCTTAAACAGAACTTGTTGAGAACACCCATATCATCCCGAGCTCTCGAGGTACAACATAAATTTAAGTCGATTCTATGAAATCATTTTTCAATTCAAAACCAACACAAAGGAATGGCCTCAAAGATCCCACCAACATCTCATAGGCACCTCAAGATGGCACCAAACCAGAAGAATAATAAACATGATTGATCATTAAAGTTTTGGTACAAATATCAAAGAATATTGATTTTAATCAACTTGTCAAATTTTTTTTTTCTACTTTGTCAATCATCATAATCCATAAAACCCATAACTCCTTCAGAAAATCCTAGACAACAAAGAGATGTCAAAAAAACTTGAATAGTGTGTCAAGTGGAATCAATGTACATCCTTTGTCATGTAAATTGGTATAGTAATTTGTTCCTATATTTCATATAGTTTCCATTTCCAAGATCCACTATTTAGTTTGTCTTTGTCTTTTCTGAGATAGGTGAAAACCCAAGAAGTCATGCGCCCTAAATAACTCAAGTCTAGTTACCAACTATTTGTAGACTAATTAGTAACATTCTATGTTACTGCAAAGAAATTTTATTTCAAGAATTTTCCTTCCCTTTATCCATTTAACTGTTGACATAATAATTTGAGTCTCCTAAAATTGTAAGGGAAAGGTATTCTATTGTTTTTTATTTATGAAAAAACTCTCTTGCAATGAAATTTTAAAATATATTACCTTTATTTGCTTGATGCCACTTGTCTCTGACGTTTGTACTAATGCATTTCCTTTGTTGGCTTCATCATCATATTGTCTGTCTCTTAGTTTTTTTTGTAACATGTAGTCAAATTTTTTTCAAAGGACTAATGTCCAATAGGAATCGTCAATGTTTCAATAATATTTTCAAATGAATAAAGCTAATTGTTAAAGTCAGTTGATGTGTAATTGTTTTTTCTTGTATTGCTTCATTAATTGCAGACAACTAATCAATGGCATACTTAACACCTTTTAGGTGGCCATCGTTGATCTTCTGTTTTGTATTTGTGACACATATAGCTTGATTATAGAGATGAGTATTCTTGTTTTATTTTCATCTTCATATAAAAGTCATGAACCTTTTTCTTCACCATGCATATTCCATATCCTACACTTGAGGCACTCGGTATGATGTCATCTACTGCAGATGGCATAGTGATCATCAATCCTTCCTAGTTTTATCATATACTTCTTTTGACTTCTGACAATTATATTTCAATAGTCAGTTAAATGAAGAAGTTGTTGGAAAGTTTGAAAACTCCATTAGAATGCAGATTTATTATGAAACAAAAAGGTCAGCAAAATCTTACTTCTGTCACTAATACTTGTGATTTTGTCAGACTTTGTACAATCTTAACGACATTTTGCTGGGTAGAATGGGTTATTCTTTGACTTTGGATATAATTTTCCCCTTCTGGTGGAATTTAAATGCCTTCTCTTAGGAAAAGTCATACCTCCTATTGGCACCCTATTTTTCCTCTATCTTTATGTCACTCGAAAGATTAAAGTCTACTGGAGAGGTTTCTTCATGCTAGCCTACACTACTAGAGATTCATTTCAAACTTCATTGTTACATGAGCTCAATCATTTCTTTCCACACACTTATCTCTATAATAGGCTCTCTTTGAGGTTCTCCAAGCTCATGGCTCTAATGCCCATTTCAAATTTTTTCTTGAAACTTTATGAAAATTTAAACTGACCTTTCATTAATGTTCTTTCTTGCAACAATCATTGAAGCCTTTTTTAAAATATCAATATATAATATTTGAACTTGAGAAAGCTTCCATCTCTGTCAATCTTGATCATTATGTCTACCATGGACATAAAAATTTGATATTCTAGTGCCCAATGTTATGCAAATTTGACAAGGAATTATTGCTAATGTTCTTCTAAAAGCATCGATACCCAATAATTCTCATAATCAATTATCCTGGATGGGATATGAAATTCCACTTTCTCCATATAAGTCCAATGAGGTTGTAAACACTCTCAAACACCCAGAAACAATTAATGGTAATGTTAAAAAAATGACATTCTTTGGACATTGTCCAAACACTCATAAATGAGACTGTTTAGATATAAAAGGTAAAAATAAACGAGAATGTCTCATTTATGATTGTTTGGAGAATGTACGAAGAATGTCACTTTTATTTTAAGAATTTTATATTTCCCTTAATTTCCAATGTCACAATCTCCTCAAATTTCTATCCCATAAGTTTGTTCTATCTTAAAGGGTTGTTGAACAAAAATATTGGGGGTCATGGTGCCCAGGAATCTCCTCCTAGATTTGGTGGGCAGGTGGGGAGGGGGTGCCTAGATACACCCCTTTTAGGGAAATGTGTCCCCCACATTGGGAAATGTTTCCCTTGGTGGCCCACACATAGAATAAGATACAAGGGGGGCATGTCCCCATGGAACATTGGAGATAATATGCAACAACAAAAAAATATGAGGTGGTTAAATGTCGAAGCAGAAATCTTTATAGATACGAACACATGCATTCCCCAAATTTTTAGAAAATTAAAAAATATACATAAACCATCCAAAATTTTAAACTAACAGTCTTTCTTCATTGAAAATCAAGTTGAAACATAACATACCACATAACAATGTGACATATATGATTTCATCATCTTGATTCTCTCACTAATATTAGCAGAATTATTAGTGTAAAAACAAATTCAACACACAAGTTTTTAAGATGAAAGAACAAATGAAGCAACATGATATCAATTAGAGACATTTGAAATCATAAATTAAAAGTATAGGCTCATGGTCTCAATATAATTATGTAATTTCATGTCCATCTTCATCACTGACATCACTAAACTCTTTAGCTTTGTCATTATCTGGAATATTTCTAAGCAATACATTGCCATCCTCATTGTCTAGGTGGTGGTGTATGAAAGTAGGCACTTAAACCCCTCTTCCTGATGTGTTTTATATTAAATCCAATCCACTCAATTTCCATTCAATTAATCAAACCCACCCACCCCATTCCAGCCATGCCAATTCCACACATTGTATGATTCCCTCTTGCTGCCACACTGTCTGTCTTGGAAAGAAAGAGAGAACTGAGTGAACCAACTTCCTCCGTACATAACACGTCCTCCTATGTAGCCTATATGATCCTTCTCTTTTCCCCTTTAAAATCACTCCCACTTAGATAAGCTTTCGTTATAATCCTCAAAGGCATCAAAATCATTAAAAAGTTCCTTCGTAAAAACATATTCAATGATCTCTATTTCCCTCCAGTGTGAATGTGAATATGCAAAGTGATTGTTCTCCCCAACCCCTGTGGTCGTATTGGTATTAGCATCTTTAGTGGAGTGGAATCTTACCAGAAAGTAGAGGCTCTTGGCCTCTTACAAGTTATAACTCCACTTCTTTGCCTCCCAAGTACGACATATTCAATGGTACAACCCCACCTCTTTGCCTCCCAGGTACAACATATTCGATGGTATGAAGGTGCCTAAAATGTGCATAGAGTGGTGGTATCTAGACAGGATTTTTAAGAGTGTTAATTGCAGTGCTTTTGTGTTTATAACAACCTGTGCTTATATCAATGACCTCATTCAATTCACTTATTCCATCCACAATTACTCATTATCTCTTAATGTCCAAAGATTTTTCATCACCACTGTCATGGTTGCCTCTGAGTTCATGGAAGACCTGTAATGTTGATTGTATCATATCTGAACTATGAAAAATATTCAATGTATTTCAAACTTCATGCAAATAACTATACACAGAAGGCAAATACTGCCTAATCATGCTACTATGCTTTAAATAGTCACAGAATGGTCTAGAAAAGAATCAATAACACCACTATTGTAATGATTTGAGATCTGAACTTCAGAATTTCTCAATATATAAATTATTGTCAAATTCTAGAATTGCAACTCTAAATATAATAACAAAACATCAAGCACATTCAAAACATATAAATTCAGAGCACAATTCTGGTGTGCACTTAATTTGTAGAGAAAAAATTTTCCACACAAAGAATCAAACTAGTCAAAGGCCATGCAACATCCCTTATGACTTGTACCCAACTAATTAATGAATTCACAGATCAAAGATTTTATTGCAACTCTAAATATAATAACAAAATAAAATTAACAAAACATCAAGTCACTAATAGAAATTAAGAGCATAATTCTGGTGTGCAACTTAATTCATAGAGAAAAGACTTGCCACCTAAATAATCAACCCACTCAAAGGTCATGCATCATCCCTTATGACTTGAACTGATCAAAGATTTTGCAACTTACCATTGTCTTTCTTTAGCAGTGTTACAATAAAATGTAGCAACCTCCCATAATGTAAAGTCCAAATCATCAAGGGGCTAAGTTTTTTGCACTCTAGAAGGCTACCCACTATCACCACAATAAATCTTCCTCACACTTCTGGTTGGATCTTCTCCAACTCAGGGAGGGAGGAGGTTTCCCAAACAATCAGATTGCTAAGGCTATGTGTTAAATTATGGTATGTTCTATGCTTATAACAATTTACTTCTTTTTCTTATTATATTTCCCAGATTAGCAATCACATATACATAAAGTAAAGTGCAGATAGAACATTAAACAATCGATAGAAAATAAGCCAAGACAAGAGACACAAGATGTGGCGACTAGCTAGGGACAAACCCCACAATGTGTGGGGAATCCCTTTGATCAAATCTTCTTTTATCTTCAATAATTCAGTAGAGAGAAATAGTACAGTAAATCTGATTTATATCAACAGTACAAACCCTAGATCAGCAGCATCAACATTAACGGCTTCATCATCAAACTAGGGCAGACGATATCTCACAAACCGACTGTCGGATCAGCATGATTCCACCACCAAAAGTTGTGGATTCCAGAGGAGTTTTAGATGAAACTATAGTGCAGTTTAGATGAAGAGATATTCTAGTACACGTAGGTCAATCTTTACTTTTGCAGTTGTAGCTTCAGTTTCGGCAGCTTCCTGCTTCAAACTAGGGCAGTCGATATCTTGCAAACCGTCTATTAGATTGACTTGATTCCACCAAAAAAATTTGTGGCTTTCAGAGGACGTTAAGATGGACCTACAATGTAGTTCAGATGAGGAGATCTTCTAGTCCACGCAGGTCAATCTTTACTTCTGCAGTTGTAGCTTCAGTTTCGGCAGCTTTCGGCTTCACATGTGTGAGAGAGAGACCCTTTTCTACGCAGTAGAGAAGAGACTCTTTTCTACACAGTAGAGAGAGAGAGATGTGATGAGATGAGTGAGTCCAAATGAGGAAAATTCCTCCTATATTTATACACAACGTTGGTGTTTGAATAGATGCGACTGTTGGGCTTCTGAGCCTACATGAGTTGTAGGTCGGCTTGATAATAATTCCATAATCAAAATAAATTCATATCTTCATGAATACTTATCAGAATCGAATGATCTTTATATCAATACTACACCTCTCGACGAGAGGAATCTAATAAAAATATTATCAGCCATGAATAAGATGACCCACATGAAGTTTTGCCCTGGATGCCAATTTTAACACTCCCTCTCAACTAGGGAGAACTTCATTTGCAATCTGTCTATCGGTCGTTATTATTGATCCGTCAAATGCACTGCCCTTGTATAGCCTGACCCTTGCCTTGCTTTACTCTATTCTGCCTGTTCTGCTTTGTCTTGTTTTTCCCTGTACTAATCTGTATTGTTCTGCTCTATTCTGCTCTGCTCTTGCATTGTTCTGTTCTACTCTGCTTTTGTCCGAATTATGAAGAAGAAGAATTGATCGAGGATGTATCATACTGACTCAAAAGTCAGTCTCAGAGTATGTACCACTGGTCCCAGACCAGTTTTAACCAACTCGAAGTCAGTGTCATAGTGAGTACAACTCCACTAGTCCCAGACCAGTATCATCCTCCACTGACTCAAAGTCAGTCTCAGAGTGCGTACTATTGGTCCCAGACCAGTCTCAACTGACCCGAAGTCAGCTTCATAGTAAGTATCACTCCTACCACTGGTCCCAGACCAGTATTGCAGTCTCAGAGAATGTACCACTGGTCCCAAACCAGTCTCAACTGACTCGAAGTCAACATCATAGTATGTACCACTCTCACTAGTCCCAGACCAGTACTGTACTAACACGAAGTCAGTCTCGGAGTATGTACCACTGGTCCCAGACTAGTCTCAATCGACCTGATGTTAGTGTCATAGTAAGGTACAACTCCTACCACTGGTCCCAGACCAGTATCATTGATCCCAGATCAATGGAGGTCATCCTAGCATAGGGAGTATGGTAGATACAATGATGTGTCCATTAGTACTACTACGGTCCCTAACTTCATTTCCCTACTCATTGATCATATGAGAGGTACTTCCCATGAGTCCCAGACTGCATGGGTAGGATGCCTCGACAAGATAACTAATCAATCCTGTCCTCATAGGAGAACACATCAATCCTGCTACAATCACCATGGAGAACACATCAATCCAGGCCACCATGGAGAACACATTAATCCAGGCCTCACAGGAGAACACATCAATCATGCTACAGTCACCATGGAGAACACATCAATCCAGGCCTCACAGGAGAACACATCAATCCTGCTACAGTCGCCATGGAGAACACATCAATCCAGGCTTCACAGGAGAACACCTCAATCCAGGCCTCATAGGAGAACACATCAATCCTGATACAGTTGCCATGGAGAACACATCAATCCTGCTACAGTCACCATGGAGAACACATCAATCCAGGCCTCATAGGAGAACACATCAATCCTGCTATAGTTGCCATGGAGAACACATCAATCCAGACCTCACAGGAGAACTAATCATCTTGCTACACAAGAGAGCGAATCATCCTATTCCACAAGAGAGCGAATCATCTTGTCCCACAAGAGAGAAAATCATCTTGTTCCAGTGCGCACCACCAGGGGAGGGTGAGTCACCCCGTGGTCATATGTTGCTCCAGTAAGAACCACAAGCCCTTAGAGCTCCCAGAGCTCAATGGATGCAACATGCAGGACCCTTGTACAAGGGCTTCTTGACGACTCCAAGTCGTTTTGGAAAATCACAAATTAGATCTTTCCTCGGGCCTTTGACAAGGTGTATCGACCTATACATCATCTTAATGCGATGGAGCCTCCTTGCTCATCGACTTACCATATCCTAGATGATGTCTATCTACTAGAGAAATTGACGAATACAAGATTCCTCAATAATCGAATCCCACCTCTGGTTGTTACAGAGAATAACAGTGCTATCCAATGTAAATCCAAATAGCTCACTAAAGAGCTTTCGCAACCAGACTGCCTCACACGAGGTCATGCTAGCAGCAATATATTCTGCTTCGGCAGTGCTCAAAGCCACCAACTTTTGCTTCTTACTCATCCATGATATCGAAGTAGATCCCAAGGTGAAACAGCACTCGGAAGTGCTCTTACGGTCCACCACACTTCCTGCCCAATCAGCATCAGTATATCCAAGTAGTCTCACATCTCTGACAGTGTATCTTAACCCATTGTGCCACGAAGATATCTCAGAAGATTCTTGGCATCAATCCAATGAGGCTCAACCAAATATGAGCTCACAATGCTAACTGCAAAACATATGTTCGGATGGAGGTTCACCAAGAACATCAATGCAAATGAGTTTATGAAACTCAAAGGAATTTCCCAAATCTAGTTTGACATCACTACCATATAACTTCTAAAAGTTAAGATCCTCGAGGTAGTCACAGGCTTGCATTCCATCATACTGAATCTTTCCAATATCTTTACCACATATTTTCCTTGAGATAGGAAAATTTCCCTTGGCTTCTGCCATACTTCAAGTCCTTGGTCCTTCATTTCAAATTCAGAAACCAACTCCCTCTTACATTTGTGAATGAGAGGTTTTGCACCTGTTAGAAAGAGGTCATCCAATACAACACTAGTATGAGAGGCTTGTCATCTTCAACCTTAAAGTAAAGGTTAGGATCGAATTCACTCCTAGTGAATCCCAACTTCATCAAGTAGCTATCGATCCTCTCATACCATGCTTGGGGTACTTGCTTCAGCCCATAGAGAGCCTTCTTCAACTTGCATACATGAGATTTTTGATCATAAATCTCAAATCCTTCGGGTTGCTCCACATAGACCTCTTCTTTGATCGAACCATGCAAGAACACGGTCTTGACATCCATCTGATGTAGGTTCCATCCTTGTGAAGCCATAAGGGCTATGATCAAGTGGATGGTCATATATCTGGCAATAGGTGCAAATATCATAGTCTATACCTTCCTTCTGGGATAAACCACAAGCAACAAAACGAGCCTTATACTTCTCCGTACTTCCATCTGCTGCATGCTTTATCTTGTAAAGCCATTTTGAAGTAACAGTTGTCTTGTTGGGGGTCTGGGAACTACTTCCCAGACATCATTCTCCATAATAGACTCATATTCTATGGTCATAGCATCCTTCCATACTTAATTCTTGACGACATCTGAGAATGATGAAGGCTCATTCTGTATGATCGTGCTCATGATGGTCAGGTATTCTTGATACCTGTTAGGTTTCTTACTTTGATGGAAGGTTCCTCAAGGTGCAACATGTACTTCAACATCATCAAGTATCCCCCTAAGCCATGAAGGCCTCTTCCTAGAAGAGGAAGGCTCATGTGGATGAGGATCAATCAGATCCATGGGTTCTTCTACATCAGGCATTGATTCATCATCTTTTTCTTTCGGTTCCCTGGTGTCAGTTTCTTGAGAGCTCCTCAAAGTCAGAAGATTGTCCTCCTTGCTGAGAGCCATATCTTTTTCAAAGGTGACATCATGACTAATCACGACTTCCCTTTGACCGACGGTGAACATTTCTTTAGGAGTCTTGGAACCCAATGCTTGATGAGGGCATCGATTTTGTACATATATGGTGGTGTTTGTAGTTTCATCCCATAGAAACTTTGGAAGTCTTTGATCATGTAGAATGGCCTAGACAGCTTCCACAATCATGTGGTTCTTCCTTCCCACCACGCCATTCTACTTAGGAGTATGTGGTGTATTAGTCTCCCCCTTAATGCCAACCTCAGGTATGCCTTAGTGAACCAACTGTAATATATCGGAGGTCTTGCTTTGGCTTGAGAGGAATGGTCCCCTTTTGAGCTTTCCTTCAGCACATCCTATACATACACCTTCTTTCTCTACTCGGAATTCGGGCATCCCTGTCACCATTTGACTTACACCGAGTATAGCTTTATAATGAAGGGGGGAAAACCTCCGATGCCAAAGTTCGGACTAAAGAGATGTGTCATAAGACATGACATCTAGTGGACTTCCATCAACCTGATATAATGAATCAACACTAAACCCAAGAGTAAAGGCATCTTTAACATTATTTTTCCATATACGTACCTTGCCATCGCTGAAGGTTACCTTGTAGCCTTTGTCTTCCATTGCCGAGATGGACACTAGGTTCTTTTTGAGGTCAGGTGCATTTAATACATCCTGGAATTTC
This sequence comes from Pinus tabuliformis, assembly GCA_031772625.1. Taxonomy (NCBI): domain Eukaryota; kingdom Viridiplantae; phylum Streptophyta; class Pinopsida; order Pinales; family Pinaceae; genus Pinus; species Pinus tabuliformis. The sequence goes on along the minus strand of CM062813.1, from coordinate 967,014,910 downwards.
TAGCCTTCTTGAATGGTTGTCCTCTTCCTCGATTCCCAGCTCTCCTCTTACCTTTGCTATTGAATTTGTCATTCCTTTGATTGCCATCAGAGGGATTTTGATCATCGTCCCAGTGTGAGTCCTTTCTATCAGGGCACTCCCTTGCATAGTGACTTGCTTTATCGCAGATGTAACATCATCATTTTCTTCTAGCCTTAGGTCCAACCTTTCCTTTTGATTTAGTCCCGGAATTATTTATTTTCTTAGCATGAGAAGAAAAGGCAGCAGGAGGACCTTTAGGCATGGGCATTTCTTGCTCTTCTTCCCTTGTTTCTTCTTGAATGCATCTAGCCATTAATTCCTCAAAACCAAGAATTACATTATAGTTCAAAAGAGTAGTCCTGAACACGTACCATTCGGATGGTAATCCTCCAAGAGTCGTGAGTGCCATTCCCCTGTTAGTGATAGCCTCCCCAATAGATAGGATATCGTTCTTGATTTCGGTGATCCTTAAGAAGTATGCTTGCATACTCTCATCTTTACCCTTCTTAATTTCCTTCAGCTTATTTCTAAGAAACAAAACTTGATTTGCATCATTTACTTTAAATAAACTCACCAGCCTATCATAGAATTCCTTGGAGGTGTCCAGTTCAGAGATGTAGGCCACAAAGTGCTTGTTGATAGAGTCCCAGATGATCTTCTTTGTTTCGATTTCTCCATTTTTTTCATTTGTTCTAGAAAGCAATGGATGCATTTGATGGAGGCTCAACAATATTGCCTCTTACATGGTCCAGCACTCCTTGATCTTCTAGGTTAGATCGATAGACATCTTCCATCCATGATAGTCAACTTTCTCATGGAGCTTGTCTTCAGCAAGAAAGAGTGTTGAGGACCCCATCATTCTTTTAGGATAGCCTTGCCAATTTTCTCTTCGGTGATTGCTCTTGCTCTTGCTCGGGCTTTGTCTTCACCTCAGCTCTAATACCATGTTAAATTATGGTATGTTCTATGCTTATAAAAATTTATTTCTTTTTCTTATTACATTCGACAGATTAGAAATCACATATACATAAAGTAAAGTGTAGATAGAACATTAAACAATCGACAGAAAACAAGCCAAGACAAGAGACACAAGATGTGGCGGCTAGCGAGGGACAAACCCCACAATGTGTGGGGAAATCCTTTGATCAAATATTCTTTTATCTTCAATAATTTAGCAGAGAGAAATAGTACAATAAATCTGATTTATATCAATAGTAGCAAACCCTAGATCAGCAACATCAACATTAGCGACTTCATCATCAAATTAGGGTAGACGATATCTCACAAACCGACTGTCGGATCGGCATGATTCCACCACCAAAAGTTGCAGCTTCCAGAGGAGGTTCAGATGAACCTACAGTGTATTTTAGATGAAGATATCTTCTAGTACACGCAGGTTAATCTTTACTTCTATAGTTGCAGCTTCAATTTCAGCAACTTCCATCTTCAAACTAGGGCAGTCGATATCTTGCAAATCGTCCGTCAAATTGACTTGATTCCACCACCAAAAGTTGCAGCTTTCAAAGGAGGTTCAGATGAACCTACAACACAGTTTAGATGAGGAGATCTTCTAGTCCACGTAGGTCAATCTTTACTTCTGCAGTTGCAGCTTCAGTTTCGACAGCTTCCGGCTTCACATGTGTGAGAGAGAGACCCTTTTCTACGCAGTAGAGAAGAGACTCTTTTCTACGTAGTAGAGAGAGAGAGAGATGTGATGAGATGAGTGAGTCCAAATGAAGAAAAGTCCTCCTATATTTATACACAACATTGGTGTTTGAATAGATGCAACTATTGGGCTTCTGAGCCTACATGAGTTGTAGGTCGGCTTGATAATAATTCCATAATCAAAATAAATTCATATCTTCATGAATACTTATCGGAATCGGATGATATTTATATCAATCCTACACCTCTCGATGAGAGGAATCTAATAAAAATATTATCAGCCATGAATAAGATGACCCACATGAATTTTTGCCCTGGTTGCCAATTTTAACACTATGATGTGAAGGAAAAAGATGAATTTTGAAGAGTAAGCAAGCCTTAAAGAAATGGGTGATAGTAGTACACTAGATTAATCGATGATGTGGGAAAGGAATATGAAGGTAAAATCCCCAAGACCAAGTGCCCAATAACACCTTGGGAAATGGAGTCAAGGGAGCATCGATCAAACATGGAAAGTGCATGAGAATGTAAGGAAATATGGACTACTATCCATGCCACAAATCATCCTCAGTTTGCTAATTTTCGTGGCAAAAAATTACCTTGGGAGGCTACAGGCTTCATACCTAAGCATTTATCATGAATGTGAGGTTATGTTAACCTAGAAAAAATTTGGTTTATTATATGAAATGTTAACATAAGATCAATAGGAAAAGAGGAGTAAATCCTCACATTATAGAAGCAACTATATTGACCCAGTATTACAGAATGATAATCCCAAATCCTTCATGATATAAAATTAGAAGACAAATTCTCCAACCTTGCTAAAAAGCTGCAACAACTGTTGAAATTAACAAAGTCCTAATATGTGACCACGAAAATCATTGAAGCATTTTCAAATTGTTGTATTCAACATTTCTATTATTTTGAACCAGTTACCAGAACACAAACTGCACTTCCAATAAACTCAGAAGACTATGTTAGTGATGTATATATACAAAAACAAAACAATTTGACTCGATACCCTCAATCAATATTACTGAAGGCATTTTGTCGAGATTTAAAATGAACACTTGTCACAAAATAATCCACAGGTGAAAAAAACTTAAAACTCAAAAGCATCAAATAGCCATTCTTTCTTAAATAATTAGCCTCAGACAGATTTGAAAAAATAAAATCATTCAATTCAACAATGCCGCACATAACAGACATCTACTAGATTTAATCTCTAATACAAAATTGTGCTACCTTGAGAAATCCTCCCTTAGAAGCAACTCACAAAAATAGCATGAATGGAGGACTCACTGAATAAATGGACGTTACAATACAAATTAGTACACAAGTTTATGTAAATCTCTAGACATTGACTAGAGATCTGATACACAATTGACCTTAGTTTGGGAATTTTCTAGCAGTGATGCACTAAGAGTGCAAAAAAAATCAGGTTTGAAAATGTAAAAACGACATACTTTACTTTCCACCATTCTTCGCAGCCTTGTGGCTGCTCAATGCTCTTGTTAAAAGTCCCTGAAAAACAATGACTCAATAAGTCCAAAGGGAAAACAAGAAACACAAAGAAAAACTAAATTGAATTATTTGCATTAAGTTTCTACGATCACCTAAGATGACATGATTCAATTAGATACAACAAATACAAAAGAATCATACAAATCTAAATAAGCAATGGTCATAGTCAATGTATAAATTTATTTATATGATATTCCTATGGTCAACTAAAGATGAAGTAATTCTATCATTTTGCGAAACATAAATTCTAATTCCATTCGTATACACTAATTATAAGACTAACACAATGCTAATAAACATTAGTTGTATCCAATGAACTAGTGCAGTGCATTATGCAGAAGAAAAAAGGCATCAACCTGAAAGTAACTTACCTTGAACAACTTTGGCAATTAAACTGACCAGATTTCTTGCCAGACTTAAGTGTAGACGTATTTTTCTACAGATTTTATCGACAAAAAAATTAGACAAGATAGGCTATGACATGTACTGAGATTCCACCAATATGTTTTCAGAAAGATAGAAGACTAGCCACTTTTGAACTAGGTGTTTGCTTTGATCCAAGTGGAGTTTCTTTGCCCTTGACAACTGAGGCAGGGACCTTTGCACCTTGTTTTGGATAAGGAGTTGCAACGTGTTTTATTTTCTTTCCTTTGTCAGCACCTAGAACATAAGAAATCAATTCGAAATAAGTCTTTTTAGCTAAATACAACCAAAATTTTATTTCAGATAATAGTATATCATGCAACCGTCAGTTTTCAGAGACAATCAACCATTGTGTTAACCAATTCAAAACCACCGATGAAAAAATACTCATGAGAACTATCAACCCATTGATCTACTTGTTACCTTTCTTATCTGTTCATGCAAGGATCAAAGTATCCCAATACTCTCGAACTACAATATTTTATGCTTCCCATATGAATGAATCATTTCCAAAAGTAGACCCAATATGCTCACTGTGTGATGGATACAATTTGAAATGCTGATGGGAGAGTAAAAAAGGCAACAAAAGGAATCATAAATGAAATATGTTAGGCTGACTTCCAATGCTCAAATCGGCAAGACAATATAAAGCATTGATAATAATTTCATTTAAATGAAATCTTCAAGATAAAGCATTATCACAATTTTACCCAATGGAAACTTAACTAAGAGAGAAAAAATAATGCTTACAAGTATATAACTAAGAATATGCCAAGTCTTAAATAATTGACATTTCAGTAGATGACATTATAAATCTTTCTTCATCTACCACATTAATTTCCACTGCATTGAGTGCATACAATGACAAGACCCTTCAAGGTGATAGCCTATTAGCTATATAGTAATTCCTTTCATGTCATGTAGATCAAAGCTATTAGGTCATATTCCCAAGGTAACAACAATATTAACACTATAAATTCGAAACAAAACCATCACCTACACTATATTAGAAATCAAACAGACTGTGTTGCATCAAACAATTTTTTTTCAAATAAGAACCATTTGCACAGAATAATGTACAAGACATGAGACATGAAATATTTGTATATAACATTTCATTGAAAGATGATATTAAATAACGTTTCTATATGAAAAAAAATCCTGATCTAACAAACATTAGTGAATTTTTGAAGGATGATTAAGAATGGTTTAATGGTTTTCTTGTTCTCAAAGAGCATGTTGCAACGTAGTTAACTGACAAGAAATTTGAGTACCTGTGTTTCTCAAAACAAAATTTTAAAGTGCTTTATCATACACCCATAGCATGGCCAAAGTCAATCATTCAGTTCCTTAACCCATCAATTTAATGTGATGGAATTCAAACGAAATGCATTGATCTACTTTGTTTATCTCATGAAAATGACACAACAACCCTCTAGTAGAAAATGATGAAGCTTATCTTTAACTACTAAGTTGTTACCAAGCAACAACCATCCAAACAGTTTGTTCCTAAATGAAAAGTGGGATTTTTGGATATTGTGACAACTCTTTAGCCACCATATATAATTGTATTGGATGGCTCACTTTTTTCTTAATGCATTCTGCAATCAAAAAAATCATTTGTTAGTGCAATACTGAGTTATGTTGAGTTCATGATTCTCTTTGGGCTATTCTCCAGCAAGCATGAATGAGCTATGTTTCCAAACTCTATGTAAGGCTTGGATTCTTTGTTTATGGTGTTAGGGTCAATTCCCAATTATGGGGAAAAATCTAAGAAAGTGATTCCTACTCTTGTTTTATAAATTGGTGCCCAAAAGCAATATTATTCTTTGTTGCAATGCCAAATACTACAATTTTGTGACCAGTTGAAAGTCAAACAATTGAAAAATGATTTAAATTATGTTGTGTCAACATTAAGAACTATGTTCTAGCTTCAATTTTCAATCACAGTGCCTGATCCGGTTCAACCATATATCTACCCTTCAACATACATTCAAGCCATAACACTCCCAATACAAATTTGGGTGTGAGATAGACCAAATTCCAATTGAATGTATACATGTTTATGTATACATGGTTTTATCCAATTGTGTAGAACCAAGCACTTATTGCACCTGTTTGCACATGCACACACACACACACACACATAATATGTGTTTCCTTCAAACGTGCCATTGCCTCTCACCATAGCCAATTATAATTTTGAATATCATTTATGCATGGTTGTAGGTACCCAACACACATGCTAAAGGGACATTGGTTGTATGCATATGAGGTATAATAGAAGACACCATCAAATGTTGGTTTTCCCGTATGGGTTTCTAGGTTCAAAATATACCTTCTATGGTGAATTTTAAGTATATGCAGGTTGGCTTCAAGAGAATTTCTCAAATCCTCTATCAAAGGATCATCTATGTCAGAGAATGAAGCCTTAGGATCCTGTTGAGGGCCCTGAAATCGGGTCAACAACAAGGGGGATACCCACCCGGTCGGGAACCTGGTTGGCGGCTCCGTGTCCGTTTGGTGTAGCGGGTCCGACAGGGGATAACGGGACCAGCTTCCCGTTCTAAGGGGGTGTGTGTGTAGAGTTCGGTGATGTGTGTGTGTGTAAGATTAGATAATGAAAATATGGAATTATTTCTAAGATAATCTAGTTCTAAGCTCTGAGACTGAATTTTATACTACTTTAATCTATCAAGAACAACACATCTAATCTATGCTAACCCGGGATAGAACTTTTTCCATTATGCGATCTAGAAAGATTTCACACAATAACTGGTAATGAAGATTATTCAGCTATTATGAGAATATAAATCAATTAAGATGAACCATTTTGCATAAAAAGTTAAGCAAAACGGTTGTGAACAGCATATCGCATAATCAGTTATTCATGTATTAAGCATAAATCAATGACTCCACCATACAAAAGTGCCAAATGGTAGTCCACTTATTCATACGTTAACATATAAACAACATCAGTTGTATATTACTCTAAGAATGCAAGCAGAAACTCGTCAAGAGATAAAAGTACCATTTATGACTGACTTTATACTCACAGACCTGAAGCAATAATGATCTATTTCTACTTACTTCTAATGCCTACTAAGAGTACAAAAGTGCAACATCAGTAGCAGGTATTAAAATGCAAACATAAATAAATCTTGATCCGTCCATTCATCAAAAACCCCCTCCGAGGGTGCAAAAGTGCATGTTCTGAGGACAAGTTTTTTGACAAATTTCCGGACCCTTCTCCAATGCAACGAGAAGGGTTAAATACTACTAACCGGCTAATTTTAATTACACAAATTTAGGGAACGGCTTAAAATGACCGCCCTTTTACTAAAACAAATTTATTTCTAAAAACTGAATCTAATTTCTAACCATTTCTGTATCTTCTCCTTAGTGCTGTAAGCGATGCGCTGTTCGCCGTGAAAGAGTCGGCTGCTTGTCCTTTCCTTTTGTTCAAGCTTGAAAATTAGAAACAACAAGAGTTGGCACCTCTTTCTGGCAAACTAGAAGATATTTTTGAAAATGTTCTTCTAGAGGAGTGTCTTCGCGGCGTGTATACTTAGTACAACTCAGATTTCTCAAACTGATTGTGCTGTTGCTATTTCGGTTTCCGGCCGTGCGAATGACTCAATGAGCTGGGGATTTTTTTGCCTGAACGATTTTCTCAAATGAAACTTGTTTCCATTCTTTGTTCCAGGCTTTTCTGAGACGTCTTTCCCCTTAAGCGTTTTTCTTTTTGCTTTACCCAATTTGGGACTTAGGATCTTTCATAAACGCTTTGCTTTTGTGCGCCTTTGACTCTGAGTCCTAGATAGCCTATTTCCATCAGCATTTGTTGAGTGATACTTTGGGATCCGCGGTCCTGCTGTATGCGGTATCCATCTGCGACGTCATCTCCTCTCTGTTCTTCTAGTTCTGGCGCTTTTCCTTAGATGTTTCCTGCATATAAATTTATATCAGTTGCTGACTAATAGTTCACGTAAATGAAAAGAGACAGAAGAAAAGATTGACATGAAAGCAATTAAGTTCTAATGAATGCATAATCATGTCACCCATTATGACTTGGCTCTTCGAAAAACGCGACATAATCATCTTTGGATACACAGGCGTACAATCATTAATTTCTCGTAAGGTGCGCGCCTAACTTTAGGTTCCCAGATCATGCCGAGGAATGCCTGCGACGATTGGCTTCTGCGATTTGCATCGCAACATCGAAGATTGCGATGTAAATAAGTGGTATCGCAACAATTGATGGTCTCATTTGTCGCACACCACAGGTCGCAGGTCGCAGATCGCATATCGCAATATCGCAAGGTCGCAAGGTTTTTCGCTTTGTTACTTTGTGCTGCTTATGCGACATTGCGATGTGCAACGTCGCATATCGGCCGTCGGCCTTTCTTTAGGTTTTCCCCTTTTGAGCGCCTTTAATGCACGCGATGCGATGAGTTCTCGCGTCGCTCTTTCTTGGTGTGTTTATGCGCTTTGGGAAAGCACTCCTTTTTCCTTTGCGACGCGATATAGCTCTTAGGGAGTTGATACAAAAGATTTTTCAAACAAAAATATTTTTTGGATTTTTTGGTTAAGGGTCCCCCTTTGCTTGATGTTATTACTAATATCAAACAAAGAGGGGGGTTGTTGGTGACCACAACAATGGCGATTCACTGTGAAGAACCAGTTATCTCTGCATTTCTATTGACCGTTCACTTCCGAAATAGCAAAAAAAAAAAAAAAAAATTATATGTCTAAATTTTGTTATGGACAGATAGAGTAGATTTCCCCTCACCTTGTCAACGATATTTTGTCTCAACCCTTTTTATATCTCAATTTCTTGCTTCCTCAGGTTTCTTCTTGCATTTGCATCAGACATTACTTGGTCTTGATAAAAGATAAAATAAGGTCTTCTCTGTGTACTGGCTTAAAAGTATGCTCATTTGTCGTAGGTAGAGCCTCTGCTACCCGCAAGCGTCCATATCCTCGACAGGGTTACCATGTTATCCAGCAATGATCCTTTTCCTGCTTGAGGTTACTCGCAACATTCCAGAGAAAAATCTTTTTTAACACACTTTTCCTTTTTTAATTCTCTAAAGAACAATGTCTTGGTTTGGTGGCCAAATTATGACACAGTCATTCACCTGATTTACACTTTTGCTGAACAAGCCGGCTCGTGATGAGACCTCTTGTCTTTTGATTGCAACAATCTTAAGTCGTTGCCCTGTTTTGATAGACAGTATTGGCAAAGTCAGCAAGTTATAATATCTGTGATCATGATAAGCCGGCTCGTGATGAGACCTCTTATTCTTTGAGATATAGTCTTTTGCTTGGATTGTTTCTCTAGATGCTGTAGTTTCCTTCTAGCAGGGAGGAAGTCATTGTTTTTCCTTAAGAAAGCTCTGGACGACAATAATAGAGTTTTTGAAAACAACAGCTTTGCAGAGAATGCTTATTTTATTATTGATGATACCCTTCATGGTGGTGATACAAAACAATTCTTTTACCAGAGGTTGCTTTTGTCAAAGTTTTTTAGAGGTCGAAACGAATATCGTAATCAAAGTGAAGTTAACTCTATTTGTCAATAATAAAATTCAGCTTTTCAAAAATTTATTTTTGCTATTTGTACAAGCGAAATCAAAATCTGATAGAGAATTGGCGTGCTCTTTCATGAATCCTTTTTAAATGATCATCTACAATGGGTTTTATTCATAAAAAGAGAAAAACAAAACAAAATAAAAACTAAAAACTAAATCTATCCTACAAAAATTAGAAGATTTCTCTTCTATGGAAAATATAATTTAAGAATCAGTCCATTGACAGGTAAAGAATCTCTCCTTCCTGCCAGATCCTGCAACACGAATGTAGATGGGCCTACGACTTCCACAATCTGAAAAGGGCCAAGCCACAGCTTCTGAAATTTCGTATGTTTGCCCTTTTCTTCATGAGCCTTATCCCATTTTAAAACTAAATCACCCATCTGAAAGTTTTTTCTGGTTATGATGGCTAAGTCAAAAGAAGATTTTATTAGCGCTTGGTGATGAGCATGGGTTTTCCTAGCTTGTTCTCTTTGTTCTTCTAGTTTGATTATTTCCATTTGTCTTAATTGTAAAGAGGAAGTAGACACTTCATCGATATATTGCACTAAAGACAAAGAGGGAATGACTAGGTGAGTCGGAAGAACCACTTCTCTCCCATAAACTAAATTAAAGGGAGAAGTGCCGATTGAAGATTTCTTTGTGATTCTATCAGCCCATAAAGCATTTACTAGCGCTTTGTGCCAATTCCTTTGGTTTTGGTCGACTGTTCTTTTGATAATTCTGATTAGGTTCTTGTTTGTTGATTCATCCAATCCATTACCTTGCGGATAGTAGTTGGCAGAATATTTCAGTCTGAAACCTCTTTTAAGCGCAAACTCAGTCATAGTATTTCCAGAAAAATATGAAGCGTTATCAAACATTATTGTTGTTGGCAATCCAAACCTAGTGATGATAAATTGATCTATGAATTCAATAATATTTTCAGAATGAACAGTCTTGAGAGGAACTGCTTCCACCCATTTGGTAAAATAATCAGTTGCCGTAAGGATATACTTATGCTGCTTAGAAGAGTGAGGAACAATCTCACCTATTATGTCCAAGCCCCATTGACTGAATGGTTGGTCGATGATGACTAGTTGTAGCGGCATGGCAGGTTTCCTTTGTTTTCCTGCAGCAGTCTGGCAGACTTGGCATCTCCTCACGTGATTGTATGAGTCTTTGAACAGCGTGGGCCAATAATATCCTGCACGCAAGATTTTATGTGCAGTCGCATCTCCGGCATAGTGTCCGCCCGCTGGTCCATCGTGGAGTTCCTGCAAAACCTTTTCGGCTTCAGTTTTCTCAAGACACCTAAGAAGTACAGAATCGTAATTCTTTTTAAACAAGACATCATTTACGAGCTGGTATTGTTTAGCTTTTAATCTCAGAGCTCTTTTCTTGGTATGATCCAGACGTGATGGAGCATACCCGTTCTTAAGAAAATAAATGGTGTCAGCGTATGATGATTCTGCATCGTTTAGGCTTACCTCGTACGCTTGTACCTCTTCAGATGAGTTCTCGAGGATTTGCGATGCTCCGGCTAACATATTGCAGAAGCCTTGACCTCTTACGATGCTTGCTGGTTTGATCTCAAGATCATATTCTTGTAAAGCGGTAATCCAATTAGCTCTCTTTTCGCCCACGTCTTTCTGCACTAAAAGGTTTCTTACCGCCGGAAATGGTACTACGACTTTAGTGTGGGCTTTAAGCAAGAAAGGTCTGAAATATTTGATCGCTTTGAAAACAGCGTATGCTTGTTTCTCGATGTCTGAGTAATTAATTTCAGCACCTTGTAAGTTCGAGCTAAAGAACGCGATTGGAGCTTCCGCTTTCTCTTGATTTGTTTGGGTCAAAATCGCGGCATAGGATTTCTCTGAGGCAAAAGTGTATAAGGTAAAAGATTCCGAAAAATTTGGGGTGGCCAAAGATGGAGCATTGATGATAGCTTGTTTGATTAAGTTGAACGCTTCGTGCTCATCTAGACCCCATTTGAAATTTGAATTCTTTTTTATCATATTTTGTAAGGGAGAAATAATACGTGAAAAATCCGGGACAAATCTTTTGACAAAATTGATCTGTCCAAGGAAGGATTGCATGGCTTTCTTGTTATGAGGTATGGATATTTCGGAAATTTCCTTGATTCTGTCAGGTTCTATATGAATACCAGATTTCGACACTACGAATCTGAGCAATTTCCCTTCGCTTAACGCAAAGAAAGATTTCTTTGGGTTGAGCGAAATCCCATACCTCAAGCATCTTTGAAAGATTTGCTTCAAATCTTTGAGGTGGTTGTTTCATTTTTTGGAGTACACTGTTATATCATCCAAGTAAATCACCACTGATTTATTGACTAACCCTTTAAACGCGATGTCCATGGCTCTCTGAAAGGTAGCTCCGGCATTGATCAGCCCAAATGGCATCTTCCGATATGCATAAGTGCCCCATTTGGTTCGGAACGTAGTCTTTAACTGATCATCGGGATGCACCAGTACTTGATTGTATCCTAAAAATCCATCCATGAATGACATTAATTCTGAGCCTTCTACTGCCTGTAATATTTGCTCCATAGGTGGGAGGGGAAAGTTATCTTTCTGACAGGCTTTGTTGAGATTTCGGAAATCGATACAGATTCTAATGTCTCCGTTTTTCTTCCTAACGGGCACCATATTGGATACCCATTTAGAATGCCTGACGAGGAAGATTATTCTGGCTCTCAACAACTTATTAAGCTCAGTTTTTATCTGATTTTCTAGGTTAGGGTGTATTTTTCTGAGCTTCTGCTGTACAGGTTTTTCATTGTCAATCATAGGGATAACATGTTGAATGATAGAACTGTTGTATGTTTTTAGCTCATCGTAATTCCAGGCAAAAACGTTTTTGTATTGTCTCAGAAGACGGATATATGCTGATTTCTCTTCAGGGGTTAGGCCATGACGTAGGTTAACGTTTTGTGGCTTCTGATCGATCCCTAGGTTTACTAATTCATAGTTCAGGGTAGAACTGCAAACTTTAGCATTGGCGGACCTTTTAAACCGACTTTTCAAATCATATAAATCTTCTAATTTGACCACCGATTTCGGTATAGCATTGTCGGAGCCATTTTGTTGTATTTGATGATCATGATGGTCTTCGTCGATTATCTGATTTGAGTAGGATCCTTCAGAAGTAAGGAAATTTATGATGTCAGGATCGTCGTTGAACACTCTCCAATTGGTGATATTGTCAGGGATGGATGGCCTAAAGATTAATTCTATTGAAAACCTATCAGGACTAAAATCTTCAGAAGGGATGAGTCTAGAGGCTACGTTAGCTAACAGATCTGCGCTCGCGTTTTGAATTCTTGGAATTGACGAGATGTTGAATGCTACGAAATGTGCAGTGAGATCTTGAACTAATGATTGATAATGCTTTAAATGACTTGACAGGCAATGTATGGTGTTACGTACCTGTTTTACGATGATCTCCGAATCTCCAAAGACTTGAAGATACTTAACGTTCAATCCGATTGCTTTGTATAGACCTTGAACCAAGGCTTCGTACTCCGCTGTGTTGTTCGTGCAATCGAACTCAAGTCTGCATGTCAGCATAGTCTTATTCCCGTCTGGGTTAATCAGAACGCATCCTGCTCCTGACCCCTCATTGGATTTTGACCCATCAAAATATAATTTCCAAAATAAAGATGTATTTACAGAATTATCTAAAAAACTAATTTTGAGTCATCAGTTTGGGAGAAATTTTCAACTTGGGATAAAACTGAATTCTCTAAGTATGGTGAAATATGAGCATTGAAATTACCTAGGAAAGAATCTATTGCGTAATTGCCTACAATGCTGCTATTGTACGTTATGGCCTCATTTTCTCCTTCCAGTTCTGTCACTATGTATTTTTGGTGCAATTCTCGTTCAACCTTTATCTGATTTGGTTTACCATTATATGGTAACCACATGTGTGACCAATCGGTTGAAAAATATCCGTGGAGTTTTTCTGACCAATCCCTGCTAAGAATCAAACCATAGAACTCAGGGATATCAGCTACTAGAATGTCGATAACCTGACACACTTTTGGGTTAGACGACAATCTTATGGTCACCTGATTGAGTTCACCAATCACTTCGACTTGGGATCGATCAAGTTGAACTATACGTACTGTGGATTTTTGAGGTTGCACATTCAATTTGGCACATATTGACCTAGGTAAAATGTTCATTGAAGCACCAGAATCGACCAAGCAATTGTGCACGTTTTTGTTGAAGATTTCATATGTGATAAGAAAAGGAGGAGTATGAGATCTTGATCTTCCTCTAATCAAGGCGATGTCATTTGGATCAATTTTATTGATCGTGTTGGTTGGAGGCCTTCCAAGATTGTGGGAAGCTACAGCTGTAGGTAAAGATGTAGTAGGCACAGCATGTAATTCTTTCATCATTATTTTCTGCTGGTGTTTCAATTTACTCAATTCGTACAGAGTGATATTAGCCCTAGTCTTTTTCATATCATTAATGATGTTATATTCCATTTCATCCGACACTATTAGTGTTCTTGATGGAGGCGTTTGATCAGATTGGACTGGGCTAATCTGGGTCGCTTTAGCAGTTGTCTTTTTTGTTGCGACCTTTTCTTTTGTTGCAGGGCTTGCGCCCTTTTGTTTTGGGGTAGTTAGGGGAGGATCAAGTTGATTTCTGCTTCTCGTGCTAACAGGAAATGCTTCTTGATCCTCTTCTTGTGGGAGGATGAAATCCCACATTCCTTGTAGTTCTACGAACTCTTCCTCATCGGTCTGCCCTTCAGTGGTATTCTCTTCTTCTTCGTCTTCTTCAGATTCAACGTTTGAGACAACACTAGGTGGTCTTACCTCCATGGGAGGATTTCTTTTAAAAGTCCTAAAGGGATTTTTCGAAGAAGTCTCTGCTACTTGTTTCTTAATATCAATCATCTCATTTGACATGGCTTTCAACACTTTTTGTAATCCTTCCAAATCGAAAGGATCTTTCGTTTGCTTCTTCTTGGTGTCTTCTTTGAAAGAGATCTTCTTAGATTTGCGTTCTTCTATAGCGGATCTCTTTTCTAGGGCTACCACGCGTTTTTCCACTGCTAACGCTTATGTCAAGTTGTCGACTAAGGTGGTCTTGTTTGCCCTATCTACGAAGATAGCCAAGTTTGGAGGTAAAGCCATGATGTACCATTCACATCTTACTTCCTCGCTGGGTTGTGAGGCAGCGGGGATTTTGTTGAGGATCTTATTGAACCGTAAGTTAAAATCTTTAATGGGTTCTCTAGCCTCAGCCTTAAGATTAGATAGGTCATTGATCAATGTCGCCGTGGATCTGTCATTACCAAACTTGGTGAGGAACTGGCTTTGAAAAATGTCCCAGCTTGTGATGGATCCGGAAGGTAGCGAAAAGTACCATGACCCGGCTGTTCCCTGCATTGTATAAGGGAAAAGCCAGACAACAGCGTCTTCGTTAGTGACTCCGTTGAGATTAACAGAAAGCATGAAATTATTGATATGTTCCTCGGCTAGCATTCCTGCTTCTGGATTGAATTTAGGCAGCCATTTCTTAGGATGGGCCGGTATAGGGCTCAGGGGTGGAGGCATTAAAATCGCCCCAGGATTGTTCCATGGAGACTGAGCCATCGTTGAGCTGCTAGTTAATGGAAGCGCAGAAGATGATCTCTGATGCTGAGAAGATGAAGATATTAAGATCTTTGATGTTTGAAGAGGAAGGTTTGTAGAAGATGGGTGAGTGAGTTGGAATGAAAGAGTGGGTGGTTGACTTCGCGGTGAGGGAGTTGATATGGACGAAGTGGATGAAGGAGTCTGACTGTCAGACTCTGGTGGTGTTTTCCTTGCTCTTTTCCTAGTAGGGAGAGGGAGTTCACTTGGTTGTATGCCAAATTTTTCACTCTTCGATCTAGTAAGGGGATGAGCAGGGTTGTACTGCGAAGTCATGCTGCTTTTAGATTTATCAGACTTCTGGTTAAAAATAGAGAATCCCTGGAGTTTACGAATCAAAGTTCGAATTTCAGGGGGATCAATGATGGATTGGTCTGATATGTTCGAATATGTAGCAGTGGTAGGTACTCGAGCGACTTCAAATTCCGGGTTTAACCGTGTTGGAGAAGTCGAGGGAGTTGATGAGGGTGTATTACTCTTAGAATGGTATTTTGATATTTCTTTATGTGCCATTCATAGTTTGTGCCCTCCTTCTAGCGCCAAATATGTTGAGGGCCCTGAAATCGGGTCAACAACAAGGGGGATACCCACCCGGTCGGGAACCTGGTTGGCGGCTCCGTGTCCGTTTGGTGTAGCGGGTCCGACTGGGGATAACAGGACCAGCTTCCCGTTCTAAGGGGGTGTGTGTGTAGAGTTCGGTGATGTGTGTGTGTGTAAGATTAGATAATGAAAATATGGAATTATTTCTAAGCTAATATAGTTCTAAGCTCTGAGACTGAATTTTATACTACTTTAATCTATCAAGAACAACACATCTAATCTATGCTAACCCGGGATAGAACTTTTTCCATTATGCGATCTAGAAAGATTTCACACAATAACTGGTAATGAAGATTATTCAGCTATTATGAGAATATAAATCAATTAAGATGAACCATTCTGCATAAAAAGTTAAGCAAAACGGTTGTGAACAGCATATCGCATAATCAGTTATTCATGTATTAAGCATAAATCAATGACTCCACCGTACAAAAGTGCCAAATGGTAGTCCACTTATTCATACGTTAACATATAAACAACATCAGTTGTATATTACTCTAAGAATGCAAGCAGAAACTCGTCAAGAGATAAAAGTACCATTTATGACTGACTTTATACTCACAGACCTGAAGCAATAATGATCTATTTCTACTTACTTCTAATGCCTACTAAGAGTACAGAAGTGCAACACCAGTAGCAGGTATTAAAATGCAAACATAAATAAATCTTGATCCGTCCATTCATCAAAAACCCCCTCCGAGGGTGCAAAAGTGCATGTTCTGAGGACAAGTTTTTTGACAAATTTCCGGACCCTTCTCCAATGCAACGAGAAGGGTTAAATACTACTAACCGGCTAATTTTAATTACACAAATTTAGGGAACGGCTTAAAATGACCGCCCTTTTACTAAAACAAATTTATTTCTAAAAACTGAATCTAATTTCTAACCATTTCTGTATCTGCTCCTTAGTGCTGTAAGCGATGCGCTGTTCGCCATGAAAGAGTCGGCTGCTTGTCCTTTCCTTTTGTTCAAGCTTGAAAATTAGAAACAACAAGAGCTGGCACCTCTTTCTGGCAAACTAGAAGATATTTTTGAAAATGTTCTTCTGGAGGAGTGTCTTCACGGCGTGTATACTTAGTACAAATCAGATTTCTCAAACTGATTGTGCTGTTGCTATTTCGGTTTCTGGCCGTGCGAATGACTCAATGAGCTGGGGATTTTGTTGCCTGAACGATTTTCTCAAATGAAACTTGTTTCCATTCTTTGTTCCAGGCTTTTCTGAGACGTCTTTCCCCTTAAGCGTTTTTATTTTTGCTTTACCCAATTTGGGACTTGGGATCTTTCATAAACGCTTTGCTTTTGTGCGCCTTTGACTCTGAGTCCTAGATAGCCTATTTCCATCAGCATTTGTTGAGTGATACTCTGGGATCCGTGGTCCTGCTGTATGCGGTATCCATCTGCGACGTCATCTCCTCTCTGTTCTTCTAGTTCTGGCGCTTTTCCTTAGATGTTTCCTGCATATAAATTTATATCAGTTGCTGACTTATAGTTCACGTAAATGAAAAGAGACAGAAGAAAAGATTGACATGAAAGCAATTAAGTTCTAATGAATGCATAATCATGTCACCCATTATGACTTGGCTCTTCGAAAAACGCGACATAATCATCTTTGGATACACAGGCGTACAATCATTAATTTCTCGTAAGGTGCGCGCCTAACTTTAGGTTCCCAGATCATGCCGAGGAATGCCTGCGACGATTGGCTTCTGCGATTTGCATCGCAGCATCGAAGATTGCGATGTAAATAAGTGGTATCGCAACAATTGATGGTCTCATTTGTCGCACACCACAGGTCGCAGGTCGCAGCTTTGCATGGTCACAAGGTTTTTCGCTTTGTTACTTTGTGCTGCGTATGCGACATTGCGATGTGCGACGTCGCATATCGGCCGTCGGCCTTTCTTTAGGTTTTCCCCTTTTGAGCGCCTTTAATGCACGTGATGCGATGAGTTCTCGCATCGCTCTTTCTTGGTGTGTTTATGCGCTTTGGGAAAGCGCTCCTTTTTCCTTTGCGACGCGATATAGCTCTTAGGGAGTTGATACAAAAGATTTTTCAAACAAAAATATTTTTTGGATTTTTTGGTTAAGGGTCCCCCTTTGCTTGATGTTATTACTAATATCAAACAAAGAGGGGGGTTGTTGGTGACCACAACAGATCCCCTTTGTTTTCTATCATGAAATTCACATTGATAGAACTATCTGTGTCCTTTTCCATATCATCAATGTAAGCATATGCCAAAGATGATTTATCATTTTTCTTCCAATCACTGAACATGGCAATAGAGTTATGTTTAGTGCACATGATATTCTCACTAGATTCATTTGAACAATTATCTAATTTTCTCTTTGTATTTGTATCATGTATATGTGATTTTCTTAAAAGTTTCTTTGCATTAATCTTCCTATTGTTAGATGGAAAGGCATTCTTATTCTCAATATATTTTCCACGCACAAGACACTAAAATTGCAGCCTGTTGGTTTTCCCATAAGGGTTTCTAGGTTCAAAATCTACCATCTATGATGCATTTTAAGTATATTCAGGTTGGGTTCAAGAGCAATTCTCAAATCCTCTATCAAAGGATCATCTGTGTCAAAGAATGAATCCTTAGCATCCCCTTTTTTTTTCTACCATAAAATTCACATTTACAAAACTATCTGTGTCGTTTTCCACATCATCACTGTAAGCATATGTCAAAGATGATTTATCATTTTTCTTCCAATCATAAAACAAGATAGTAGAGTCATGTTTAGTGCACATGACATCCTCACCAGATTCATTTGAATGGTTATCTAATTTTCTCCTTGTATTTTTATCATGCATATGTGAGTTGCTTAGAAACTGCTTTGCCTTAATCTTCCTATTGTTAGATGGAACGGAATTCTTATTATCAATATATTTTCCATGTATAGGACATTGAAATTGCAACCTGTGCAAGGACATAAGAGATCTTTGAATACATTCCAATAGGAAATCAATCTTTTGAGCCATGCAATTTTTCAACTTCAATGTCTTCAAAATTTTATAGTCCCTTGCCATCGAGTTGGTGAATGGAGAATGTAAATATACTCCTGAAAACAACTAAACAAATGCTTCTAGAAACCAATTGATATGAATTCATTAAAGTGTCAACACATGAGATATCCACCAACCCAAAAAAAGTAGGCCATTGTTGTCTCAAAACCTATGCCATCTTTTTCTCCCCCCCTGCAATGCTACAAAGGAGCTTTAGTTACCAATTCACATTGTTACTCTGCAAGCAGCTTTAAGGGAATAATATTATGAATGGAATTGTACTAGACTGAATAGTTATGTTAGATGTATTAGTACGCTACATTTGGACACCTTGAGATGATGGAAAATGGATTCATAATTATAATGGCGCAAGTTTCCAACCTGAGACAATGGACGTTGCACGATTTATGTGCATTAATGACTTCCAAGAACTAATGAAGGTTAGGAATAAGCATGATTCACCTTAAATAACAGTCAATCCAAAGCTACACTTTCTCCCTTTCCTTTGTGCTTGAAGTGGTAAATTCAAGGTGTTTTAACAATTCTCCTTGCTTCTATCTATTTTTTCTAATTTCTTCACTACTTTTCTTGACGTATTTTCTATAAATCATCAAAGCCTCAAAAGGAAACAAGCTTCGAAAAGTAATAATGCTTGATTGATAACCACATATTTCTTTAAAAAGGAAAACAAAACAAAATCCATGAAGCACACCTTTCTTTAATGATAGTGCTAGATCTAAAATCTCAATACCCTTTGGGTTATAAACGACCTTAATAGTAATTGTAGGATAAGGATTCACAACTTCTTTATTGAATGCCTGGAAATATGAGCAACCTTTCTTGTTTTAATATTCATTCAAACTTTTCTTTAGAAAGAAACAAGTCACCATGAATCACAAACAATTGTTTTAGCTTCTTATTTTTGAAATTCGTAGTGCCCAGCTTGTCAATGGATTTTTCCATGGAATTATTTGAATTCATTGACGTTTTACCCTTCCTTTGTCTATCAAAATCCACATCATTAAATGTACATGGAAAAGAACTATTAAAAGTTGTAGTTTCTTATATATTTGGATTGTTCTTCAACTTTACTCTTCTTTTGTTTCTTGCAATATTTGTTATCACTACCGAAGAGGATTTTGGACTTTAAAAACTTGTAAGATTCCGTAACTAGGCTTCAATTTTTTGAGATTTTCATATCTTTGGGTATTTTTTAAGGTCATGTCATTGAAGTCAACTTCTTAGAATGGATTTCTTGCACTGTGACATTCCTTTTGTTCCTTCAACCAAGAACAATTTCGACATCCCTCACTCTATATAACAACCATTTTGAGGTGTTGGGTCATTAAAAACCTATAAATAATATTAACCACTAGGTCACAATGGAGGGAAATGATTAAAAATTCACAACCATCATCCCCATGCATGTTAATACCAACATGAAATATCAATACAATGAAGGAATCATGGCCAACGCTGGTTGAACTATACCACTCAACCAAATCCTCGACAATGCCCTATTTATAGGGTATAATATTTTACGTCATGGTTTCCTCCAAAGCAAGGTAATCAAGAATGAAACTTCAAAAAGAATAGGAAAAGTGAAATAAAGAGGCATAATTTGGAAATTCAATTGGAGCTACCAAATAATCCCATTTCCAGAGGATTTCAACATGGATAAATACTAATTAGCCAATCTATATTATCTGATTTAAAACATTGGGTTGTAGGTCTACCTTTAAACAACTATGAGAAGCATCCTGATTTCCATAGTAATATGAAAATCAATCCTTCTTTATGGAATTTGTAACCCAATAAAATTCTAGTTGATTAGTCATATACCTCATCCATTCCCATTTGTGATTGTTGGCATTCAAAAAGTGTTGAGCAACAAGAACCTGATCTACATGAATGTAGGCATAAGTTCCATTGGTTAATCCCAACAAAAAATCAGTATAGCTAACCATGACCCCATGTATAACAGAATGAGAAAGCAGAGTACAATACAAATTATCTATAGCATTTGCTGGCACAACCTCGACCACATAAGTCGGGTCAATATATTTCACTGTAAACATCTCATTAGGGTGATATTTATTCCACCACTATTTTAGCTCACTATAGAGCCAAGGCCCAAAATCCAAAAACATGAGATTACCAGATTCATTCCTCTTCTCCTTTATATTAGGGCTTTGAGGGATCAACTCCTGTTCAGCTCCTTCTGCAATTAAGAGGACACAATACTTAGGATATACAAAGAAGAATCAATTACTATTAGCATTTTTCATTCATTCACAAAAGTAACCATCCCATTCTTGCAAGAAAAATATTAAGGAAATAATCTAAGAAATGCCCATTACACTGCAAAAAGTTTCCTCTAAGGATCCAACAACCTAACCAATGCCCTACACAAAGGGATTGAATTCTTCTAAAACAACTCAGTAAACAATAACCAAATATATTCAAGGTCAATGAAATTGTTGAATTCTTAATTTTTTCACATTTTCCTAGAGAATGGAACAAACTAGACAATGACATCTTAGTAAGCTTACATATAGTGCTATGTTTTGCTTCCTGGTAATAACCTCTCCTATTTTCCTCTATGCTTCAAATGTAAAGTCACTCATATCTCTATTGTCTCCATCATAAAAATTAAACAACTTCCCACTTTCATTGATTAAAGCAACATACCACATTCCACAAGAAATGCAGTTGATTTTGACACCCTCTAAACAACCAAAGACTTTCGTGGGAATCCCATAAATAACATTGTTCCCATGCCCCATCAGAGAAATGTGGTGAGTACCATCACCCCATGTGTGCTCAGAATAGCAAGCTACAACTTCCAATAATGAAGTTCCCTATATTTTTGTCTTTCTTTTATAGGACTAGAGGAGAAAATTTTCAATGAATCTAGAAACTCTAGTGAAGGGTCGATTTTGACAGAATCAAACTTAAACTAGAATGCAACACGCTGTGATTTTGACAGAATCAAAACTAAATTTGAATGTTTTTAGAGAATGCACCAAGCTATGTGGATGATGAGAAATATTTATAAAGCTATACAACCTTCAATATACCCACCTTACACATTTTTTTTTTGGAAGTATTTCAAAGAACATGCCTGGAAGGATTGCATTGGAAACTAAAGATTTGGGAATTTGATATGACAAAATATTTTGGGACTTAAATGCAACCTCCTCTCTTTGAAGCTCAATTGACATACAAGTGGGGCATTCAACACTCTATTGGCGCATGATGACTAGAAAATTTGACATTTAGGTTGAACAAACCACCATAAGGATTGTAGTTATAGATTGCAATTGATCACAAACAACAAACATAACAAAGAGTTCACAATAGATCGTAATTACATATCAGATAACAACCACAACAGATAGTTCATAAGGCATGGGAATTGGTAACTAGAGCTCCTAGGTTGGAGGAGCATCACAATGGGTTTCTTTTGATTCCCCCCCATAAGGTTGTTCCAACTTTAGTTCTAGTCACAATCATTGTTGTCAGCAGCAGATGCTTTGCCATCATCTAGGTTTAGGATTTCCCCCCTAATGTGAATTGGTAACTAGAGCTCCCTTGTAGCACTGCAGGAAGGGGGGCGAAAATGATGGCATAGGTTTTGAGACAACAATGGCCTGCCTTTTTGGGCTAGTGGATATCTCATGCATTGCCACTTTAATGAATTCATATCAATTAGTTGCTAGAAGCATTTGTTTAGTTGTTTTCAGGAGTATATTTATGTTCTCCATTCACTAACTCAATGGAAAGGGGATATAAAATTTTGAAGACATTGAAGTTGAAAAATTGCATGGCTCAAAAGATTGTTTTCCTATTGGAATGTATTCAGAGATATCTTATGTCCTTGTACATGTTGTAATTTCAATTTCCTATGTGTGGAAATTATATTGAAAATAAAAATTCCCTTCCATCTAACAATAGGAATATTAAGGCAAAGTAGTTTCTAAGCAACTCACATATGCATGATAAAAATACAAAGAGAAAATTAGATAACCATTCAAATGAATCTAGTGAGAATTTCAGGTGCACTAAAAATTACCTACTATCATGTTTGATGATTGGAATCAAAATGATAAGTCATCTTTGACATATGCTTACAGTGATGATGTGGAAAATAACACAAATAGTTTTGTCAATGTGAATTTTATGGTAGAAAACAAAGGGGATCCTAAGGCTTCATTATTTGACATAGATGATCCTTTGATTGAGGATTTGAGAAATTCTCTTGAACCCAACCTGAATATACTCAAAATGCACCATAGATGATAGATTTTGAACCCAAAAACGAGTATGAGAAAACCAACAGGCTCCAATTTCAGTGTCTTATGCGTGCAAAATATATTGAGAATAAGAATACCCTTCCATCTAACAATAGGAAGATTAATGCAAAGCGACTTCTAAGCAACTAACATATGCATGATAAAAATATCACAAAAAAACTACTTTGTCAATGTCCAGAATATTTTTTAGACACACCATATCCACTGAATATTCATGTGTGATAATAGATTTTGAAAGCGATGGGGATTTGCTTTAGAAATAATGGATATTCTCAAGTCATCCACTATTAAAACTTGAAATTTTAGATGGTGCTAGTATTTCAGAGTTAAGGTTTCTGTGATATGATTTAGGTGGAGAAATATTTTTCAGATACATCACTTCACAGATTTGTGGACAATATTTCAAAAACAAATTGTTGATGAATAATTTTCACATTCACAAGTACTCGCACCAGCTTTATCAATATGAAAGTTGATTTTGAGATGCAAGTTGTTATGTCCTAGGCCTGATGTGATGATATCTTCCCTAATTAGGGGCAAAATCATAGACCCAGATTATGGCAAAGCAACTATTGCTGACAACGATGATTGTGACTAGAATTGAAGCTGGAAAAACCTTCTGTGGGAAAATCAAAAGAAACCCATTGTGATGCTCCTCCAACCTAGGCTTCATAATGTTGGTGTTCAAAAATCCATAACTTGTCAGATAACACAACGTCCAAGCCTCCACTAAGGCATTCTACAAATAATAAAGGAGTAATAGAAGTGTGTATTAAACAAAAAACAGAGATAAATCTTAAGTAATTTCCATTGGCAGACGAGATAGTGTGTACAAGCCTCCATTGAGGCATTCTACTAATCACAAAGCGATTGTCAACATAAGTGTATTAAAAAAAATCAAAGATAAATCTTAAAATAGCCAAGTTGTATATGTGCACAAATTTTTTGTTCTCCAAGGAACGTCTTGATAAAGTAATTTAATTTGGTTTGGAAATAAAATTTTGTGTAAATATTCTGGTTGAAAGTATTCATAATATGAATCTATATCAAATTTCAGTTCACTCTAGTTTCTAAATTATTTTGGTATTTACGTAAGCACCCAAAATCAAAAGTCCAATGAAATAGGAGTACTCAGAAAGGGACCAAGTTCATGAGTGAAAAATGGGATTTGAACTTTATTTACGTTTTATGTCCAATTGTGTTTATATTAGTTGATATTTGAATCTATCATTAGGTCTTTTGAAAAGTTTCCTTTCAACTCCATTGAAATATCTCTGGCTGGATATTCTTCTTGAGCTCATATTCAAGGAATCTATGATTAGGTCATGGAAGCATTCTTCTCGGCTTGTTTTTGTTCTTAACCCGTTCACCCATATAGATTAACCCAACTAACTCCATAGTGCAAGTAAAATCATATGGCCTAGACCAGACCGCACAGTAGTATACACAGGCAATGTTGCTCCTACTCTCTAAGCTATCTCTTGCAACAAATTTTTGTATACCCCTATCTCATCCTATTTAAACCACATGCGATGACCATCAAAGGCAATAGATCATACAGAAAATAAGTTTCAAAACAATACCAAAACAAAAGTCGTACTAGGATTCTTGCAGAAAGAGCTCAGGAAGGGCCTCTCTAGGAAAGAGTATTAAGTGCCACCTCTACAGCGACATGTTCAGCC
The DNA here is from genome assembly GCA_031772625.1 of Pinus tabuliformis. Lineage (NCBI taxonomy): Eukaryota > Viridiplantae > Streptophyta > Pinopsida > Pinales > Pinaceae > Pinus > Pinus tabuliformis. Next base: position 966,990,419 of record CM062813.1, on the reverse strand, counting down.
CGTCTTAGTGTGCTACAGTAGTTCTCAAAGAATTCTCCATTGAAATTAACAGTAGATTTGAATCTGGGTGCATCTCTTCAAACCAACCATGAGGGAGAAGTCTAAAAAAAATCCTTTACCTGGTACATTAACTACATAGCACGTAAGAGCTGGATTAACCCAACCATTGTTGCCTCTCTCTATACACCGAGGAAAAAAAATCAAGTTAGGGTTCATTCAAAAAGTTGAAACTTTCAACGAAATTCGAGTGTAAATTTGGGGAAATGCAAAATTACCTGGCAACAGGCCTTGGTAAGCAAAGAAAAACATGTATACAGAGTGCTCCAGACATGCCTTAATTACCTGTGATTTAATAAGAAACCAATAAATCATAAGAAGAACGTTATTTATGAAAAAAATACTAGCGTAATTGCTAAGATAATTTATGTGTAGCTTGCATAGAAAAATATAGGTAGAAAAGACTATAATACCTTTAAGTTGTAATAAATCAATGAAGTCTTCACTAAGGAAACAACTAATGGTAGTTCATAAGAAAAAAATGGAACTAATGGGTTTCAGGGATCCAGGACATCTTGCAAATTGAATTTGGGTGCATGATCAGACCCCTCTCTGATACAGGAGAACGATGGTAGATTGAACGATAGGGAAAAAATAATTTCAGGAGCAAGAGGCCACCATCTGACTCCTGTCACTCCACCCGCCCGTTATGAAGACTCAATCCATCATGGACTTGTTTCTTATACAGGCAAATAAAACTGCAAACCGTTGAATTCAACCTTACCTTAAACCCTAACCAGTGTGATCCCTAGAAATGAGGGCGATTGGAAGCAAACCCGACTTGCATTCCTGGAAATCAGGGGCTATTGGAAGCAAACCCCACCCGAAAACAAGCGAATCGAGGATTTCAATGTTTATTTGGTTTTTTTTTCATGGTTAAAATATAATAATTATTTAATTTTAGAATAATTTTTGGGCGAACTATAGAAAAGGGTTGTAATATAAAAAAATCACCCCTCCAAATTATAAAACTCCCTAAATTTTGCCCATGGGCTAATATTCACGCCTAAAACTTTCTATGGTTCAATGCTTGGATTGTATGGGCAGAGTGTATTTGTAACATATGCATGTCTGTTGTCTATGTGGATGTTATGCATAAATTGTCATGGTTATGGTTTTCGTGCATGAGGTCATGGTATGCAGTTGGTATTGTCATGCATGATGTTAGTATATATTGATGTGATTATGATTATACATGTATCATGCTAATATAAACTGATTTTGCAGAGGAGATAGCCTCCTGTTGTAGGGAAAAGTATCCAACACGGAATGACCCTATCCCACTCTAAGGGTGATAGTTCCTTAGCAACAGTCAAAGCAAAGCTATCTAAGATTGCTTCTTTATGACATGCAAAAGAGGAAAGGAAGAGATCCACTCACTGATGTCTTTCGCGAATGGTCGATCCAATCTCCTCTCTTTGCTGCTTGCTCCCAGCTCCTTGTCTTCTCACGGGCCCAGCTACACAAGATCCTGCAAACAAGACAAGAAAGGGAAACTACAAGAAGCATGCATCCATAATTGATTCAAGGATTAGCATAAATCAAATACGCAAGTAAGACAATACATCATTGAAACACATGTGAATAGAAGAACCTCAAATGCTTTATTAATGGAAGAAAGTAAGGTTCAGGTGGTGATACAACCATAAGAGGCCCAATCCAGCATCACCTTCCCGACGGAAAGAAATCTCCTCTTCACCTCCTTCAAGCAATCACCCAATGATACCAACTGTAAACCAACAGCAATTCTTTGCACAAAATTCCGGCCTCCAGATCCCATGGGATGAGATCCTTATATAGAGTTTTGGAGTGAAGATAAGTCAGCTTGATGTGTGACTGTTGTCCTCTTCAACCCCAGTTGTTCTTCAGTTCTTGAGTCCACTTGGAGATTCTACCTTCCACTTGGAGTTTTAGAACCTCTTACTCTTCACTTAGGCGAATCTTTTGATCCAAGTGTCATTTTGGAAGCTTCCTGGGCACTGACACATTGAGGAAAGATTCCTCCACATGTCCAAACTCGCTCAGCGTAGGTAGCCTTTGATGAAGTTGACATTCAACGCAGGTACACCATGGAGCAGTTGACATTCAGCGCAGATGCTCAGTGGAGCAGTTGACATGATCCAGAATTGACCTGTTTTTGAGTGTTTTTCAGTGGAGAACTGATCTGAAGTGCTGTGGTTTGCTGACCTTGTTCCTCTAGGGGTAGGAACAACATGTTTAGGGACTTTGGATCCCTCAGATTATTGACATTTCATGCTTCATGTTGTAAGGCACAAAAATGTCTATAACACCTCCCCTGAACTTCAGTGAGGCATGTTTATTATGTTTATATTTTGGTTTAGATGACATGGTATACTTGCAGAAAGAAGAAGATCAAAGATGACTATTAAAATGGTGGATTATAGTTCATGACACTCCCCTTACAGATTAGATGAGAAACCAAGAGATGAGTACTCTTCGAAATAGAAGAAAAATTAATAAGTTTGAAGAAAAATATAACAAGTTGAAAATAAGAAAATGAAAATATCATTTAGTCACATGAAAGGATTTCCAAGGCATAGGAGAAATAAGTAGAAGTAAATGCAATCATTCTCCAGAGCTTGTTAGACTTGCAGAGACACGAACAACCACGGATCAGTTATGGACAGGAGGATAAAACTAATGGGGCATATGGCAGTCGGTCTCATGGTGGGCATAGGTTAGATAGAGATGACACAGTTATAGATGATGAGTTCTTGGATACACCAAATAGGAGAGGCATTGGCAATGGGTTCTACTCTAGTTTTGGTTCATATAGGTATCATCGTCACCATTGCTATCATCCTTAAAAAAGGAATGATAGGGGATATTTTCCATATGATTTCAAGAAAGTCAAGCCACCTACGTTTGATGGAGAATTGAATAAACCAAAAGATGCAAAGGCATGGTGTAGAGCGCAAGAACTACTTTACCTTGAAACCTTTTTTTCCCATATTTTCTCCTTTTTCCTATTGTTATCATCCAAATAAATGCAATAAATATAAGGTTTTGTTAAGTTAAGCACTCATATGTCTTGTTTTTCATATTTTGTCAATATTCCTTATTGTTTTAGTAAAGTTTGCATTCAGCTACATAATTGACTTGATTCTGCAGCTAATCCACAGATCTGTAACTACTTCCATTGTTGACAGGGTTCGAGTGTGCCAACTCAACAAAGGAGTATATGGGTAGATAGAGAATGATCCTCTCATGGATTTATTCCTATTTACTCGAGCCAATCCATTAAGATAATCACACTACAACACAGTCAACCATGACAATCAACTGCAAGATAATGTGCTATAACAGAGTTTGAGTTTCAAGAGATATTATCAATTTTCTTTTACAATAGCAAATCAATGAATAAGCAATATGATTTGGTTTGATAAGGATTGTAGCGAAGATCCTTAGGGTTGAATTTCTCATGTTGTTAATTAAAAACTCTATAAGAAAAATGGCTGCTTTGTGTTAAGGGTGCGCTGTAATTTTGAAAGCATCCTGTAGAAACTATTTTCCGATTAATAGATCTTGGTTCATACATTTTATGTTGCATTGATTAAATCTGTTGACTGCCTCGTGGAGGGTCCCTGTGTGCAGATCAGGTCTTTGACTCACTGCAAGTAGATTTTCTTTTATTTCTTAGATTTAATTTGTGGATGCTCTGTTTTTATATTTTTAGGATGCAGTTCAATGGAGTTTGCGATTAAATTGATCTCTGCATCAGTAATTTCATTTGCTTTATACCTAGCATAACTCAATCATTTCGTTTGCTTTCTACCTAGTATAACTCAGTCATTTCGTTTCATAGTTTAGCTATTTCATAGCTTAGCAATCTCGTTCTTGTTTTACTTTTGCATTGAATGAAGTTGCAGTAGTTAAGAGTGACAATCTTTTCTTAGCATCTGAATTCAAGCATCTTTCATTTTCCAATTTGATAAAATAGGATCTCCTTCACATCATTCCATGCTTTCATAATTAGCCTTGTTTAGCTGCAACATAAAAATCCAAAAATAATTAAAAATAGTTTAACTGAGTAGATTCATTGAAAAGAGTTAAGATCATTATTCAACCATCCTACAAAGCTCAATTCAATTAGGATTAATTCTAGAATAATCAATTAAAAAATCTCAAAGATAATACTCTAATATAGATAGTAACATCATCTCCATACTAATTCTAGATTTAGACATTAACCATAACATAAACACCTTAACGACATAAGTAACTTCTAGCACATACAATGCACTTGTACTTAGTCAGTTTACCAACCCTAGTCGATAATTTATGTTTACAATTTAAGAACATTAAATTGACTAAACACATGTTTACTTGGGATGAAGAAATTCATTGAGCTGCATGACTATACAAAGAACATGAAGTCCATGATAACTATTTTCAGCCTCGAAGGGAAAGCATACATCTAGTGGGAAGACATGAAGCATGTCAGAGATGTCAGGTTAAAGGAGTTGAGTTGGAATGAATTCAAGAGACTTTTCAAAAAGAAGTACATATCAGAGAGGTACTATGATAGTAAATCCGAGGAGTTCTACAAGCTGAATATGGGATCGATGACAAATTAGCAGTACACGACTATGTTCCTGGAGTTATTGAGGTATGTACCATATCTTAAGGATGAGAAAGACAAAGTTTAGAGATTTGTTAGTGGATTTCCATTAACATTTAAGGATCATATTGAGTATGATGAGCCTCGTTCACTTGAAGAAGTCATTGGAAAGTTGAAGCATTGTTATGAACAATCGAAGCATAAGATAAAGACTAAGTAGGGTTGGAAAGGGAATGACAAAGCTAAGGGTAAATGGCCACCGAAGAGAACAAGACCCCAGGATGTAAGTGAGAAAGAGAATGCTATTCCTTACAAGAAGTTCAATGTAGTAGAGAAACACAATAAAGGTAATGGTAGGAAATAATTGTAGTGTTGGATATGCGACAACAAGCATCTCAAGAAGGATTGTTCGTCGTATTAGGGTGGTAGGCCCTAGATCTATAGTGCTAAGGAGGCACAGATAGTTAGGGATGTTGGACAGTGCATTCCTTAGATCTATGCAACATTGGATAGCAGGTAGGTGGATCACCAGGCATCTGTTATCGAGATGGATAGTAAGATTTTTTATCAAGTTGTTTCTATTTTGATTAAACCTGGATCTAATTATAGTTATGTTAATCTTGACCTAGTAGATAAGTGTGGTTTGAGAAAAGAAGTGCATGCAAAATCTTGGTTAGTGCAGTTGGCTACATGTACCAAGAAAAGAGTTCATCATCGGGCAAGAGCTTGTGCATTTGAGTTGAATGGTGTGCCTACATCAACACATGTGAATGTACTTTCATTGGGATCATATAGTTTGCCGTTTGGTATGGATTTTTTGTACCTTCACAAGACTAAGATGGATTGTTATGAAAATTAAATTGAGTGCTTGGATGATAATGGAGAACAAAGAATCTTACAGGGTAAGAAGAAGGCAACATCAGTTAGAATGGTTATAGCTATTCAGGCAAAGTGTAGTCACAGTAAAGGGTGTGTGTTATTTGTAGTGCATATTTCCAAGTGATAAAGGTAAGGATGTTGAGGATGTAGTGGTATTGAACAAGTACCTAATTTTACAACAGTTTTAGGATGTATTCCCTGCATAAATTTTAGATTTTCTGCCTCACAGGGAAGTGTACTTTTCTAATGAGTGGGTACCAAGAGAAACACAAAAATCAAAGGCACCTTATAGGATGAGCACTCACAAGCTAGTGGAATTGAAGTTGCAGTGGAAGGAAATGCTTGACAAGGGATACACTAGGCCAATTGTGTCATTGGGTGCACCAATATTGTTTGTGAAGAAGAATGATGGTACTCTTAGTTATGCATTGATTATAGGTAGTTGAATAGGGTGACGATCAAGAACATGTATCTACTGCCAATGATTGATGACTTGTTCGATCAGTTGAAGGGAGCAACGGTGTTCTCGAAGATTGGTTTGAGATCAGGATACTGTCAGGTACGTATCAAAGAAGATGAGTTATGAGTTTGTTGTGGTTCCATTTGGTATAATTAATGCTCCAACTACTTTCATGTGTTTGATGAAAAATGTGTTGTGTCCTTATTTGGACAAGTTTGTGATTGTATTCATTTATGATATATTGATATATTTTAAGAATGAGGAATAACATGCTGAACACTTAGCAAAAATATTGAGATTTCTAAGAGAGAATTAGTTGTATGCCAAGATTCGTAAATGTAGTTTCTTTCAAATAGAGGTACATTACTTGGGAAATGTTGTTTCCAAGGAAGACATAACAGCGGATCTAGAAAAGGTCAAAGCTATCATGGAATGGGAAGCTCCTAAGAATGTGGATGAAGTCAGATCATTAATGGGGTTAGCAAGTTATTATAGGAGGTTCATTTGGAACTTCTCGCTAATTTCCTATCCTATTACATCATTGTAGAAGAAAAGAAATAAATTTGAATGGACAAAGGAATGTGCAACAAGTTTTGAGAAGTTGAAGCAAGATCTTACAAATGGTCTAGTTCTAAAGATCGCAGATACAGATAAATAATTTGCGGGGTGTACATATACTTGAAAGAGAGGACTAGGTGGAGTCTTGATGTAGGAGGGACAGGTAGTATGCTTGAGTCAAATAAACTGAATGAGCACAAGCAGAACTACATGACACGCGATATTGAGTTGGCAACGATCATTCATGCTTTGAAGATGTGGAGGCACTATCTTCTTGTTAGGTGGTTGATCTTAATGATTGACCACAGTGGATTGAGATACTTATTTAACCAATCGAATATGAATGATATGCAAGATAGGTGTTTGGATACAATCAATGAGTTTTACTTCGAGATAAGGTACATTAAGGGAAAGGAGAACAGGGTTGTAGATGATCTTAGCAGAAAATTACAGGTGAATCACATAGAAGCTATGAGTTCATATGGGAAAGATTTACAAGATCAGATCTTGTAGGTAGGAAAATAGGATGACAGGTACACGGAGCTTAAGCACAAGTTATAGCAACAGGGTACAGGTGAACAAGATGTGGACTATCATCTCACAACACATGGTTTGTTAAGATTTCAGGACAAGATCTATGTTGCGGAAAATAACGAGCTCAAGAATATTAGCTTGAAGTAATTTCATGTAAAGAAATATTTAGGTCATCCAGGATATCAAAAGACATTGAAAACAATTAAGAAATTATACTATTGGCTGAATCTGAAAAAAATAGTAGCTGAGTTCATTTCCAGGTGTTTAGATTATCAATAGGTAAAGGCAGAGTGTAAGCATCTAGGTGGTTTACTATAGCTGATTCTGATTCCATAGTGGAAATGGGAGGTAATTTCTATGGATTTCATCACAGCTTTTCCAAGGACATATAGAGAACATGATTCCATCATGGTTGTATTTGATAGGTTGATAAAGGTGGCTCAATTCATAGAAGTTAAGTCTACTTATTCAGTGAGTGAGGTAGCACAGGTCTTCATCAGGGAGATAATGAGGTTACATGGTATTCCTAAGAATATCGTGTCAGATAGAGATGCTAAGTGCACTACCAGGTTTTTGAAAGATTTATTTGTAGGATTGGGTACAAAGTTTTCCTTTAGCACAACTTATGATCTGCAAACAGATGGACATACAAAGAGGGTCAACAAGATTCTAGAGGACATGTTGAGAATGTATGTTATGCATCAACAACAGAGGTGTGAAGAGTATCTACCAATGGTTGAATTTGCGTACAAAAATGGGTATCAAGAGTCATTGAGGATGAGTCCGTTTGAGGCACTATATGAGAAGAGTTGTAATGATCCTATAAACTGGAGTGATCTAGTGAACATGCTGTTGAAAGGACCATGCATGTTGGTAGAGATGGAGCTATAAATAAAGGTTATTAAGAAGGTAACATAGGATAGACATAAGATTTATGAAAATTGGCATACGGAATTTAAGGATTTTCAGGTTGGGGAACATGTGTACTTTCACATCAAGCCAAAGAATAGTTCCTTAAGGATTGTATCATGTGCAAATTTGGCACCTCAGTATTGTGGGCCTTTCGAGATACTTGAGAGGATTGGACTAGTGGCCTACAGACTTTCACTTCCTCTGATAGTGAAATTACGTGATGTTCTCCATCTTTCATTGCTTAAAATATATGTGAAGGATATTGATCATGTGATTGATTGGTTTGTATTATAGGTGGAACCTGTTATCACCCCAAGAAACTCTCCTAGGTTGTATCTTGGAGATGCTTGGGAACATTACAAACTCAACAAAATGTTTGAAATGGATGATTGGAAGGCATGATGCATATTCAAGCTAGATAACCACTTCTACTATGCTTAACACCAGACATGGGTGAACACCCCCAGACTACAAGGCTTTAGACCACCAATTACTCACAGTTTGAGGATTAAATGAACATGGAGAATACTGACCACACCAACAGATGCACAAGACAGGATGATAGCTCTCTGGCACTAAGTAAACAAAAACTTGCATAACACATTCAATGATACATACTAGATTCTAACACAGAGGTGTGATGACAGCCCCTCTAATGCTAAACATCAAGAGCACAAGAAAAATACATAACAGGCACAGCCTAGAACATAGTAGAAATGGAAAGTGAGCAATTAATAGCAAAATAAGCTTGTATTAGCTGAAAATGAAGACCAGACGCTGCAAGTATCACAGTAGTTACAGTCTCCAGAAGTTGAACCTTACATCAAGACTACGACCATCAACCTACATTACATCTTGTTTTTGGGTATATATAGAGTTTATTTACAAAAATTCTCTGCTATTCTATGCGTGGAGGGATCATAATGGACCACCAACCACCTTAACTATCTGATATGGGTCTCCGTTGCAATCTGACTGCTTCAATGAATGGATTTGACATTCTTAGGTGTTTTGTTGTCCTCCTCGAATAGGTGGAGTGTAGTATAGAAGACATTCCATGACTGATAAATTCTTGTAACTGCTCAAGGCATGCCCTTTTCTTCTCGGCCATACTTTCCGTTGAATGCAGTCATTGGGGAGTAACTACGCCGGGTATAGGTAGTTAGCCACCTTCGTCCTTCGGGGGCACAGAATGGTTATGGACGCGAAGACTGCATGGCAAACAAATGAGCGGGACAGGGAATAAACAACAGCCGTTCGAACACGCAGATGAATAGCTGAGATTAACTCGGAGGGAGATATCAGGAGGAAAGAGGAGCGAACAAGCGTGATCCGTTGGATCCCGGGCAGGCAAATCCAACGGCTATCAGGCATATAACGTGCATAGGCGATAGCAGGCGAGGATGGTATGATGGGTGATAAGTGATATATATCACATCGCTTTCGGAGGTGGGCGATAAACGTACAACAGGCGCGCGATCACAATCATCGCGCAACCCGTGGCGGATGTGATAGGGCCAAAACCACTTTTCCCACGGGTTAATGCGTGGGCAACTTATGGGCGCGGGAGGTGCGAATGCCATCCGATCGCGGCAGGGTAGATCGGACGGTGCGGAGGAAATGTGAAGGTTACTCACGGCGGGGACCGTCGGATGGAGCGATGTGCGATCGACAGCTGTGATTGTGGCGGAGGGTTATATGGGCGCGGTTTCATGGGTTAAGCACCCGGGGCTTAAGGAAATATAGGTTCATGCTGATTTTTGAAGGAAAACAGGGCTAGCGGGGGGGGGGGGTATGGGAGTGTGAACGAAGTGAAGGAGCAGGAGAAGAATGAAAAATGCGAGCCCTCTTTGAATAGCAGCAACATGGCCAGGCTTGCTTATGACTTCCAAATATTGAAAAATGTAGTAGAGCTAACACTGGCTCCTTCTGGGGATGAGATCCTCCCTGTGAGGTCTCAAGAACCTGCAGATCAATGCCTTTCTGATGAAAAACAAATTAACAAAATTTCTAGTGTTCCATTGGGCATGGAGTCTGACTAAACCTACACTAAGACTGATAAAATCAAATAGTTACAATTTTAAGGCCAAAAGGCCTTAAATCACATAAATTTTCAAAAAGCACCCATTAACTGGGCCATCAAAAATTGCCTCTCCTTCCATGCTTTTCAGCATGAAGGTATTGTTCCCTTGAATCTAAGAAATGATAAAAGTCCCTGTCCAGAAAGCATCAAACTTCCCATGATTGCCTTTCTTCTCTTTCAGCGCATCCCACTTCAGAACCAAATCTCCAACCTGAAAATTATCTTCCTTTGTCCTTCTGTCAAAAACTTCCTTGATCTTTTTATGATGTGCTACAGACTTTTCAACCAGTTGTTCTCAGATTTGATGTAACTCTACCAAACCAATGATCCTTCATGCCATGACTTCTTCCTCATTTTGTTCTAGTTACAGGAAATTTGCCACAGGGAGAGTTAACTGAATTGGAAACATAGCCTCAGTGCCATATACAAACCTGCATGGAGAATTGCCTGTGGCTTTCTTGGTGGTTACTCTGTCAGCCCATAGTGCATACCTGAGCTTGGAGTCCCAATTCTTTTTATTTTCCTCCAGCAGCTTCTTAATTATCCTTATCAGGCTTTTATTAGAGGATTCTGCTAGACCGTTTCCTTGAGGATAATATGAGGTGGAATGAACCAATTTAATACCCATTGAATCACACATTTCCACCAATTCCTTTGCCCTGAAAGCTACTGCATTATCTATGACTAATTTATGGGGACATCCAAACCTGATAAAGATGTGCTCTGTCAAAAACTTCATGACCACATTATGATCAGCCTTCCTGGTAGGGATTGCTTCAATACACTTAGTAAAATAATCAGTGGCTATTAATATCCATCTGTGCTGGCCACTAGAATATGGATTGATTTCTCAAATGAAATCCAAGCCCCACTGCTAATAAGGTCCTTTTGCATGTGTTGGTTTTAAGGGCAGGGACTTCAATTGCTGTTTCCCTTCAAATCTTTGGCACCTGTCACAAGATTTAACAAATGAAAATACATCAGAAAATAAGGAGGGCCAGTAATATCCAGCTCTGAGGATTTTATGGGTTGTAGTCTTCCAATAATGGTGCCCTCCACACATGCTGGAATGAAATTGCTGCATAACCTCCATTGATTGTTCTTTGTCCAGACACCTCAAAAGCATTCCAGATGGATCCCTCCAATAGAGCAGATTTTTATTAATGTAATATTTAGCTACCCTAAGCTTAATAGTTCTGGTTTGACTTGTGCTTGAGCCTGGAGGGATTTCTAGCTTTAGCAAGAATTTAACTATTACAGAATACCAATCACATGAAGCTAGATTTTCTGCGACCGACTGCTTTCTCGCTGGTTCAGTTGCTTCTTCTTTTGTTTGACCATCTTCTAAAATTGAGCCCATGAGGTTTATGTCCAATGTTCTGCAATTTTCTTTGGCTAACAATCTGGCAAGACCCTGACCTCTGACAAGTTTGGTGGGCTTCAGTTCTATATTAAACTCAATTAACTTTGCAATCCATTTAGCCCTTCTTCCATCAGCATCAGGCTATGTTAGGACATCTTTCATTGCATCAGAGGGCACATATGCAACTATCTTGGAATGCAGAATGTAAACTCTGAAAGCTTTCAAAGATTTGATAAGAGCATATGCTTGTTTCTCAATAATGTCATACCTCAGTTCAGCATCCCTTAAATTTTTGCTGAAAAATGCCACCGGATGCTCTGAGCCTTCTTTATCTGCTTGCAATAAAACTGCTGCAAGAGTGTCTTCAAAGGAAAATGAAAATATATGAAACTCCTTGCTGTTATCTGTACTGCTTAGAGTAGGAGCTTCCATAATAGCTTTCTTAATGGACTCAAAGGATTTTCTTGCTGCACCAGTCCATTTGATTTCTGCCCCTTTCTTCAACATGGAGGTAATATGCTTCACATGTTCAGTAAAACTAGGGATAAACCTCCTTACAAAGTTAATCTTGCGCAGAAAAGATTGGATATCCTTCTTTGATCTCGGGACAGACAGGGTCTGTATCGCTTTTACTCTTTTTGGGTCAATTCGGACACCTGTAGTAGAAACAATATGTCCCAACATCCTGCACTTCAGGAACACCTTTTTCAAATGCTACAAATGGTTTTGATGGCTATTAGAGTATACTGTTATGTCATCAAGGTAGATAAGGACAAATTTATCCTTCTCTCCCACAAATGCTATATCCATAGCTCTCTGAAAGGTAGCTCCAGCATTCATCAACCCAAAAGGCATCTTGGCATACATAAAAGTGCCCCAAGGAGTGGTGAATGCAGTCTTCTCTTGGTCATATGGATGCACAAAAATCTAATTAAAGCCTGAAAGTCCATCCAGGAAAGACATCACTTTGGCTCCTGAGACCTTCTGCAGCAAATGTTCCATTTTGGGTAGGGGATAATTTTCTTTCTTGGAGCACTTTTTTAAGTTTCTGAAATCAACACAGAGTCTAATTTATCCACTTTTCTTCCTCATCACTACCAAATTGGCTACCCATTTTGAATATTTGAGAGGGACTATGATTTTGGCAGCCAGCAACTTTTTAATTTCTTTTTCAATCAGAGGGAGGAGCAAAGGATTTATTGGTCTCAACTTCTGTTTGAAAGGTATGGTGTCTTTCTCTAGAGGAATTTTATGTTGAATAATCTTTTTATCATAGGTTTTCAGGTCACTATATTCCCAGGCAAACACATCAGCAAATTGCTTCATTAAATTGCAGTATTCAGCACTCTGGTCAGCAGAAAGGTGAGTGGACAGATTTATGTATCTTGGCTAACCGGGACTCCCTATGTTATGCTTACAGACTGCAGATTGGTCTTCTTTTTGGGCAGCCTTGTAAGGCACATCATTTTGGTCAAACAGTCTTTCTAGAGGAATTAAACCCTTAGGAATATGATTGCTGGGAAGCTGGACAATGCTATCTTTGCCAATTTTGTTTCTAAGCTGGGATTGGGGGCTTTCTTGCAAGGCTTCATTCTCTTGGTCAATTTGCATTTCAGAAAATTCATCAATGACTTGCAAGAATCTGTTCACTTCATCATCATCTTCAAAAACTTTCCAATGGTGGACATTGTCAGGCAAGGATGGTATGTACTTCATTTGGACTTCATAAACTAGTCTGGGAGGCATGGGAGGAATAAACATGCTAGTAGACACAGCAAGGGAATCAGAAAGCTGATTTTTGGCTCTAGGGATGTATGAGATACAAAAATTATCAAAAGAATCTTTGAGTCTCCATACCCCATCTCTGTATGCTTTTAGCCTTGGGTGCTTTGCTTGAAATTTTTTGTTTACTTGTTGAATGATAAGTTTAGCATCTCCAAACACCTTTATGTTCCTGATTTCTTTATCTTTTGCTGCATTAAGGCCCAATAGCAGAGCCTCATACTCTGCTATATTGTTTGTGACTTGAAAATCCAGCTTAAAAGACAATTGTGTGCTTTTTTCTTCTAGAGATATCAGCACCACCCCTGCTCCTGCAGTCTCCCTGGAACATGCTCCATCAAAGAACATCTCCCAAACCTGACTTCCTTGCTCTTCCTCGGCCTGATTTGTTGGTTTCTTGAGATGCATTGAGGCCTTATGAGATTCTTCAATTTGGAGGATACATGCTTCAAAATCAGTGTCCACAACATAAATGGGATGATTAGTAGGATTCTTCTCATCATTGATAATGTATGCCAGTTGTGCTTCTCTGTGTAATCTCCTTCTCTCTCCTCCAAACACTGGGAAAGTGGCATAAGATAGATCATTCTATAATGTCCCACCTAATCTCTTAATCCATCCTCTAGATAGCAGCGTGCCAAATTTGGGAGGGACATCTGCTACCACAATATCCATCATCATACTTTTCATGGGCAGCTGAGTTAGGGTAATGGCCAGGTCTTTGATCAATCCCAGACATTTCACCTTTCTTGAATCAAATGAGAATAAATCATGATATTGTTTATCCAGGCCTAACTCTTCCATGACAGCTTTAGGCATCAAATTGTGGCTGGCCCCTGTGTCTAGCAGGCAATTGTGGAGGATTTTGTCATGAATAGTCAAGGAGACATAAAAAGATGGAGAATTATTATCAGCAGGCTCAATCATGGGGCTAAGCACAACTGCAGGTTTATCATCTTGCAAATTGTCAGAGTCAGTGGAGGTTTGTGTGGTTTCCAGCTCAAGGGCCTCAAGGATAGGCTTTCTGAATACTTCACTCTTTACCAACTCTACCAGAGGCACAAATATTTTTAATTTCTGGACTTCTGACTCAAAGCTAAAAGAGGAAGGTGACTTATCAAAACCTCTTACCTCTTGAACTGGAGCTTTGAGGATGATTGGGTTAGCTGCTGGTCTTCTCTGTTTGATATTCTGTGACTCTATTTGGGCAGCAGCTCTTTGGGCAGGATTCTCCTTGACATTTTTTGCATTTGACCTCAGATTGTATCTTTGTTGTTCACCAGTCTACAGAACGGCCTCTCTATCCCATTATTGACTTATTTGGTCCTGCAGCAATGACTCTTCATATGTAGCCAATGTCAAAAAGGCAGCATTGCCTTTATCTTCCATACAATGAATTTCATCTTCTTCTTCCAATTGTTCCTCCTCCATGACTACATTTTGAAAAGGAGCTTTAACTTTCTGTTCTTCATTTGTTTCTTTTCCCCTCTAAATGATTTGCAACTGTTCATTTGCTCTTCTGAATGGATTTGGATTTCTTGGAGCAAATGTGTTCTGCTGCCTTGTCTTTCCTGAATTCTGCTCAACCTTTAGCTTAGATATTTCAGCAGCCAATGACTCTATCATCTTAGTCATTTTGTCTAATTTGGGTTCTGAAGATGAAGCAGAGGAAGAAGAAGCCTCACCTCTCTACCTCCTTCTATCAGCATGACTTTTAAGCTTTTCTGCAGCCATAATATTGGATTCCACCTCTAGTGCTGCATCCTGCATGTCGGCTAGAGTGGCACATCTTCTTTCTCTCAACAATAGGCAGAAATCAGAGTCAAAAGAATTGGCATAAGTGAGTTTGGCAGAGGTGGGGGTAGGCTTTACCTCAGCTGGTATCTTACTATACATATGATTGAATCTTTTATTAAAATCAAGCAATGATTCCCCATTTTCCCTCTTTAGGTTTCCAAACTCTGTATGGTAGTAGAGCAGGTCCTTTTTATCTCCCCATTGCTTCAGAAATGCATCATCCAATGCCTCAATGTCTGTTATGGACCTATGGGGAAAATCTCTGAACCACTTTCTAGCTTCTCCATCAAGGCTCTGTAGAAAAAATCTCATCCACACATCATTTTCACTTATATCTAAGTTATCAGCATAACTATAAAAAGCCTCAAGGTGTTCTTCAACAGTTACTCCCTCTGTACTGGTGAATTTAGGCATATATTTCTGATACTCTCTTGCAGGCATCACATTCAAAGGAGCAAGCAAGACCAAGGGTCCATACCTAGTAGCAATAATTCTTTCCATCTTCGTAGGTACTTGCTATCCTGCCATGACTGGGATATGTGGAAGGATGCTGGCAGATTGAATGGTAGGACTTAAGGAACTAGATGAAAGAAATGAAGGGAATTGATTAACTAAATGGGAGGCTTTCTTTGGACTACGACCCAAAGGGGAACTGACTGAGAAAGGAGCTTTATCAACCTCTGAAAGAATTTCTTTACTAACAAAGCTAGGCTCTAAATCTTCAAAGTGTATATCCTCAGCTATAACCTTATCTTTTAGAGACAAATAAGATTTCTTGGGCTTACCTGATCCTGATGCTCCTTTCTGTGATTTTTTCTTCGATTTAACAATCTTCTTAGGGTCAGGCACTGGAACAGTTGGTGATTTCTAAGGATTCCTTCGAGTATGTCTCACAAACTGAGCCAGGACTATAATGTGGAGTTTCCAAAGGTTGGTCTTCCTCCAGTGGAGTCGCCATATAGATGATTACAACCAGAAATGTGCCCAGACCTTGTCTATCATCAAAATCTGGTACTGTGTCATCTCCCAGGGAAGCTGAACTTCAATCTCCAATCCCCAGAAATGGCGCCAATTAATGTTATCACCCTAAGAAACTCTCCTAGGTTGTATCTCGGAGATGCTCGGGAACATTACAAACTCAACAAAATGTTTGAAATGGATGAATGGAAGGCATGATGCATATTCAAGCCAGATAACCACTTCTACTATGCTTAACTCCAGACATGGGTGAACACCCCCAGACTACAAGGCTTTAGACCACCAATTACTCACAGTTTGAGGATTAAGTGAACATGGAGAATACTGACCACACCAACAGATGAACAAGACCATGTGATGGCCGGTTGCAACCAGTAAAGAGGTCTGCAAATCTATTTCCTAATGCACAGACAGGATGACAGCTCTCTGGCACTAAGTAAACAGAAACCTGCATAGCACATTCAATAATACATACTAGATTCTAACACAGAGGTGGGATGACAACCCCTCTAATGCTAAACATCAAGAGAAAATATACATAACAGGCACAGCCTAAAACAGAGTAGAAATGGAAAGTGAGCAATTAACAGCAAAAGAAGCTTGTATTAGCTGAAAATTAAGACCAAACGCTGCAAGTATCACAGTAGTTACAGTCTCTAGAAGTTGAACCTTACATCAAGACTACAACCATCAACCTCCATTACATCTTGTTTCTGGGTATATATAGAGTTTGTATACAAAAATGCTCTGCTATTCTATGCATGGAGGGGTCATAATGGACCACCAACCATCTTAACTATCTGATATGGGTCTCCGCTGCAATCTAACTGCTTCAATGAAAGGATTTTACATTCTTAGGTGTTCTGTTGTCCTCCTCGAACAGGTGGAGTGTAGTATAGAAGACATTCCATGACTGATAAATGCTTGTAATTGCTTGAGGCACGTCCTTTTCTTCTCGGCCATACTTTCTGTTGAATGCAGTCATTGGGGAGTAACTGTGCTGGGTACAGGTAGCTAGCCACCTTCGTCCTTCGGGGGCACAGAATGGTTATGGACGTGAAGACTACATGGAAAACAAATGAGTGGGACAAGGAATAAACAACAGCCGTTGGATCACGCAGATGAACGGCTGAGATTAACTCAGAGGGAGATATTAGGAGGAAATAGGAGCGAACAAGCGTGAACCATTGGATCCTGGGTGGGCAGATCCAACGGCTATTGGTTGGATAATGTGCACGAGCAATAGCGGGTGAGGATGGCATGATCAGCGGTAAGCGGTATATATCGCACCGCTTTCGAAAGTGAGCGGTAAATGTACAACGGGCGCGCGATCACAATCATCGCGCGACACGTGGCGGATGTGATGGGGCCAAAACTACTTTTCCCACGGGTTAACACGTGGACAACTTATGGGCGTGGGAGGTGCAAATGCCGTTTGATCGTGGTAGGGTAGATCGAACGGTGCGGAGGAAACATGCAGGTTACTCGCGGTGGGGACCGTCGGATCGGGCAATGTGCGATCGACGGTTGCGATTGCGACGAAGGGTTATATGGGCACGATTTTGTGGGTTAAGTGCCCAGGGCTTAAGGAAATACAGGTTTATGGTGAAATATAGGTTCATGCTGATTTTTGAAGGAAAACAGGGCTAGCGGGGGGGATATGGGAGTGTGAATGAAGTGAAGGAGCAGGAGAATAATGACAAATGCAAGCCCTCTTTGAACAACAGCAACACAGCCAGGCTTGCTTATGACTTCCAAATATTGAAAAATGTAGCAGAGATAACAGAACCAAAAGGATAATTCTATTCGAAGCCTCAACACATTTCGTAACGGAAACAACTCATGCTTTGGAACTGATCAATCGAGCTAGTTAAAGAGTAGTGGAAGCACTCTAGGCTCATTGAAGTTACATGGGAGATGCTTGAAAAGGTGCGGCCTATATATCCTTCATTGTTTGCAAGTTGAGGCAAAGGAATTTTGTTATATGTACATATTTATGTATGGTTGTTATTGTAAATACCACAATGAACTGAGTTATAAAGTTCCAATAAGCAGTATGGTTGTCATGTTGTCCTGCTTATTATGTTGGTTTTGATTTTCAATAGGTTGTTCATGCAAAATATAAATCGAGCTAAGCTATAAAGCTCCATAGGTAGTATGTTTTGATTCTCAACATTTTGCTAGTTGTAGGTGTCACAGAACACCGAGGAAGGTGTTCCCTAAGGGGGAGGAGTCTATAACAACCCGAGGTTAAAATTTCATGTAATAAATTTAATAAAGGAAAAATAAGATCAAGGTCATGGGACACATATTCCAAGATGAATGTTGGACAAAACATCCTAGTGGGTGTTCATTTGGTTTATTATGGCTAAGGGGAAATTGGCAAAGGCAATGGCAAAGGATTTGAAAAGGCAAAGAGGCATTAATTGGCATGTATTTATAAAAATAAAGGAAAATAAGAGAAAAGGAAGGTGAAAGGCCACAGGTTGCATGTGAGGAGAAAATTGAAGGAAAATAATGGAAAATGAAGAAAATAGAGGCCTCATTAATAAAAAGGCTTCTGAGGATCAATTAACAACTTTTATCAATGTAACCTTTTGTCATTTTTTGCTTGGATCTCTCTCTCTATTCACTCTCTCTCATACTCTTTCACACCTAGAGCATTCTTGGAGAAATCTAGCATTGGAGAAATGAAGGAAAAGGAAGGACAAGAAAGAAAAAAGAAAGTAAAGATCAAGCAATGAAGAGTTGGATCAAGTGGCTACAATGATATTACTTGCAGGTATCGAGTTGCATGTATTATTTTCTTGCTAGTTTTGGCATGCATGGTACATGCATGTGTGTATTTGGTTCTCTTTCTATCATTGGCATGGGTTTTTCCAGGTGGGATAGTGGTTTTCAACCTTGCCTTTCCATCTATGGAAAACCATGGTGTGATGGGGTTCTTTTACTTGGTTGAGCTTTGGATTGATGGATGGTTTTGGAACCGGGTGAGGTGGTCTTAGGAAAATCCCAAGGGCCTTGAAATCCCTTGAATGAGAATGGATGGATATGTGATAAAGCCTGAGGGTGGAGAAATTTGGAGGCATCCAAGCTTGTTTAGGGCCTAGTGATCCCTTGATTGGTTTTGGTGAGATTGTGGTAAATCCTGGTAGTGTATGTTTATTATTTGGCCTAGGAATCCCTTGACCAATAATGGTGGGATTGTGGTCAAACTTGGTTGTATAGGTGAGGGTTTTAGGCCTAAGAGTCCCTTGACCAATTTTGGTTGGATTACGGTAAAACCAGAGGAAGCCCTCATTTTTTTTTTGTGAGTCCCACATTCATTCTTGGAATATGGCACAAGGGTGATTGGATGAAAGAAAGATTTAGTTCATCCTAATCGATGGTCAGGTGGTACGCGAAAGTCCCTGACTTGGTTGGATTTTCATATGTTAATAAGAGCTCTTTCCTTCTTGTATTTTATGAGTAAGTGTACTTGTTATTATGTGGCTTTAACGGTTGTTCTATTATTGTTATTATATTGGTTATATGTTGGTTATAAGCATGGTTTCATGAAAGATTCTATTTATGGTTCTTATCATGTTTTTATTGGTAAATGATTACTGATTGAATTTGTAACCTAATAGATGTTATTACAACTACTATGGGAAGGAATTAGACCTCATTTATTATTTTTAGATAAGTATCAGACCCCTATGTTTAAATATGCATTCATGACCTATAGATTACATGTTCTCAATGTGTTTGACGAAATTTCTATCATGGTTAGGCCAAGTCCTCGATCAAGTTTTTTGTTGGAAGATGTTTCTTTGTGTCATTCATTGTTTTGGAAAGTTTCATCAAGTTTTGGGCAGTGGTATAGAGAATAGCCCCAAACAAGTGGCACAGATCTCGTGGTCACAGACACAAAACTGGGAGAAAAAGACTATAGTTGCTACCTTGCAGACTTATGCATGCGATTGGAGGGTTATAATCGAATTTGTGCAGTTTTTTGCTAGCATCTAGGAGTCCAGGTCACTGAAAAGAAGTTTAACTCAGGGTTTGGGCACAGAGAAGGGTGGTTTAGCTCTTAGGGGTCCTGTAGCACCTGAGGGAAGTGAGTAAATTTTTGGTGTGTCAATTCCACTTCCTTAATTTCACTTAGGAGGTTTAGTCATGTCATAGTATCCCTTAGCTCATGTTTACCTTGATAGGTTGGTGAAATTGGGTAGATATGGGAAGGGTGGTTACACATGGTCTACTCATAGAAGACATATTTCTTTAAACGATCTCCCAACTCTGAGCATCTAGTCTGACAATATCCATCCCATGCAATCCACTTGGATGACCGATCCTTCCACTTTACCTAATTATTTGTACATAGTGGGATCCACGAAATCTGAATCAAAGCCTCTCAACTTCTTTAGATTGGTCACCATGGGGGTGTCCATGGATTTGCAGTCCATCATCCCAAATCTATCAAAGATCATAATGATATACTTCCCTTGGCTAAGGAAGATATTAATCAGCTTCTGTCATGCTTCTAATCCCAAGTAGCAATGCATCAAACCTAGATCCTTCATTACGAACTAAGATGTCAACCCCCTCTTACACTTGATCAATGAGTTTTTTTCTCTTGTCAGAAATAAATCATTAACATATAATACCATGCCTGAGGTGCCAACTTGAGTCCATACAAATCCTTCTTCAGTTTGCAAACATGAGATTCCCTCTCATGTACCTTTAATCCCTGAGGTAGATCAATGTACACTTCTTCTTCCTCAATTAATACATTGATGGAAGTGGGCTTCACATCCATCTGATGTGATTTCCAACCCATAATAAATGTAATAGAAATAATAGTTCTGTAATAACCTTGGTGAAAATTATATGTAATAAAAGTTAATAAAGGAAAAATAAGACTACGTTTAAGGGACCTGTATTCCAAGCTAAATGTTGGGCAGGACATCCTGGTGTGGGTGTTCATTCAGTTTATTATGGCTAAAGAAATTGGTAAAGGCAAAGACATTAAAAAGGAAAAAAGGCATTTTTGGCACATTTAATTATTAAAGTAAAGGAAATTAGGAGAAAAGTAAGGTGAAAGGTCATGGGTTGCACGTGAAGAGGAAATCGAAGGAAAATAATGGAAATTAAAGAAAATAGAGGCCTCATTAGTAAAAAGGCTTCTTAGGATCAGTGGGCAGGCTTGGTTCGTGTAAGCTTGGACAGTTCAACTTTCAAGAGCTCTCTCATTATTCTCTCTCTCTCTCTCTCTCTCTCTCTCTCTCTCTCTCTCAATCTTGGACACTTAGAGTTTTCTTGGAGCACTCTAATTTTGGAGCAAGGAAGGACATAAAAGCAAAGGGAAAGGAAGGAAAGAAAGGATCAAGAAAGGAAGATTAGGATCAAGAAGCTTCAGCAAGAATAATTACAGGTAACATATTGTATGTGTGATTTCCTAGCTGGTTTTGACATGCATGGATTTGCATGTTGGTGTATGGTTCTCTTACTGTTGGTAGCATGGTTTTACCAGGTTATGAGAGTGGTTTTAAGCCTAGTCTTTCCTTTTTCTGGATGCCATGGTGTGTTTGGATGTTGATGTTGGTTTTGAGCCTGGAATTTTCTGATGGATTTTGGAATCCAGGGCGGAGGTGGTCTCAAGGTTCATTCCCAAAGGCCTAGGAATCCCTTGACCAATTTTGGTGGGATACACGGTAAATCCTAAGGGAGGTTTCTTGGTTTAGGGCCTAGTGATCCAGGATTGGATTGTGGTAAAGAATGAGAGACAGGGAGACGGAAAATTCCTCAAGGAAAATGATGCATTTCAGATGGCATTCCAAGTTCGATTCGATTTTGTGATCGGAGCATTGGTTTTGGTGTGATCACGGTTAGGTGAGGGTGGATGTGGTTTAAACTCTGGATTCCGTTAGTTGTTTTTGAATTTGTTTATCCATGAAATACTACATTCATGCTTGGAATATGGCATAGGGGTGACTGGATGAAAGAAACATTTGCTTCAACCATGTCTACAGTCAAGTGGTATGTGGAAGTCCAAAACTTAGTCGGATTTTCCTATGTTTAATAAAAGCTAATTTCTCTTGCTTTTGTACTAGTTTATATGTGGGTTTAATGTCTTTTATATCATTTTTATTTCCATGGTTTGATGTTGGTTATGCACATGGTTAATTGACTAGTTCATGTCATGGTTATTTCATGTATTTACTTGTAATTGTTAAAATGATGGATGTAAGACCTAATTGATGTTCAAGGGAGAAGTTGGTGATCCTTCTTATCATGTATCATAAGAATTTTTAGTCAGTCATGCTTCGTCTTGTATCCTAGACCTATAGATTGCATTAATTCCAAGTGTTTGAAAGAATGTCAGTCCTGGTTGGGGATGGTCAAGCCTAGCCCCAGAGTTAGTTTTTGGTTTATTAGTCTTTTCATCATTGGTTTAATGGATTCCAGAAGTTACAACAAGTTCTGGGTAGTGGATGGAATTTTGGGCTTGAAAAGTGCCTTAAATCTTGCGGGTTCTAGCATAGCTCTGCTGGAAAGAGTCCTTGGATGTAGACATGCAGGATTATGGGAGCGTCTAGACTCTCTGGACGCTGGCATGCCTATAGCATGGGAGTGTCCAGAGGTTAAGTAGTCTAAAAAATCAGTGGGACTCAGGGGTTGGTTACCTGAGAGGTTGGGATGGTTCCTGAAGGTCTTGTTGCTGATGTGGAAGGTCTGTATGATGTGTTTCAGTTGATTCCATTTCTGTAAGGTCACCTAGAACTTTGAATCCAATCATAGTGGCATCTTGTCGCATGTTTACCCTAGTTGGTTGGTTACTTGGGTAGATGTGGGATGAGGGTGTTACAAAGTGGTATTAGAGAAAGATGCACTCTCTTTGGGTCATATATGGTACCACATAGTGGTATCAGAGCGGGTTGTGCTCTCTTTGGGTCACATATGATGCCACAGAGTGGTATCAGAGCATGGTTCACCCCTTGGACTGGATCGGCAGTGTGTTGGTCATGCATTCATGTTGGTTGCATATGTGTTATTTATGTTTATAGTCTATATGCTTGTTGCATTTGCATGGTGTTGATCATGGTTATAGTGATGTCACCATGTGAAGGTTGATGGTGTTGTTGTGGAATGTGTTTTCTGGAGTGTATGGTTGTATATGAATATTTTATGCATGTTAGTGTCTATATGTTGTTATGCACACATTGTCATGGTTATGGTTATGCATGTATGGTAGGTCATACATGCATTGTGAAGTCATTGAATGAAATTAGGTCATCATGATGCTATTGGTATGTTTGATTCTAATGTGTTGGTTGAGATAGATCAAGAGATGCAAACCATCAAAGTGAAGTTGCAACATTGGACCTCGAGGAAGGAGCATGTCATCATACAAGTTTGTATGTTGGGTATGCAGGTATGTAGGTAAAGGATTGTTATTTGCATTATGGTTATGTGTATGATTTTGTTATGAAACCAGCTCAAGAAAAGATAGAAAAGATGGATCAACGCCTTAGAATTCAGCCTCTTCGAGGGGGCAACCTCCTTTACATTACATAAATGAACAATTCTTGGATGATTCAAATGACAAAACCTCCTTTCTATATATAGGAGTCTAAGGAGTCACAATATAATCCAGCCGACCTAACAATAATAATATAAAGCCACAAAAATAACAATAGAGGGATTCTATGGGGCACAGTAATAACAATATGGGGGCAATAGGGGCACAACAATATTAATAAGGGGTATAACTACAATAGTAATGGGGTAATCACTAGTATTATAGGGACCCAACATGCCCCTCTCCTTCAAAAAAGTGTTGTCCTCAACGCTTGAGTAGTTCTGGATACTTCTGCATAAAATTCTCATCCTCCCATGTGGAATCTTCAGCGGATAAGTTCTTCCACTTGATAAGATACTCTGAAATTGATCGATTTCGTAGCTGTCGAGTTCTTGTTTCTGTGACTGCTTCCGGTTCCAATATAATTTTTCCTTCCTCGTCAAGTTCTGGCAATATTGTTTGAACTGGGAGCTTGTCGCCTATAACCTTCTTTAAACATGAAACATGGAAAACTGGGTGCAATCGAGAAGCTGCAGGAAGCTCCAATTTGTATGCCATAGTACCAATCTTTTGCAACACCTTGTACGGACCATAATACTTTGGTGATAATTTATTATCCTTCTTAGCTTGCTTGAGGGACATTTGCTTATATGGTTGTAGCCGTAGGAATACCCAATCACCTACATCAAAACTTCTTTCACTGCGATGTTGATCTGCCTGTTGTTTCATTCTATTCTGTGCCAACACGAGGTTATCCTTTAAGAGTTGGAGGACTTGTTGTTGATGTGATGTTCCACTGCCTGAACCTTAGAATTTTCTCTTAAATATGATGTGATGGATGGTGGTTGATACCCATAAAGTGCCATAAATGGGGTCATTTTTGTTGTTGTATGGAAGGAAGTGTTATACCACCATTCAGCCAGAGGCAACCATTTGACCCATTGTGTCTGTTTATCAGATACAAAGCAACGAAGATATCCTTCCAAACATTTGTTTACTATCTCAGTTTGCCCATCAGATTGAGGATGATAAGATGAGCTATGAGCTAACTGAGTACCAAGACAAGAAAATAATTCTGTCCAAAAATTTCCAGTGAAAATGGGATCTCTGTCACTTACAATAATCTTTGGGTTTCCATGTAGCTTTTGAATTGTTTCCATAAATGCAGTAGAAACTGTACTGGCTTTAAATGAATGTGATAATGCACAAAAGTGTGCATACTTGGTAAGTCTGTCAACTACCACCATGATGACACTCTTTCCCTCAGACTTGGGTAAACCTGTGATAAAATCCATTGAAACCTCCTCCGGCTTGGAATGGATAAAGGTTGTAATAGACCCAGTGTCTTAATTGTTTCAACTTTATTTTGTTGGCAAACCAAACATTCCGCCACAAACTTTTGAATATCTGATTTAAGGCCATCCCAAAAAAATTCCTTCTTAACCCTGTGGTAAGTTTTTAGAAATCCTGAGTGCCCTCCTAAGGGAGAAGTGTGCAATTCCATAAGAATCTTTTGTTTTAGCTGGGAATTCTTACAGAGGTATAAGCGATCTTTGTACCATAACGAATCATTTTGCCAGCTAAATGTATCAGACGTACTGGAATCTTGTTGTAGCTTTCGAATAAGTGCCCACACTTCTTCGTCATTCTTCCATTCCTCCCTTGCTTCGTTTATCCAATCTGGTTGGATAATAGAAATGGCACACAACAATGCTTCCACATCCTCATCCTTTCTTGAGAGTGCATCTGCCACCACATTTTGCTTCCCTTTTTTGTAGATGATTTCAAAGTCATAACCCAACATCTTTGTGACCCACTTTTGTTGCTCTTCAGAGGATAATCTTTGTTCTAAAAAGTATTTAAGGCTATCATGATCCGTTTTTACCTTGAAGTGTCTTCCCATTAGGTAGGGTCGCCATTTCTTAAGTGCATGGAGTATTGCCAACATTTCCTTCTCATAAATAGCTTTGCTTAAAAACTTTCCTTGATTGGACGACTTTCAAAAGCAATGGGTCTTTCATCTTGCATTAGAACAGCACCAATTCCATTTCCTGAAGCATCACATTCCACAATAAAGGTTTTTGTGAAGTCCGGTGTAGCTAAGACCGGTGCTTGGCACATTGCCTCTTTAAGATGTTCAAAGGCCTTTGTTGCTTTCGGAGTCCATGAAAATGCATCTTTCTTCAATAATGTTGTTAGAGGTGCTGCTATTCTCCCATAATTCTTAACAAACTTGCGATAATACCCTGTCAACCCAAGAAATCCTCGCAGATGCTTTATGGATGTGGGGATTTTCCATTCCTTAATGGCTTTAATTTTGCTAGGGTCTACCTTAACTCCTTCATGAGATACAATATGACCCAAATATTCCACCTCCTGGACTCCAAAGAAACATTTGGATCTTTTTGCATATAATTGTTTCTCCTCCAATAGTTGTAGCACCTTGTCAACATGTTCAACATGATCCTTCCAAGACTTGCTGTAGATTAGTATATCATCAAAAAATACTAACACAAATTTTCTAAGGAATGGTTTGAAAATTGAATTCATCAAACCTTGAAATGTTGAAGGTGCATTGGTAAGGCCAAAAGGCATGACCAAAAATTCATAATGACCCTCATGAGTTCTAAATGTTGTTTTCGGAATGTCTTCAATCTTCATTCTGATTTGATGATATCCTGAACGAAGATCCAACTTGGTGAAGTAAATTGATCCATGCAATTCATCCAGTAATTCATCAATGACAGGAATGGGGAACTTATCTTTAATAGTGAGCTTGTTGAGCTCCCTATAATCCGGACACATGCGCCATGATCCATCCTTCTTGTGCACCAATACTACTGGAGCAGAGAAAGAACTTTGACTCGGTTGAATTATACCAGCCTCTAGCATTTCTGCAACCATACGTTCAATTTCACTCTTTTGGACATAGGGATATCTGTACGGCCTGATGTTTGGAGGAACACTTCCTGGAATCAGATGAATAGCATGATCATGATCACGCATAGGTGGGAGACCTTTGGGAGTCTCAAATACCTTGGAATGATTGTCCAGGACTTTTTGGAGATCTGGAGAAATAGATGATTCCAATGTGGAAACATCTAGCGAACATAATTGTGCAATTACACCTCTTTGCTCCTTTTTTAGAAGCTTTGTCATACCATTAGAGCTGATTATCTTTCCTGGTTTCCCTGCAATACCCCTTAATTCAACTTCCTTTCCTTCCGCAGAAAATTTGATGAAAAGTTCTTGAAAATTAAAAGCTATTGTACCCAAGGATTGTAGCCATTGGACTCCTAGTACAACATCAGCACCTCCCATTGGAATGGAAAGCATTGGGCTAGTCAATACATATTCTCCCATGGATAGCTTGATATTATGGCACTTTCCAGAGCAATTTATTGTTCCTCCATTTGCAATCATCACTTGACACTCTGGTGCTGGATATAGGAAGCAATTCAATTCTTTTGCTACCCTACAATGAATAAAATTGTGGGTGCTTCCTGAATCAATCAACACTATTACCTTTTTCTTCTTGATTTGTCCTTCTATCTTGATGGTTTGAGGAGTGGTAATTCCCGCCAATGCATTACAAGATATGGTCGGATTTATTTGTTCTTCATCTAGGCTTTGTTCCTGGAGTATATCCTCTTCTTTTGACCTTTCTTGCTCCTTTTCTTCTTCCTCTTCACAATCTATGTAGAATAATTTCTTCTCAGCACACTTATGACCTTTAGTGTATTTGCTATCACAACTGTAACAAAGCCCTTTTGCTCTTTTTTCTTCCAATTGTTGTGGTGTCAACCTTATAGGTTGTGGAAGACTAGGGGCAACAACACTTCCGTCTTTATAGTTGTGAGTGGTATGCTTCCTGGTTGCCATAATTTTGCTTTCCATTTTTCTTGCTAACCTGAATGCCTTCTCTAATGAATCAGGTTCCCAAAGGCGAACATCATGTTGGATATTATCCTTTAAAGACCCTATGAACACATCAATCCTATGCTCCTCTGGAATATCTTTTACCCTTATGTTCAATTTTTGGAACTCCTCAATGTGCTCCATTATTGAACCCTTTTGTTTGAGACTTATCAATTGGCTAAAAAAAGTGTTGCTTTTTGTATCCTCATAATGTGCTATCAATTCTTCCGTAAAAATTGCCCAAGTGATAAATTGTTTACGAGAGCAAAGCCATTGATACCATACAAACTGATTTGGTTCCAAATATAAAGTTTCCATACGTACCTTTTGTGTGTTTTGCACATTATTGAGATCGAAAAATTGCTCCATCTGTAATATCCATGTTGCGGGATCCTTGCCATCAAACTTCCTCATATCGATTTTTGGAATATGGTGGGTCTTCGATCCAACATTAGAGTCTATGATATCATGATTAACATTTCTTTTGTTCGCATCATGAGTTTCCTTTACTACCTTTTCACCATTAGTAAGTATTTCTTGTAGAAAATTTGTCAAATCTGTCTTCATATCTGTCATGCCTGTCTTCAAGTTTGTGTTCAAATATATCTTCAATTCTTCCACGTATGTCTTCAAATCTGTCTTCCAATCATCCATCTTAGATTCCATGCTCTTTATCTTAGATTCCATGCCATTTATCTTAACTTCTGTTTACTTTTGTGAGAGCGTGACATTTGTTGCACTTGTTCTTGTAATTTTGATATATCATGTAGCATTTCTTCCTCTTCTTCATGAGTCATGCTAGAGCTTTCAGGTTCCTTACTAGGTGTTTGCATTTTCTTTCCTCGGGGCATCAGTTACCGATAATAATTCCTTCAAAATAATTTTCAAACCGATCTTAAGCAAAAATTTAAGAAAATCTACACACCTTTTTTCACTTTGTAGGAGCTCGATATTACCTCTGATGTATCTCTGTACTTTTTGATCATCTAGTTCTAAATTTGCGACCTGCAGTAGCCCTCTGTGTCCTCTTTCCAATGCCACAAGTCTGATCCAAATTGGATTCTCCAAGGAAGAGTTATGTGAAATCTCCCACAGTGACTTGATTATAGACTAGTTCAGTAGAGCGAACTTGTACGACGTGCCACGAGTCATTGTTTTGACCTTTGGATCTGAAAAATGCATACAAGAAACTAGAGTCCGTCCTCTTTCTGTACCTTCTTACGAAATTTCAATCCGATCCATAGAGAGAAAGTTATGACGATTTTCCCCAGGTCACCTGTTTGGAATGTAATTCAGGAGTCTGCAAAAAGACCAACTTCCTCAGATCATATCTCCACAAATATAGCGCGAAAAACTATGAAATTAGGACCTGAGGTTCAACACGATTTCTTCTCAAATGGTTTTTTTGCAACTTCTGAAACTTGGCAGAAAAAAAAGTTATAGAAAAAATGCCACGATGACCTGTTTGGAGCAGCGAAACCCTAGAATCCAAAGCTCTGATACCAAATGTTATGAAACCAGCTCAAGAAAAGATAGAAAAGATGGATCAATGCCTTAGAATTCAGCCTCTTCGAGGGGGAAACCTCCTTTACATTACATAAATGAACAATTCGTGGATGATTCAAATGACAAAACCTCCTTTCTATATATAGGAGTCTAAGGAGTCACAATATAATCCAGCCGACCTAACAATAATAATATAAAGCCACAAAAATAACAATAGAGGGATTCTATGGGGCACAGTAATAACAATATGGGGGCAATAGGCGCACAACAATATTAATAAGGGGTATAAATACAATAGTAATGGGGTAATCACAAGTATTATAGGGACCCAACAGATTTTCATTCTATTGATGTTATGGTTACATACATGATAGATGCTAGTTGATTAGTGTAGTTGTATGCATATGTGTCAGATAGTCATGAATGGTAGTAACATGTGGTGGTATGCATTGCTATTGTTGTTTTAGGTTAGATAACTTGATTACTATGTTATATGTTATTGTTGAGTATGTTATAGGTTGACTTGTTGTTGTTATATGATAGTTAACTTGATGATTAGGGTTATATCATTAATATATTGATGTTATATGTATCATACTAATTTGGATTGGTCTATGCAAATGGTTATTGTTATGAAATTCATGTATGAGTTAATATGTTGTGATATTAGGTCATACTAATATAGACTAACTGTGAAGATGTGATTATTATGTATGAATGATAATCATTTATGAGTTTATGATGTGAACATGTTAGTTAGTTACTGTTATGGATATCATGATCTTATTTGTGTTTGAGCTGAAGTGTTGTGAAGTTATATCACGTTGACTATATTGATTATGCAGAGAAGATAGCCTTCCTTGAGATACATTACAGTATGAGCTTTCTTTTGTCGTCTACTTTATGCTTGAATGTTTGATTATGTTGTCTATTTGGTGTTTGAGTGTTGGTGTCTATTATGTCATATATCTGTTGTTTAATGTTTGATTAATCACATGACATGAGTATGTGTCTATAAGATTTCATCAAGAAATGATATTGTTTTAAGATGGTTTTACTCACACATATGTGTTCAGATAGCTGATATATACTTAAGTAAGTGAACGTTGTAGCATTATGTCTAATGACTATGAGTTGACTCTGGATTATGACACGATTGTTAGTCTTGGTAAAGGTTGATTTCAAATTGATAGATATGATTGTCATGATATTTGGAACATGTGGTTGACATGGGTGAGAAGTTGCAGGGTAACATGCTTGGTATTAGCATGGAAAGGTAATATTTTATTTTCTTACATAACTAGTAGTTTGGTGATGTGACATTACATAGTAAGACTCGATTGCAACAAGGTAAAAAGGTCAAAGAAAGGAATTGGGTAAGAATTCCTTTAGCTATGTTTGGAAACCCTAATTCCAAACGAATGAGTGCTTTTCATATAGGAAGTTTTCTTAACCTTGATCTCATCTGACATTATGAAGATATGTGTTATATTCATAAATATGTATTTGACAGGTATAAAAGTTGCTTATAGTTATGGCTAGATTCATCAAAGGATTGGAGTCACTTGAGAGATGGTGTGGATGTGTTTTCAGTTGCAAGCAACGTGCTTGTCACCACAAGGTAAAGTAACTAGTGTATTGTTATATTTATTTATACATTGGAAATCATGTGTTTATGGTAGTGTGATGCAGGGAGTTGCATGGAAAGAGAGGTTGCCATGAAATCTTGAAGAATGCTCGGATTGAGCTTTCCTTGGGAACCATGGGACTGACTCATGGTGTTTGTTACTAGTCTTGTGCTTTTGGTATTTTGGTGATTTGTTGTGCTTGATGGTAGTTTTGTTTATGTCTTGTGCATGTCCATGCCACTTTGTTTGCGGAGTCATGTTGTTATTGGTTTTCATGGTTTTCTTCTTGCTTGTTTCTTGTGCTTTCCTTTTAAGTTTTAAGTCTTGAGAATTGGTTGGGAAGAAGGAAATTTAGTGGAGCTCGAGGAGAGCCAAATGAAATCCAATAGGTGATGTAAGGTTTGGATGAAGCTTAGTGCATGTATAAGGGCAACTGAAGGCAAGCATATGATACATAGTTGGATTGATTGGGTCCGTTGAGGTAAATGGACAGTGGTAGGACAATCATGAGAAAAATAATCAGGAAAGGTAAAGTAAATAGACTTGAGGTGTTAGATGCCTTGGCTATGTTGGGAATCGTTTTTCTCCATGTTCTACATGCTATGAACAGATAAATGGAGTTCTCTTAACCTTGACCTTATGATATTTGGTAATTAGGTTATGATCACGATTATGCTGATGTATATATATGTATAGATGTATGTATGTTTTTATGTCATGTATGACGGGGTCATCATGGATCATGATTGCTTAATGCTAATATTTATATGTATATATATGTATGTATGTATGTTGCTATTTGACAAGGTCCTTAGGAATCATTCTTGTGAAGGAATGATTACTTATGCAGGTGAATGGCATGAAGAGTTCATGGTTTATGGGGAATCAAGTGGGAAGAGTAGTCATGAAAAATATATGAGGTTAGTATCATGTGGACATGAATTGATATTGTATGCTTGTATTATGCCTATGCTTATATTATGATAGGTACCGCTTAAGGATACAATGGCGGAATGAAAACAATGTGCTTTGCGGCATGCTAAGATAAGCATGGATGGCAGAGAGACACTAGAAGCATGGTTGTTTGGTAAAGATAGTGTGGTTTTGGATGTGTAGTGCTATTGTTGTGCACATGTTGTACATGTTGCATTTGTGATGTTGTGCGCATGTAGTGTTGTGTATATATAGTGTGTATACATGTTGTTTATGCAATGTTATGTACATGGTGGTACAGATAATGTTGTGTGTATATTGCATATGCAGTGCTAGGTATAGATGGTGCTATGTACATGTTGGATATGAAGTGATGTGTACATATGGTGTTATGTACATGTTGTATATGCAGTGCTATGTACCTATGGTGTTGTGTGCATGTTGTACATGTGGTTCTATGTACATATGGTGTTGTGTGCAT
This sequence comes from Pinus tabuliformis, assembly GCA_031772625.1. Lineage (NCBI taxonomy): Eukaryota > Viridiplantae > Streptophyta > Pinopsida > Pinales > Pinaceae > Pinus > Pinus tabuliformis. The sequence goes on along the minus strand of CM062813.1, from coordinate 966,958,404 downwards.
GATTGTACACGCGGTGCTATGAGCATGTGGTGTTGTGTACATGTTGTACATACAGTGTTGTTTGTAGGTGGTGTTGTGTACATGTCATGTATATGGTACTTTGTACATGTGGTTTCGTGTACATTTCATGCATATGGTGTTGTGTACATCTGGCATTGTGTACACATTGTACAGGTGGTATGATGTACATGTGGCATTGTGTATACGTTGTCCAGGTGGTGCCATGTACATGTGATGGTGTATACATGTTGTGCAAGTGATGTTGTATATAGGTGGTACTATGTACATGTGGTACTGGTGTACATGCGGTATTATGTGCATGTTATACATGTGTTGTGTACATGTGGTATTATGTTTGTGCACAATGTAGTCATGGTATCATGACATGCGTATTCATTGTGTTGTACTATGTGTACGTATTTGTGTTGTGTTGTACACTTGGTGTAGGTGTATGTATTGTGTTTTGGTGTACACCAGATGTAGGAGTATGTATTGTGTTGTGTTTTACACTTTGTGTAGGTGTATGTGTGGTATGTCAAGTGTAGGTGCATGTATTTCATGGTGTTGTATGTCATGTGTGGTTTTATGTTTGTGATGCATACTGTGTGTATGTGCACATGGTTGAGAAGGCAATGGGTGTCTGTCAGGTGTGGAAACCGATTTGGCATGCATACAGAATAAGGAAAAAGTTAGAAGCCAAGGATTGATTAAAGGACAAGTATGCATATTTTATTTTAGTTAAATTAATATTCATGTGATTCATGACTATGGTCTATGATGATTACATGTGATCTTTGATTCTAGTTTATGATGGTTACAGGTGATTTATGATTTTGATCTATGATGGTTGTGTTTTGAGATAACCTTATGTGATATGTTTATACATGATGATTCAATCAAGGATGCTTGTTGACATGTTGTGACAGGAAGAGAACATAATTGCAAGTGTACCTTGTTGAGAGACCACCAATTAGGTATGATTTGAAGTCATTTCAATTTATTTTAAATATAATGGAAGTTATGTGCTTGCTACATAGAGCACGAAAATGCTCGCTTGGGTGGTTGAAATCGACTGCAAGAATTAGCAGCAGTAGTGAAAGGAATTGGAACAGGCAGAAATATGCTAGTAAAGCACTTTAGGAGCAGGGCCATTGTGGGACACTAGTACCCAATACTGTCCATTGATTTCCATGAGCATGATATGACTAGTATGATGGTTTTGGGGCAGGTATATGCCTTGGTTGTTTACCTTCTGACGTGAGGAAGCCTTGCCAAGGGATGGATCTCCCGGGATAGGGGATGCTAGTGAACTTGGAAGGTGAGTGATTGAATGGAAGGGGGTGAATGGATTACACAAGGGACAATGTAGCAGAGGAGGGAAGGCTAGGGATGGATTTGTTTTGGTAATTAGCATTGCCAGATGGAATCAGATGCACATTGGGAGTGTGCCATGAAACAATGAGCCAATAACTGTTCACTGAGGGGACATGCAGTGTAGGATTGTAGCATTGGACATTGGATGTAGCTTTGACTGTGACAGTGGATTTTGGACTTCCTGGGAAGGAGGTGAACCCTGGTATTACTTTGAGGGTGGAGGTGTGAGCTTATAGATTCCCTTATTGATTGATACATGCATCGTATCCTTTTATTTGCTGGTTTAGAAAATGTGCATATGTGTATATGTGGTTATTGTAAATACCGTATTGAGTTGTGTTATAAAGCTCCAATATGCGGTATGTTCTCATGTTGTCATGATGTTTTGCTTTTGAGAAGGTCATTCATTGTGAATACTGCAATGAGCTAAGTTATAAAGCTCCATGGAAGTATGTTTTGTTTTCAATGGTCTTGCTAGTTATAGGTGTCATTTAACATTGATGATGGTGTTCCCCCAAGGGTGAGGGTTATGTAACAACCCTGGTAAAAATTCCATGTAATAAAAGTTAATAAAGGAAAAATAATACCACATTTAAGGGACACGTATTCCAAGTTGAATGTTAGGCAGGACATCCGAGTGTGGGTGTTCATTCAGTTTATTATGGCTAAGGAAATTGGCAAAGGCATTAAAAAAGAAAAAAAGGAATTTTTGGCACATTTAATTATGAAAATAAAGGAAATTAGGAGAAAAGTAAGGTGAAAGGTCACATGTTTCATGTGAGGAGGAAATTGAAGGAAAATAATGGAAATTGAATAAAATAGAGGCCTCATTGATAAAAAGGCTTTTGAGGATCAGTGGGCAGGCTTGGTCAGTGTAAGCTTGGTCATTTCAGTTTTGGAGCTCTCTCATTATTCTCTCTCTCTCTCTCTCACTCTTGGAAACTTAGAGTTTTCTTCAAGCACTCTAGCTTTGGAGCAAGGAAGGAAAAACAAGCAAAGGGAAAGGACATAAAGCAAGGATCAAGCAAGGAAGAGCATGATCAAGCAACTTCAACAGGAATACCTATAGGTAACATTATACATATGTGATTTCCTAGTTGGTTTTGACACGCATGGCTTTGCATGTTGGTGTGTGGTTCTCTTGCTGTCGGTGACATGGGTTTCCCAGGCTATGATAGTGGTTTTCAACCTAGCCTTACCTTTTTCTGGATGCCACGTTGTGTTGTGATGTAGGAGCATCCAGACTTAGCCAACAATGTGATTGTATGTTCACATGTTGTGGCTAACAAGAGATGAATTTTATTGACTTCAGTGGTCAAAATCAATTCTTAGGAGAGAAGGTTGGATCTATCGAATTGATCTTTATCTCAATTATTGTAATAATTAAATCATTGTATTATTTTTAGAATATGAGATAAGTGTTAGGATAGGTGTGTATCAGAGCTTGAGAATAACAATTTAATAGTTGAGCTGATAAAAATAGAGATTGAGTTGTCAATGTTGTTAGGATAGGATTTGATCCATAAAAGAAAGGAAAAAATGTAATGATAGAGATCGGATGGAATAGGAGAGTGAGTAAGTGAGAGATTGAGAGAGAGATAGGGTTTGTGAGTGAAACAGAGGTTAGACAAATTGTTGTAATCAAGCTGAGAGGGCCAAGACTCTGTAATTTTTATTTTATTGGAATAATTGATTAAGTGTGGCATTGCGTATTATTCCTAGTGTGAAATTCTCTCGAATCTGTGTATCGGCGTTCTGGAATCTAATCGGGTATTATTTTATTTTCTATTTATGCATTTTATTGATAAGTCACAGTCGGTTAGCAGTAAGGGTTATTCTAGGCTTAAGCACTAAACCTTTGTTAAAATGTATTTGTTAAAAGCGCGTATTGAGCACATGAGCAATATTCCCTAGTGGTAAGCAGTATCTCGCACACTTAAAGAATGGTAAATGGTATTTCTCAAATTCACACGATTAACCTAAGCTAGTGACATGTATAACGAGAAAACCACTTTTCTCGCGCGCTCTCGACCTGATATTGATTGTGCTAGACAGCGCACACTATGGTGTAGTAGCCGTTGGATCGGATGGGATAGATCAATGGTGGAGATTGGTCAAGCTAGTTGGCGCACGATACCTGGCGATATCCATAGGATTGGGTAAACAATCAACGGTGAATATTGAAGCGCTCGGGAAAGGAAAAATCAAAGTGAGACTGATGATGATAGGTCAGCTTAGCGGGACCCTCGAGAGGAAATACATGTACATAATCTTATTAATGCGCAGCTGATTGGTTTTTAAGTGAACCATTAGTCTAATTGTAGACTACCACATCAATTTTGGTAACCTTCTGCATCATTTGGTATTGGAGCTCAAGGATTAAGTCTGCTACAGTAAACATGCCACCTAGGAGAGGAGCTGGCATAGGTTGGGGGAGACCTGTAGCGAATGCAGTTCTGCTGGAAGAGATTCGAAACCTGCGTACAAGGATGGAGACAATGGAAACTTCTCAAAGGAGAGCACCTGATGAGGAAGATTCCAGTGCTGCAGAGGAATCTTATGAGGAAGAAGAAGAGGATGAAAGCGAAGCTACCAAAGTTCTCAAAATGTTGGCCAAAGTAAGTGGAAGACCAAAGGTGGAAATACCTTTGTATGACAGGAATCTCAATGTAGAAGAGTTGATGGACTGGATCAGTTCATTGGACAAGTATTTCGACTATGAGGAAGTTGATGACAAAAATAAAGTGAAATTTGTAGTTACGAGATTGAAGGGTCATGCAGTTATCTAGTGGTATGAACTACAAACATCCAGAGAGAGAAAGGGGAATTCCAAGATCAAACAATGGGAGAAAATGGTGAGTAGGTTAAAAGGTAAATTCATGCCAAAAGATTATCAGTTAAATCTTTTCAGATAGTTACAGAATTTGAGACAAAAGGGAATGATCGTCAAAGAATATATAAAAGAATTTTATAAGATGAGCATTAGGGCAGGACATGCAGAGGATGACATAGAAAAGGTAGCCAGATACATCAATGGCTTGAGATATGACATACAGGATGAAATCAACTTGTTGAGTCTGAAGACAATTGAAGATGCCTATCAAGCAGCTTTGAAAGCAGAGGAGAAGATGTTGAGGAAACATAATCAAAGGAACAAAGGGAAAAGCTTAGCAAGAGGTAGAGGAACTACCAAATCATGATTTCAACACCCTCAGGGTGAAGCAGGAGGCTCAAGTAGTAGACCACCATAGAGAGGAGACTTTAGTAGAGGAATATTTACACCCAGATGAAGAGGTTAAGGAAGAGAAATTCGATGTTATACATGTGGAGAATGGGGACATGGATCATGGGACTGTCCTCATAATAAAGCAATAAATCAACGAAATGTGAATGTGGCTGAGGCAAAGGAAGAAAAACCTCAAATTGCAAATAAGGAAGAATCACCCAAAGTAGGAGAATCTTTGTTATTGAAAAGGGTATTGCTCAAAGCAGAGAAAGAGACAAGAGAACCAGCTCAAAGGAAGAGTTTATTCAAAATTACATGCAAGTCCAAAGGAAAATGTTGTAAAGAGATAATTGACAGTGGAAGTACTGATAACTTGGTTTCTATAGAAATGGTGGACAAGTTAGGATTAGTGAAAACAATACACCCTACTCCTTACAAAGTATCATGGCCGCAAAAAGGACATCAGCTTATTGTGACAAAACAATGCAAAGTAGAAATCCAGATTGGTACTTATAAGGATGTGGTATTATGTGATGTATGCCATGTATTACTAGGAAGACCTTGGCAGTTTGATTGGAAAGCTATACATGATGGGACAAGAAACACTTATGTTGATGAGTGGGAAGGAATAGCTGCAAGAAGTCAAGAAGGATGAACAGATACATTTTGTTGTCATAAGGAGACCTAAGGTAATTTTTACTTCCACAAACTTAGATGATTTATCTGAAGAAATCAAAACTTTGTTGAATGATTTCGCTGATATTATTGTGGATGAGCTACCAAATGCATTACCACCAATCAAGAGTATTAGTCATCACATTGATCTAATACCTGGAGCAAGTTTTCCAAATAAAGCAGCATACCAGTTAACTCCTAAAGAAAATACAGAAGTTGGGAGACAAGTGCAAGAAATGATGGATAAGGGATTAATCAGAGAGAGTCTTAGTCCATGTGCTGTACCAACAGTACTCAGTCCAAAGAAAGGTGGTGAATGGTGCATGTGTATTGATTCCAAAGCCATAAAAAAGATTACTATCAGGTATAGATTTCCTTTACCATGCATGGATGATTTGATGGATTGTTTAAGTGGGTCAAAGTATTTTACTAAGATAGATCTGAAGAGTGGATACCATCAAATAAGGATTAGAGAAGGAGATGAATGGAATATTTCATTTAAAACAAACAATGGGTTGTATGAGGGGTTAGTGATGCCTTTTGGACTCACTAATGCACCGAGCACATTCATGAGATTGATGAATGAAGTCTTGAAGGAATATGCAGGAAGTTTGTCATTGTTTATCTTGATGATATTCTAGTTTTCAGTAGAGGCAAAGAAGAACATCTGCAGCATCTTAAGTTAGTTCTAAGAACTCTCCAGAAAGAGAAACTGCTGATAAATCTAAAGATCATGAAAGAAGAATTAATCTATTTTGGGTTTGTAGTTTCTAAAGAAGGTCTGAAAATGGATCCAGAGAAAGTCCAAGCAATTTGGAACTAGCCTATTCCAAGAAACATATTTGAGGTAAGAAGCTTTCATGGTCTTGCAAGTTTTTATAGAAAATTTATCAGAAGTTTTAGTCAGATTTGTGCACTAATTATTGAAACAATCAAAGAGACTAATCAACCATTCAAGTGGATAGAAGCAACAGACCGAAATTTTAAGTTGCTGAAGAAGAGAATTATAGAAAAACCAATTTTAGCTTTGCCTGATTTTACAAAAGTTTTTCAAGTTGAAACTGATGCTATTGGAGTTGCAATTGGAGCAGTTTTAAGTTAGGAACAGAGACCAATAGCATACTTTAGTGAGAAACTAAATGAAGCTAAGAAGAAATATTCTTCTTATGATAAAGAATTTTATGCTATTGTGCAAGCTTTAAAAAAATGGAGACATTATTTACTACCAAAAGAGTTTGTATTGTATTTTGATAATCAAGCATTACAGTTCATAAACAACCAACCAAAATTAAACTAGAAGCATGCCAAGTGGGTAGAATTTTTGTAGAGTTTCACTTTTGTGATAAAACATACAAGTGGTAAGTTGAACAAAGTTGCTGATGCTCTAAGCAGGGTAAATTTCATTGTGCAAGAATTAAGAGTTGGTGTTGTAGGATTTGAAGAAATGGTTGATATGTATAAAGATGATGCAAAATTTAAAGATATTCATATAGTTGTACAAAATCCAGTAGTTCATAATAGAAGTTAGTGGTTAGATTATCTTATCCAAGGAGGTTTACTATTTAAAGGTAGAAAATTGTGCATTCCCAAATGTTCTATGAGGGAAAACATAATCAAGGAGAAACACAGTGGAGGGTTATCTGGGCACTTTGGACAAGACAAAACCTTTGCTCAGGTAAATGCTTTTTACTACTGGCCAAAGATGCAAACTGATGTTAAGAAATTTGTTGAGAAGTGTAGGATCTGTTAGCATACTAAGGGAAGAAGACAAAATATAGGATTGTACCAGCCATTATCAATATCAGACCGACCATGGGATGCAGTTAGTATGGATTTTGTTTCTGGATTACCTAGAACTCAAAGAGGAATGATTCCATTTATGTTGTGGTAGATAGGTTTTCAAAAATGGCACATTTCATTACATGTAAAAAGACTAGTGATGCAACACATATTGCTAATCTGTTTTTTTCAGAAGTTGTAAGGTTACATGGATTGCCTATAAGTATTGTGTCTGATAAGGATACAAAGTTTGTTGGACATTTCTGGAGAGCTCTTTGGAATAAACTAGGTGCCAACCTTAGTTTCAATTCAGCATATCACCCTCAAACAGATGGACAGACTGAAGTGGTAAAAAAAATCTTGGGAAACATATTGAGAAGTTTAGTGTATCAAAATCCTAAGCAGTGGGATTTAGCACTTGCTCAAGCCGAGTTTGCTTATAATGACACTCCAAATTGAAGTACTGGGATGATTCCATTTCAGATTGTTTTTGAAAAAAATCCAAGAGGTGTGTATGAGCTCAGAAATTTTGGCAAACAGGAGACAAGAAGTGCAAAGGCCGAAGAGTTTGCAGAGCAGAAGTAGAGACTACAAGAAGATCTCAAAGACAGATTGCAGGAAATCAGTGGCAAATACAAAAAAAGAGCTGATATGAAGAGGAGAGAAAAAGAATTCCAAGTGGGAGAGCTAGTGATGGTACACTTGAGGAAAGAAATATTTCCTGTTGGGACTTATAATAAACTAAAGATGAAAAAGATAGGGCCATGTAGAATTGTGAGGAAGTTTTCAACCAATTCTTATGAAATTGAGTTTCCAGAAGGGATTGGAATATCACCTATCTTCAATGTTGTATATTTATATCCATACAAGGAGACAAAGGCAGAGTTATAGAAGGAACCTACAAAATATGAAGTTCAGACTTTAAATTGGGAAGAACAAATGCCAAAGACAGTCAAGAAAGAGGTAGAGTTGTTTTGGAGAAAAGAGTATCCAAAAGAACCAGAGGACAAGATTATTTTCAGTATCTAGTCAAATGGAAGGGACAACCAATGGAGGATGTCAGTTGGTTAACAATAGAAAAAATACAGAAGTACGGAGTCAATCCTATCAGTTTGATGAATGATTATTTTCTTCCCCGGGAGTCTGATGTAGGAGCATCCAGACTTAGCCAACAATGTGATTGTATGTTCACATGTTGTGGCTAACAAGAGATGAATTTTATTGACTTGAGAGGTCAAAATAAATTCCTAAGAGAGTGGGTTGGATCTCTCAAATTGATCTTTATCTCAGTTACTGTAATAATTAAATCATTGTATTATTTTTAGAATATGAGATAAGTGTTAAGATAGGTGTGTATCAGAGCTTGAGAATAGGGATTTAATAGTCGAGCTGATAAAAATAGAGATTAAGTTGTCAGTGTTGTTAGGATGGGATTTGATCCATAAAAGAAAGGAAAAAATGTAATGATAGAGATCAGATGGAATAGGAGAGTGAGTAAGTGAGATATTGAGAGAGAGATAGGGTTTGCGAGTGAAACAGAGGTCAGACAAATTGTTGTAATCAAGCCGAGAGGGCCAAGACTCTGTAATTTCTATTTTATTGGAATAATTGATTAAGTGTGGTGTTGTGTATTATTCCTGGTGTGAAATTCTCTCAAATTTTTGTATCAGCGTTCTGGACCCTAATCGGGTATTGTTTTCTGCTTATGCATTTTATCGATAAGTCATAATCGGTTAGCAGTAAGGGTTATTCTAGGCTTAAGCGCTTAACTTTTGTTAAAACGTATTTGTTAAAAGCGCATTTTGAGCACGTGAGCATTATTCCCAAGTGGTAAGCGCTATCTCGTGCGCTTAAAGAATGGTAAATGGTATTTCTCAAATTCATGCAATTAACCTAAGCTGGTGACTCGTAGAACGAGAAAACCACTTTTCTCGCGCGCTCTCGACCTAATATCGATCGTGCTAGACACTGCGCGATATGGTGTGGTAGCCGTTGGATCGGATAGGATAGATCAACAGTGGAGATCGACCGAGCTAGTTGGTGCATGATAAGTCATGATATTCATAGGATTGGGTAAACAATCAACGGTGCATATTGAAGCGCTCAGGAAAGGAAAAATCAAAGTGGGACCGACGGTGATAGGTCAGCTTAGCAGGACCCTTGGGAGGAAATACACGTACATAATCTTATTAACGCATAACTAATTGGTTTTTAAGTGAACCATTAGTCTAATTGTAGACTACCACATCAATTTTGGTAACCTTCCGCATCAGTTGGGATGTAGATCTCGGTTTTGAGATTTAGAATTACTGGACAGATTTTGGAAGCCGAGGGGAGGTGGTATCAAGGTTCATTCCCAAAGGCCTAGGAATCTCTTGATCGGTTTTGGCGGGATACACGATAAAGCCTGAGGGAGGTGTCTCGGTTTAGGGCCTAGTGATCCAGGATTGGATTGCGGTAAAGCCTGAGAGAGAAGGAGATGGAAAATTCCTCAAGGATAGTGATGGATTCCGGATGACATTCCAAGTTTGGTTTGGTTTTGTGATCAGAGCACCGGTTTTGGTGTGATCATGGTTTGGTGAGGGTGGAGGTGGTTTAACCTCTAGATTTCGTTGGTTGTTTTTGGATTGGTTTATCCATGATATCCTGCATTCATGCTTGGAATATGGCATGAGGGTGATTGGCTAAAAGAAATATTTAGTTCAGCCATGTCTATGGTCGGGTGGTACGTGGAATTCATGAACTCGGTTGGATTTGCCTATGTGTAATAAAAGTTGAGTTCTCTTGCTTTTGTACTTGTTTATATGTGGATTTAATGGCTATTATCTCACTACTATTTCCATGGTTTTATGCTAGTTATAAGCATGGTTAATTGACTGGTTCATGTCATGGTTATTTCATGTATTTACTTGTAACTGTTAAAATGATGGATGGAAGACCTAATTGATGTCATAATAGTTCAAGGGAGAAGGTGGTGATCCTTGTTGTCATGTCTCATAAGAGTTTTAAGTCATTCATGCTCTGTCTTGTATCCTAAACCTGTAGATTGCATTCATGCCAAGTGTTTGGCAGAACGTCAGTCTCAATTGGGGATGGTCAAGCCTAGTACTGGATTTAGTTTTTGGTTTATTAGTCTTGTCATCACATGTTTAATGGATTCAAAAAGTTACAGCAAGTTCTGGGTAGTGGTCAGAATTATGGGCTTGAAAAGTGCCTTAAATCCCGCGGACTCTCACACATGTCTGCTAGAAATAGTCCCTAGACGGACACATGCAGGCTTGTGGGATCATCCAGACTCTCTGGACGCTGGCATGGCCATAACATGGGAGCATCTAGAGGTCAAGTAATCTGAAAACTCAGTGGGACTCAGGGGCTGGTTACCTAAGAGTTTGGGAAGGTTGATCAGGGTCTTTTTCCTGATGTGGAAGGTTTGTATGATGTGTTTCCATCAATTCCATTTCCTTAAGGTCACCTAGGAGGTTGAATCCAATCATAGTGGTCTCTCATCACATGTTTACCCCGATTGGACGATTACTTAGGTAGATGTGGGATGAGGGTGTTACAAGTTCTAATAGAAATGTACCTGGAAAATAGAGCAAATGTATCTTATAATCCTCTCCCTCTTTCTAAGAGAACCATCTTACCATGAATCTCACTTTGTACTTCTCTATACTTCCATCTACATCATGCTTGATCTTGTAGATCCACTTAGAAGTCACCAGTGACTTCCCCTCATGTCTCTGCATAATTTCCCACACATAATTCTTCATGATGGATTGATATTTATCCATCATGGCATCCTTCTTAACTTGTTGGCTTTCTACCTCTAAACTAAAGGCTCTTTTAGTCATCTGGCACAGTCCTAAATGTCTATACAATTTCTCCCTCTCAAACACAAATCAATCTTACTAAGTTTATGTTCAATTATAGGGGAATCCTCTTGTCACAAACTTTTCTTCGTTCTTCTCGATGCTTCCATCTACTATTAGAGCCTTGGTAGCCTTCATGATGTATCTACAAACCTCATTAGGAGGTTGTGGAAGAAATGATTATAACTAAGCAAAAGATACAAAGATAAGGGGTTGACTAAAAATAAAGTAATAATAAAAAATAAAAGATATGAAGTACTTATCTTTTGATATGAGGATTGTAGGGAATTTTCAACTCCTTAATCTTGAACCTTTAACTCTCTATTTGTGTTTCCTTAAATAATAAGATAATTTGTACTGTCATTTATGGTTCTCTTTTGATTTGAGTTCTCATCATCATCAATGTTTGTTGTTGAAGCATGTTTCTTGCCCTCCCTCTTCCGATCATTCTTCCCTTCAAGAGACATGTTTTTATAGTGACCAAACTTGTGACAACTGAAACATTGAATCTTTGACATATTCTTCTTCTTTTGATCCTGAATGGGAGCAGGTCTTCTACCTATATTCCTTTTCTGAAAATTTCCAAAATTTCTTCTTCCTTTACCATTCTTTGTATGAGTTGCAAGTGATTGGGACTTATCATCTTGAGGTTTCTGAATCTTTGCTTTTGATACTAGCCTAAACTCCTACTGGGTATAGGAAGCCCATGGTTGATCAAACTTTGGAATTTTTGATTTGCCACAAATGCTTGATACAAATGAATCCCATGAATCTAGAAACTCATTAAGGGTCATAGTCACAAGTTTTGATTCATCAACATCTTATCCAATGGCCTTGAGCTGATCTCTAAACTCAGAGATCCTCATGAAGTAGGAAGCCATATAATTTGATCTAGTCATCTGAATATCTTGAAGTTGATTCCTCAAATCCATGTTCTGACCAATTTTGTTGACTACATACAACTCTAATAGGGCATCATATATTTGCTTTGAAGTCTTCAACCCATAAACAAACATAATCAAATGATCTTTGATAGATTCAACAAGAATCCTCTTAGCCTTAGTTTCCATTTTCTTGTGCTTAACCTTCCCCTCATTATCTTGAGGTTCAGTAACCTTGCCTTCCACATGTTCTATGACATCATTTTATTCAAGAATGAAATCCATTCTCGTTCTCCAAGCCCTAGAATTTGTTGCACCTTCCAGCCTATCTTCAGGCTTGATAGAGGAAGCCATCCGATCAAAGGTATGGTCACAAATCAAATTGTAGAATATGTTTCTTCAAAGGAAAGGATGATCATTATTGACCTTTCTTGACCAAAGATTTGATACCATGTTAATTTTCTTGTGTTAATTAGAGAAGAACAATTTTTTTTCTGCATATGATAATTACTTCTAATGATATAAATATTACTTTAGCACATTCCAAACTATATTAAGAAATTACAATTCAGAAAATTCAATTGTAAATGCAATAGAACAGTAAGGATCACAATAGAAAATATATACATAATAGACACCAAAATTTTTCCCTTAGAAACCCAACCTCTGGAGCAAACCCAACAATCTTTTCTAGGAGAAATTATTCAATTCAACAAAAGTACAATCTAATAATTTCAAGTCAAGCTTGGTCAACCCAGACAAAAATCACAACGCTAGTCAAAACTGGTCAAATAGCTTGAAATTCGACCTTCTACAATAGCTAATCAAATTTTGGTCAAACCTGGTCAAATATGATGAAATTCGGCCTTTTGCAATAGATATTCAACTTGGTCAAATTTCCTAAAAGTAGCTTAGTCAACTTTGCCTAGAAAAACTCTTGGTTAACTACCCATAAATTTGGTCAACTATGCCTCGAGAAAAGGTATCAATCAAATCATCTTTTATGTGGTCAAACAACCCCTGAAAATTGGTCAAATAGATCTCAGAAATCTTTAGCCAACACATGCCATATATTGGTCAAATTTCATTGGTCAGACTTTTGATCTCCTCTCTCCTTTGCACATGTGGATCAGAACAAAAGATATGTTGTTATTGAATGAGTGAGTAAAGTGGAGGAGTCATACTCATATTTATATTGGATCAAGCGGGGTGAATTTTGACCAAAAGTCGCACCCCTTCACTTATGGGGCCGACCTGTCATTTGGGGCCTACAAGTGCTCCAAAATTTATAAATTAAATTTGATTTGATTTTTCTTTCAGGAATCAAAATATGTAGCTGGGGAATACCTCCTGTACCTACAAAAAATAAAATGAAATTCAACAGTTTTAAATGATTTTTTTAACCCTCAAGTGTAGAGGAATGTCTAACCACTCAATGTGGAGATAATCACTCAAGAGCTCTCTAAAATGTTTTGGAATTGAGACTTCTATATCAATTCCATTTGAAGATTAAGTGGGAATGTGATTGGATGGAATAATTGCTACTTTAATCTCACAATTTCTTAGAAATTTCGTACATGGCTAGGCACCTCCTTTTTCTATTTGGACTTGAGGAAATATATCATAGTATTGAATATTAATGGTCCTTATATGGATAGGATGGACTATTGGGATAGAATTTTCAAAATGAATCTTTGTTATAATGCGAGGCGGGGAGACTTGAATTTCACCTTATGAGCATTTTACATTTGGGGCTAAGGTACTAAATTAAACCCTCTCTCAAGATATTATATTAGGAAATTGGAAGAAAATAGTTTTTCGAATATTGAACCATACAAGCTATCTCCCACTTGGAGAAATAAGAGATTTGGGGAAGCTAAAATTGTTAAGAGGCTCGAAAACTTTTAATTTTTAAATCTTTTGTAGAGGAGGTCATTAGGATCAAACAATGGGTCACGAATGAAGGGGACTTAATCAGGTCGTAATCTCATAAAGGGAATCTATTTCTTTTTGGTGTGGCTATTGTGCATCATTATAGACATTTAAAATGGTTCAAAACATATTTTCCATTAAAACCTGTCACACATACTTACGTTCATGAGAGCCCATCTATTCTAGAATGAATAATTTGATGAACAAAATCATTACATTGCTCTTGTGCATGGTGGGTACCTTTGCTCGTGACGATGTTGAATTGCACCTTGTGCATGGTGGGTACCTTTTATTTTGCGTGACGGTGTTTCTCCTTTGTAGTGGCCTCGATGTCCACATCATGGGCAAAAAGTTGTAGTGTAGAATTATTATGCTGAAAAAGTATAAAAGTTTGAGCGTTTTGGTATTTTCACCGGAATCTGATGCCAACTTCATCTATTCTCATCTTCGGTTTAAAATAAATGAAAAGCCAAAGAGGAAAGAGTGATTCTGTTTGACGAACAATTTTTTATAATAGTGATCGTTGTCATCGACTAAGTTGAATGTTGGTCGGTCAGAGTCACGCAATAGGATTTTTTTTTAAGTTTTGGTATTTTCACCGGAATCTGATGCCAACTTCATCTATTCTCATCTTCGGTTTAAAATAAATGAAAAGCCAAAGAGGAAAGAGTGATTCTGTTTGACGAACAATTTTTTATAATAGTGATCGTTGTCATCGACTAAGTTGAATGTTGGTCGGTCAGAGTCACGCAATAGGATTTTTTTTAAGTGTGGGCACATGTTTATACATGTAGCTTAAAAGTAAAAAATCAATAATGACCAACATTTCAATAATAATTTATAAAGTGCATAATTAAATTATTAAGTGCATAATTTTACTTGTCTGCGTATTGATCATTGACGTTAATTTTGGTAAATCTATCCAACACTTTGTTTAAATTTTTAAGTCTCCTATTACTGTAGCCTCTAGGTGTCTTATTCATATTTTGTATATTGGGAACTTGTAAATTAAAATTATGATTAATAAAATTCTATCGTGTTTTCATAAGGTAAGGTATTAATACAATTTTATTTTCTATATATAATTATAGCGTATTTGTTTAACATTCGGCGTATGTTTTTAAAATTAAATATAAACCATAAGTTTAGCCGTAGTCTAATCGATTATGTTTTTTTGTTCTGAAAGTTATGGAAATTTCGGCCATATTTTGAAAAAAATTGGCAAGGATTTTTGTAAATCCAAGTAAAAGCTGCTAAACTTCATAATTTTAGATGCCCTAGAAGTTTTTGATGGTGCTGAATCTATTTCCACCATCAAATGATTCAAACGTTGTCTCTACAAGATTTTAATTTTTTTTTGGCATAGATTCTGGCCATTTTTTACTTTTTCGGCAATTCCTCCACCTCCGACTCCATAAGTTATTTCTCACTTGATTATCAATGTAAGTTCTATTTAAAATACACATTGGGACTAGACAAACGATAACATAGTAATCTCAAAATTTTGAGTTTTATATCAATTCTTTGTGTTAAATTTGAGAATCTCCGTAAGTTTATTTCTTGCTTGTGTAAGTTCTCGATGAAACAGATGTATCCATGTTATTTAAACATTTTGACTAATTTATTTTTCACCTTTGTCTTAATGATGAACCACATTAGATGGTTCGTCAACCAAAAATTCATAATATAATTAATCCGAAAAAATTTATGAAAAAAAATATAAATTTTATTTAAAATACACATTGAAATTACACAAACGATATCATAGTAATCTCAAAATTTTTAGTTTTATATCAATTCTTTATATTAAATTTGAGAATCTTGTAGTTTAGCACTTCACGCTCGGTTAAGATCCAAGAGACTATAAGTACAAAGAAATTGAAGCCTCAAAGTCTCTGAAGCTTATAGGGAACTTGATGGAAAAACTCAAGATTATTGAGCTGAAAAATATCCTGATGGTACACTGCATTAATCAAAGGAAACTATAATCAATTGGGTGAAAAATAATTTTGAAATATTTTTAAAAATAAATTTAATTTTCTTGATAATGTTAACTTTATACCATCAAAACTAATTTCTAGTCAATATACAATTAATTCATTGTCCAACCATGAATCAAACGCGTTATCCTCTACCTGCTATAGGGATAATGATGGTAGAGATAATAACTTGTATTTAAAAATAAAAATAAAAAAAATTAGATAAATCATATATATTTGAAACGGGGATAAAAGTTAGGTGTCACAGTGTATTTAATGGAGAGAAAAATTATAAGTGTATTTTGGAGAGGTGTTTTATAGTGTAATATAGAAAATGTGGCAGTGTGGGTAAAATGAAATGTTTAATTTACTTTTAAAAAATAACTATTATGTTAATTAAAAAATAATAAATTTAAATTTAATTAAAAAATTATATTACTCTATGTAAGGTATTTAAAATTTTATTTATTAATGCATTTTTATATTATCTAATTTTTCTCTCAATAATAATAATTATTAATTTTGATATTTTTGTTATATATATTTTTAATTATTTTTTACTATTTTGTTTATGTTTTTAAAAATGTTTTTTTTTTTAATGTTTATTGGATTTTTTAA
This sequence comes from Pinus tabuliformis, assembly GCA_031772625.1. Classification (NCBI taxonomy): domain Eukaryota; kingdom Viridiplantae; phylum Streptophyta; class Pinopsida; order Pinales; family Pinaceae; genus Pinus; species Pinus tabuliformis. The sequence continues at coordinate 966,942,071 of CM062813.1, read as the reverse complement.
CATTTGATTAAAATATTATTTATGTTTTTACTATTATGATTTAAACATTGTATTTTTTTTGTATTTTTATAATATTTAATAATTTTCTTAGATAATCTATCCATTTGAGTTTTGATGATGAACCACATTAAGTGGTTCAAAACATCTTGACCTAAAAATTTCTATATGATTTATCGAAAAAAGCTGTTTCACAAAAGCTTACATTCATAAATAGATTTAATATATTACATTGTAATTTTTGTTTTATTAATAAAATTATAAGTAGTTTTAGTTATTAAAAAAAAGTAAAAAAATGCTTTTATTAATAAAAGTATAATATACCTTATTGGAAGAGAAATCACTCTATTAGGGTTTCAAGAATGGCCGATGTTGAAGGGTTTGGAAATGCAAGGTTTACAGAGATCTGGAGCTCAGAGCTGGAGAGTTTCCCAATCTTGGTGAAACCGATCTCGAGGAATCCTTTTTTGTTTACAGGTTTCGAACTCATATCTTGTTTTATTGTTTGTAAAAGAGGTTACAAGAGAAGATGTACATTCCTCATGAATGATTTCAGTTATTTCATGAAGGATGACATCTTCAGGATCAAATGCTCCTGAGTGAATATGGCATTACCAAGGATGCCATGATTTACATGGTAACAAGAATTCAAGGTGGAGCCAAAGGAGGAGGTGCATCCAAACCCCACCAAGATCATTTTATTCACATTTATGTTGAAGTTGACCTCAATAAATGATTATTGGATAAAATCCTTCTTAAATGGGGAAATAAAGTTTATTCCCAACCAATGGATTATGAGAATATGACTTTTCACTGTAGATGTTGCCAACAACTCGGACACCTACAAAATCTTTGCCCATATTTGCAAGCACCTCTTCACATGCTGAAGCCAAGAAGAAAAATCATGGATGGAAAGATCCAAAAGGACCCAATGGTTCTAAGTCCATAGTGGCTCACGGGTTGGGCAATTCTAAGAATCAAAATCTTTCTAGTGCCAACATTTCTCCTATAGACCCAACTAAAACTCATGACATGCCATCTCAACTATCAGGGAGGGAAGCTCACTCGTCAATTAATGCGACAAAAAATTTAGCCTTGGGATCTACAAAGAGTGGGCAAAAACGTACCCATGAATCAGACCATTCATATAGTAAGAAGGAGCCAAAAACTGTGCCAGAGCACTCAACAATGGAAAACATCTTAAGGAAAGGAAGTGATTGTCTCAAACAAACCCAATTTGGATGGATGTTCAAAAGAGGAAGGCAAGAAAGACAAGCCTATGTATAATCCTAGAGTCTAAGTCTAGGAAGGAAAAACACAATGTTGTGTAGTGTGATTAGGGGAAGATTGATGTGATGTGATGTGATGTAATTCATTTTTGATGGATCAATAGAATTGCTAGACTTACAAAAAAAATATGATATACATTAATTTAAATAATAATGATTCATATAGTCCTGAGGGTTAGCTCAATTATACAAGTCCCTGTTGTTAAAGTACCTTTGCTATTGAGAGGTCATGAATTCAATTCTCTTGACATTCTTGGGGTTAGACTCCGTGCTTGAGCCGACATGAAGTGATTCCTTCATCCTAGTACAAATATTCCATGGATATAGTGGTTACGGATCTCCGGTGTTTGTGAACCACATAGGAAAAAAAAAAAGATTCATATTTATAGCCATGATATTCCAAAATATATGATTAATAAACATATATAAACTAAATAAATTCAATTAGAAATAATAATATTTCTAAAAATATGAAATATACATAAAATATAGACAATAGCTATAAACTAACATATATTTTATCATATGAATTAAAATAATGATTTTATAACCATTATATTTAGAAACTTCATATTTAAATTTAATTAATAAGTATATAAAAACTTCTCTTTGTTAATTGGGGTTATCTCGAGTGGTTGGGAGAATGAATATTAATTGGGGTTATCTTGAGTGGTTGGGAGAGTGGATGTTATCTCTCTCATCGAGATTCAATTCCCTGTGAGTGACATAATGATGAGAAGTGTTGTTGTAATAGCTACATGTTTGTGAATACTATTTTATTCCCTCACTCTCGCCCTCAGGTTGAGAGAGATGATGATTTCCCTTGAAAAAAATAAATATAAAAACCTCTCTCTCTCTCTCTCTCTCTCTCTCTCTCTCTCTCTCTCTCTCTATATATATATATATATATATATATATATATATATATATATATATATATATATATATATATATATATATATATATATATATATATATATCACATTAAAAAATATAATATAAAACATGTTAAAGAAAAATGCGCAACACACATATATGTAACTATATGTATGAGATTTCACAGATGGGATGACTATGCAAGTAACAATGGGGGAGGGTGCTTTGTCATCCCCCAAGATCTGAAGAATTGCAATGCTAGAAATAAAATGACAAAACACACAGTAAATAAAACCACAAAGAAACTTTTTACTAAAACTGCTAATAACTATAAAGGCTACATTGTGGTGGACAATCTGTCCTTTTACAAAATGCAACTTGTTAGTTATAGTCATTTTTAGTTACAATACCATGGGTCAATTCCATGGGTGAATGAATACCATGGGTGGATGTCACAATACCACGGGCCAATTCCATGGGTGAATGAATACCATGGGTGGATGTCACAATACCATGGGCAAATACCATGGGTGAATGAATACCATAGGTGGATTTCACTTACAATACCATGGGTGGATGAATACCATGGGTTGATGCCATTTTCTATTCGGATCATTCCTCCCTCCTTAAGAAGCAATGGTCCCCATTGCGTGAAGTTCCCTCTTGTGAAGCCTTTGTTGAATATGAAGAGCCATTGAAGAGAAGGGTTTTATGTGGTTAACCCATAACCATGATGAATGAAGATTCGAGGATAGAGATACCCTGTAATGCTTGTGACAAACTGTGATATTGATAGTGTGCGGCCTAGCAAATGGACTTCGATGAAGTGTGGGTTTGTGGATGACCCATAACCATGATGAACAAAGATCCAAGGATAGAGATACCCTGTAATGCATATGTCCAACTATGATACTGACAGTGTGCAGTCTAGCAAATGGACTTCAATGAAGTGTGGGTTTGTGGGTGACCCATAACCATGACAAACGAAGAGGTTTCGAAGATAGAGATTTCGTGTAATTTTTGTGACCAATTGTGATGCTAACCGTGTGCGGCCTAGCAAATGGACTTTGATGACAAAGATTTTGTGTGGTTGACCCATAACCGTGATGTTGGTTGTTGATGAAGTAGCAGGTGCCTACATAGCCTGGGGTGGGAGGGAACGTCTCCAAAGAACCCAAGATGAATGCTGCTATGCTGAAACTGATAAATGTGAAGTAGGTGCCTACTAAAGCGGGGTGGGAGGGCACATCTCCAAAGGGAACCCGCTCCGAATGCTGCTCCAGAATTTAAATGGACATAACTCGGTCAATATAACTCAGAAGATTTATTACAACCTATTTTTGGAAACAAAAGGACCATTTTGCATCTTCACATGTGCTGGAATTCTTTATACGGATACTCTAGAATCTCATATTTGCGCTGAAACATTTTCTTCACCATAAAAGTTCTGAAAAAATAGTTGATTTTAAATCAGTGATATCTCACACATCCGAACTCCGATTCACACCTTTTTTTTTGAAATGGAGAATTTTTTTAGAGGATGTCAAATCTACAATCATGTTTATGAAATTTTGCACCAAAGTTTCAAAAAATATATAGGAGAGCCGCTGTCCACGAATTACCATCAGAAACATTTCTGCACCATAACTAATTTTAAATCAGTGATATCTCCCTCATCCAAACTCCGATTTGGCCGATTTGTTTTTTGAATTTGGGTATTTTTCGCAAGGAATCCATATTAGTTATTTGTTTTTGTAAATTTTGCACCAAAAATTTTAGATACGATCCGCAAACTCACCGCCCAAAAACATTCCTACAAAAAAATGAAAAAAAGAAAAATTCTTCTTGCTTGGCTTAAGAAAATTCTCTGTTGAGGACGTAGCACATGCATGAAGTGTGTTGAATATTGCTGCAAAATTCGAAATTGAAATATGCCTCAAACCCTCATTCCCATGGAATCATAACCTACTCTGATACCACTGATCCAGATCTTGGGGGGAGGCCCCCAAGATCTGAAGAATTGCAATTCTTGAAAGAAAATGATAGAACACATAGTAAATAAAACCACAAAGAAAATTTTTATTAAGACTGATAGTAACTATAAAGGCTACATTTTGGTGGACAATCAGTCCTTTTACAAAATGCGGCTGGTTACTTTAGTCTTTTTCAGTTACAATACCATAGGTCAATTCCATGGGTGAATGAATGCCATGGGTGGATGTCACAATACTACAGGTCAATTCCATAGGTGAATGAATATCATGGGTGGATGTCAATTACAAAATAACACGGGTGGATGAATACCATGGATTGATGCCATTTTCTATTGGTGTCATCCCACCCGACCACACGTTAGCAAGGCGTATCAATGCACCCCTTAAAGATTCTCATTAAAACATGTAACTCCCATGGGATGTTGCCACAATCCATCCAATGGCATTCAATTCTGAGCACTGTCACCTACGTGATGGGAGATTTCAGTGGATTTTTAGCGGGATTTCATAACTAATGGTACCGCTCTCATGGGTATGCCCGATTGAAAAGATCCCTTCACCTTCTTAACATACAATTACCAACATTCAATGGGCACTTCATCATGGTTTCACACGGTGGGGAAGGATATACATCACACAACTTGGTTTGAAGTGGAGTATCATTATATTTCTCTTGGAAATGGTCTTCAATTCATAGATTCTTGGTTATATTTTACACTAGGCTCTCTAAGGAAAGCAATTGGCTCATTTTATTAATCTTATTTCAATGGTCTTTTAACAGATGCTGCCGGGCCAAAGAATAGGTAAGAAAAACTGGCATAGTATGCCTGTTTCCTTGACCCATACTATTTTCGGTGTCCTCCCTCTTCACATCCTCATTCTCAAGGTGAAATATACACAATTCTATCAAGCGTTGGTCCATCCTTTAAACTAGAGAAAGACTAAAGCTATTTATAGCCTTCCAAACAATGCACCTCTGAAGCTCAATAGTTGGGTGAAGCCTAGGTATACAATGACTTTATATTTGTTTTTACTTCTAACTTTATATTTGTCCCAAACACTACTATTACAACTGCTACAATTATTGGGGCCACTCATGCTCTAGGTGATCCACATTATCTCCCAGGGATGAATCACTACACCTCCACATCCTTAATTTCCTTCACTCCTCCCATAGCTCTTTCCTTCTTAAAGGGCTAAAGTGTGATGGGGCGCAACATACTATGAAGAAAGAGGTTGCTCCAAAGCTTAGACTCGAGTTGAAAGCTTAGTCATGTTGTATAGAGACCTAACCCCTAACCAATTCAAGAGGAGATCACATAAATGGAAAGGGATTTATTCAATGGAAAATTCACTCTTACAAACATAGAGGCTCTTGCAAAAATGGAAAACTAGGTTCCTGATGTGAGTCACACACTAGAGGCTAGTACAATTAATATATGTACACTGTGGACATCTCACAAACATCTACTAGCATCTAAAGTTTCCTTGGGGAGGGTGCTTGTAGACATGAATGAAATCAAGGAAGATATTATCTTAATTTTGAATCAAATACAATGAATTTGATTGCAATGGATCACAAGCTTGGAAGAATGAAAAGACAGATGGGCACTCCTCCTGAACTTAACTACTTCCTAGGTAGCTACGAGGAGTCGATCCCTTTCGAAGGAATTGATTTGGATAAATATGCATGCATACTAATCTGCTCCTTTGATTTTAGTTTTTTCTATGTCTCGTTGCAATAATTTTTAGGATGAGAGAGGTTGTTGTGGCCAAACAATTATAATTTATGTTTTGTTTTTCTGAACTTTAAATTTTCTCTTATCTTTTGATATTTGAATCAATTTAAATTTTGTGTCTAGTCTAGTTTCCTCAATGCCAACACATATTTCAATATCTATGTATGTTCAATGTAGGCAATGCAACTTTTAATTCACAAAAAAACTATATATACCGGGGTTTTAATAAAATTAAAATTAAAAATATTTATATATATAGATATAAAATTTATACAGATATAAATAATATTATTTAAAAACTACAAAGTGACAAGATAAATCAAATCTCTTGAGATACAAAAATTTCCTCTAGTTTTGAGGAAAAAAATTTGTAATTTGAAATATTTAATCCCTTTTAATACTTAATAGATCCAAAATTAATATAAATCAGTTTAGTTAATTAAAATTATAATTGAAAAATTATAATAATAACGATAACTAATATTTTTAAAATTAAAATGGTAATAAAAATTGAAAAAATTACAAATTTATCCATTAATTTACATATAAATAAAATTTAAATAAATATTATTATTCAACTAAAAATATATAAATGAAAATAAAAATGTTAGAAAATAGAATTCCTACTATCTCATTTAACTTGGTTAGTTATGAGTTATTTTGTTAGAAAAAATTAAAATCACAATTTCTCGTATATCAATTAAAAAAAATTATTAGTTACCAATTATTTTGTTCTTAAAGTACTTTATTTTTGATCTTATAAGTAAGGTTAATATTTTTTAAAGTTCAAGGTTATTTAACAACCAAACTTAATATAATCTCATCATCTTACTAGTTAAAATTCAACATAAATAGAAAATAACGGTTTTTTAATTTTACAAAATAAATTTAATTAAGAATTTTAAAAATATTTTTAAAAATAAATATTTAAATATTATTATTTATTGTAAATATATGTGTAATCATAAATAATTATGAAATAAAAAATTAAATATCAATGAAATTAATTTTAAAATTACATAACTTTTTTAATAATATGCAATAAAGTTATACAATTTTTTTAATAATTATTTGTTTTTAGTTATTAAGATATTTTACAAATATATATATAAAGTCAGAATTTATTGATGATGATGGTGGTGGTTAATGTCTATGGAGACCAAACTTTGGTCTACTATCGGACCTAAAGAAACGAATTATTTAGTTTGATTTAAGATTTTATTCCTAGGCTCAAAAAGCTTGGAGAGAAGCCTCCCGAGCTCACTATAATTTAACAACGTAAAAGGCTAGGCTAGGAAGGTCAGTGTTGCAACAGAGATTTTGAAACTGAGATCTAATGTGGTTGTAAGCAAGGCACTCTAAGAGAAAGTGATTTTCATCCTCGATGTTCGTATTCTCATAGAGATGGCAGAACCTTTCCATCCATGGTGTTTTAGGAACTGCCCAACCACCCGTTTCACAATGGAGCTCATGAGAGTTCGTTCTAATCTTGGCTATATTAATTTTTTTCTTTGAGCTAGTTAAAACAGAGAGATATTTTTGATCTTCTAGGGTGAGGTTGATGACCTCCTTATAATATCTTAATTTTCTTTTAGTTGCTAAATCTTATTATTATAACTAAATATTATTATTTAGTTATCAAACCAACATTGATAACAATTATTATTCGTTATTATTGGTTAATGTATGTTTATTTATTATCATTATTAAAAAAATTCACACTATTTTTACGAGTGATAAATTCATGAATAAGCTTTTATTTAGGTATTTAAGTCTTAAACCAAAAAATCCATTTCCTTACATCAAAAAAAATAAACTCTTAACTAAATATAAACAAATTTAAAACATACTCCAAACCCAACTCTAATTTTCACTTAGATACATGTTCCCCGTTCAATCGTTGTTTTATGATTTTTTCCTTACATTATATTCCTTAAAAATCCTTTTAAAATATATTTAGCAAATTATATATTTAAAGACACTTGATTTGATTGGGGTGCCGTGGGGTTTGAAATCAAATCTTCCAAATGAATCGATTTGAGGTTCAATTTTAGTTTGTATGACTTTATGGCCTTATCTAATTTTAACTGTTTTCCATTTACAAAAATGGATTGTTTTTCACAAAGTTCATCAAATAAATAAATAAAATATCTAATAAATAAATTTATTTAATAGTTAAATTTAATGAGAATTTAATTGTATTTCACTTATTTAATTTTGATATTTTTAAAATCTATACATTATATATATATTGTTTGGTGGTTTTAATCTGCTCAGTGGGAACTAGGTTTGTTGGCAATAGCATTATAAACCATCTAAAACATAAATAGTTTGAGTCTATTTAACCAAGTTTTATAAGGATGATAGTTTGGAAACTAACTAGTAAGCATAACATTGAAAACATAAATGCTACCCGAAATATACGACCAACATTAAGCCAAAATTGACAGGCATAACTTCGACCAACTAATAATCTGATAATTCCACCGGAGCAAGGTCTTTAGCACTTGATCCTGGCAATTTAGATTGTGGCAGACATGGGATATGCCACTCAATGTGGCCCAAGCGAACGTTCTGATTTTGAATTGAAGTTGAATAAGATGGAGCTCTTTTTGAATGTATCAGAGGCCCAACTCATGCTCACTTTACGCTGCTGTGTTGGTGGTCGCAACCATGCTTTGGCCATTATGCATTTCATTGTTCATGGTCGCAACCATGCTTTGGCCATTATGCATTTCATTGTTCATGGTCGCAACCATGCTTTGGCCATTATGCATTTCATTAATCAACAGAGATGGATAGATTGTCTAAACAAGGTGAGACGACCACGAGTGTACCCAGGGTCCGTGATTAGCTCCCCCTAATCTTTGGTTGGCAGTTCAAGCTCAGCTTTCAAATTCAACTTTGCCTCCCAGGTTGTGATCAATCATTTCAGCTATGCCGGGGTCCCTTCACAGTACACCTGAACCGTGGCTTGAAGAATCTTAGAGTTGGTTTCCCAACCCCTCTGTCATGCAATCCGATCGGACCAACTTCTTTACCTTTTCCTTCCTAGTGTCTGCTACACCTTCCGCCTCGACTCAAAGTTCCACCTTGACTACACAAACGATAACACAGTAATCTCAAAATTTGAGTTTCATTTCAAATTCTGTGTTAAATTTGAGAATCTTCTAGTTTTATAATATATATAAAACACTATGTTTGAGTTGAGAGAATTAGTTAAATAAAAAAAATCACCACCATAAAAAAAAATGTAAAATATTTAATAAATATTTTAAATTGAATTTCCAAAACTAATATAAATTAGTTAATTAAAATGAAGCATCAAGTGAGAAGTTTAAAGACAATAACTAAAGTATTATGTATCATTATTTGCTAGTATATAGTTTATTTTACTAATTTAATTTATAATATAAATTAATTAATTAAAATAAAGCATCAAGTGAGAAGTTTAACCATCTATTTAGCTTGACTCATTTATCTCTAAACTAAACAAGGCCGCATAGCTAGCATTCCCCGCCTCTTAGTAAAAAAATAGTGAAACTATAAGATCATTATTGTTAGTTAATATGTTTTGTAAAAGTAGTTGTAAAATGTATCTTTCAACTCATGCTTTGCAATGAAATACACACTTATATTGTGTATTGGCCCAAAAAAATCCATCGTAGTCAAAATTACACAACACCCAAATTGTTTTGAATAGTAATTATTGAAAATGTTACCATGTTTATGTATCCTAAAAATAAATGAAAAATACATAAATATTCAACATACAAACTATCATACACTTTTTTATATACAACATATCTATTTAATTACTTAATTTAATAATATTGTCTAATACCTATCGGTAAATTTTCGTTAATCAATTCAATATTGGTTTTTTTTCGATTTCCAAAAAATGAAATCATAGTTATTTAGGCATACAATCACTGCGTACCACTCACTATCACATATGTCACGGATATTTTTTAATTATGAAAACCTAGATCAAGGCAGGTAAGTAAACTTTTGTTAAAAACATATATTCAAAGAATTCTAAAAAAATATCTTTGATAAAATCCTTATGCATTGAACATTACATATTTGAAGACTTCACTGACCTTTTAAGAACAACGTTTCTACACTTAATAAAATGTATGGCTCCAAGAAATTTATGATTCGTCAAAATCAACAAATCTTTTAAAAATTAAAACAAATTTTGGCAGTGTATGTGTATATATGTGTTCACTAATTTTTATTTAGATCTGTTTTCTCTTCTTATTTTTGGCTTCAAACATGAAAGGTTCTTGCAAACACTAAAAAAACAATGTGCCAGTTTTCTAGGCCAGAGACTACACAAACCCAAGATTTTTGAGCTGCGAAGACAAGTGCCAAATTATTCTAAAATAAATATACCTAATTATGAATGTTATTATTCTGTTATATACCTAATTAAATTTCTCGGGAACGTTGTAACATTAAACAGTGATACTCTATTGGAAAGAAAATCCAAACAAAAAGTTATCCAAAGTATTTCCCGCATAGTGGCTCCTAAGTTAAAGCCCACATGATGTGCATTAGTTGATTAGAGATATGAAGGACGTGCATTTAGTTGATTGAAGATATGGAGGACATGCATTAAGTTGATTTAGCAGTGCATTTAGTTTGGAATATATGATCAGATAAACATTTTTAGTGGGGGAGCGAATTTTCGCTGAAGAATCATAATACATTATATATTGTTGAAGCGAGCAGATTTCATCATACAATATTTATCGCCGAAACAAGCAAAATACGAGCAGAATTATGCTTTCGATTTTTCAAATAATCTGTTGATGGCTTTTTGCCTTCGATTTTTTAAATCATGCGTGGATGGCGTAGCCAAGTTGGATGGTCATGGTCGTTTACAAAATCAATTAGTAGATTATTCTAATGTAACACTCTAAGGTGTAAATAAATATTTGAGTATTTATTAAGGATTCTCTAGAGGATAATTTTTTACTTGCGAATTAAACAATTAAATATTGAATAATGATTCTTTCGAAGATAATATTTTACTTAGAGTCAACCCAGAAAAGGTGAGAGGTACATTCTCATTGTTGATATAAATTTTTAAATGTTGAATAATGATTTTCTCGAGGATAATATTTTACTTAAAGCTAATCCAGAAAAGGTAAGAGGTACATAATAATTGTGGATGATAATAGCGCTCGAGATGATTTTGAAGTTTTTATTTTCAATGTTTGTTAAATGGAGATGATTTTGAAGTTATTTAGAAGATATGTATATATATTTTTTCCAAGTTTGTGATCTATAATGAATTAAGTAAAGTTTTTGGTAGAGATTACATAAAAGAATCAACAAGTGTAATTCATCATCAAAACTAAAAAATAAATTAAAAAACAATTTTATTTTATAAATATCTTTATGTTATTAGTAATATTTTTCTATTCATATATTTTCATTTCTGATTAATAAAAATTAATTTAAATAATTAAAATTCAATTAAATTAAAATTTATTTTTAAATTAATATTATTAATAAAAATATATATTAAAAAATATACTATAATAAAAACAATATTTATATGTAAAGTTAAACATAATTTTATGGAACATTGAGATTTTATTAAATTGCACAATAGACTTATTTGCAAAATTAAGTTTTAATATAAATTTTAAAATGTCATTAGGCATTTAAGTAGTCACACTTTAGGTAAAAGTTGTTCCACAAAATAGAGTTTGAAATGTCATAGGAATTTTAGGTTTAATTTGTCAATAGTAGTCTCTATTTACTTTTACTATTTTTCTTTCCAAATTAGTTATTCAACGAGTAGTCTTTATTTACATTTACTATTTTTCTTTCCAAATTAGTTATTCAACAATTAAAATTTAATTTGTCAATAGTAGTTTTTATTTACTTTTACGATTTTTCATTCCAAAATAATTATTGAACGTGTAGTCTCTACTTTTACTATTTTGCTTTCCAAAATAGTTATTCAACAACTTAAAAACTAAAGAGAAAATTAATCATCTTTAACCATCAAAATAAAAAATTGTTCTTAATACAATTTAAAAAAAAACATGCTGATGATATTTACCACTAGAGAATAAAATTTTATCTAGTCTCACCCAAAAATGCCACAAAGGGTGCCACAAAAGCCGTGATGAAATCAAATTGTTAACCTTATAACTATATGTGCACCAACAAGGCTCTCACGGAGACAAAGTCACATCCCATATGAAATGAAATAAATTAGAAGTATAGCTCATCCCATATGAAATGAAATAAATTAGAAGTATAGCGTAGGCATAATCCTTTTCTTTGAAAAATCAAATGTTAGGTATAAAAGACATTTATCTTTTTATTTTAATAATTGGAATTTTTTTTAAAGAAATGATATATTAAGATTATATAAAAAGTTTACAATTATAGTTAATTATTTTGGATTAAAGTTGATTAGTCCCCCTATTTGTTGGCTTGATGGGGCCTGACCCAGGTTCAATGTTATCTGCGCCAATCAACAAAACCCTAACTGCTGGCTCTTTCGACAACAACCCAGGTAGCGTAGGTTGAAGTCTCACCCGAAGCAATATTGGGGGATGACATAAATAGGTTTCTGCATCCAAAGGTCAATGTGATAGGTTCTTGTGGTTCCTATGGCTTATATCTACATTCGCGAACTCTAACCCTTTCGGAACAGATGATTACGATAATTTCACTTAAACAACTTCCAAATCTTCGCGAAGGTTCTTAATTATTCATAACATGCATAAATATCACTGATCTACTACTTTCGCACACCAGATAAGCATTAATTCATATAAACTTAGCGAAATTATAGACACTTACAAAAATAAAAAATAATACATAGATGCATCTGAATTGGCTCAAAACTGTCTTTATTAAGTATAATCGTTCAAGTACAGACTTCTTTTTCCTGTGCACTCAGCTGTAAGGGCCTGCATACTCAGCCCGCGGACTTACCAAGATCTCTACGCACTCAGCTAGAGGAGCCTTCCCCTTCGCCTAAGTACAAAAAATAGACCTTTCGTGTCTTGGATCCTTGCCCAAAACAATGATCTTCTATCTTAGTTACTTCTCTAGACTCGTTATGACTCATCCATATATAGAATTTTGCTTATAATACCATGGTTCGCGGACCATGGGTGGGTCTCAAAACCTCCTATCACCTACCCAACTAAGGGACTAAAGTCCCTTTGACTCATACTATTTTCACTCTCCATTTCCACATTTCGTGGAGACTTTACATTTTATACAAAATTTAACCCAAAATTTAACCAAAACTTAACCCCAGGGACCCCATCCCAATAGGCCCCCAACATAATTAGGTGACTCATCCTCGAGTCACTCAACACCTTGAAAACCTGTAAATCAACTGTGCCCTGCATAGCTGGCTACTATATTTTCTCGACGAGCTTCTCTGTAGTAGGGAATTCCACCACGAGGCCCATTGTTCTTTGTGTCCGTTGAATGGTCTTAAACTTGTCTTGAATTGACAAAGTGATATGGCTTGCTTCCTCTATCCATGAATGTGTTCTAGCCCTCAAGATGGCCTCTTTATGGTGCAACTCTTAAATTTCTATTTGCAGTTGCTTTTCTTCCTGTAGTTGTACGAATCGTTGGACTAGCGCTAGAGTGTGCGCAGTCGACTGGATTTCATCAAACTACTACTGCTTCTCCCTAATGTGAGTGCCAATCTTCTGTATAGTGGGGTCCTCCTGTAGAGATGTCCAGAGTTCCATTGCCTACTCGAATAAATCTATTTAGTCCTTGTTTGTTGCATCTAAGGTCGCCATCCCTTCCTTGATCACTGCTTCGCACTGTTCCCATACTTCTGGCAGAGTTGTCGGCTGTAAATTCAATTGCAACTATGATATCTGCAACTGAAGTTCAAATCAGACTCGACTGATTTCATCCTTTTATTCCCTGACTGCTGCAGCCAACTTCTAAATCTCCTCTGCTGACTCTGTCTCTACAGGAATTTTGAGCTCTGGCAATGCATTGCATGCCTGTGTAATTGCTTCTTCCATGTACTGGCTGCACGTGGCCATTTCATCTTTCTCTTTCAATTCTTGCACCTTTTCTGTGAATATATGCTCGTTTTTGGTCTTGACCTCATTGATCAACAGTAGCGTGTGCTTCTCCCTAATCCTTAGCTCGTCGGATACTTCTTGGTGCAGTTCGTGGAGGGTCTAGATAGAGAGTGTTATGAGATTGACACCCAGATCTTTAAGTTGTTATAGCTCGGTGTTCACTTCCTCTGACTGGGTGCACAGGGCCCCATCCAACAATTGAATGACTCTGACGTCTAGAGTCCAATCTGTATCTAGCACGATCGTGCTAGCTTGCTGCAGGTTTGCAATCCTGCTCGCTTGGCCAACGCTCACTTGCAATCACCCTGTTTAGATCTACAGATTGTTCAAATGCTTCTGCACATTGCCCAACACCTACTGGTACTACTGCTCAAACTGTGCCCATAGTTCTGTTGTGGTGTCGTCGACCTTAGCCCCAATTTCATCCAAGGCCCCTTCAATGAGGACCATTGGATTGACATGCACGTTCCTGTCAGATTTTTGCTTCTTCCTAGGTCTTGAATTTGTCTCCTTGGAGTGCTTCTGTACTCTAAAAGGGGTACCCTACTCCGCGTCCCCGCCTCTGTCAACATTAGACTCCTCCTAGTCCTTAGTGTGCTGAGAAGCAGACTCCTTAACATTGACACTAGTCTCCTTAGCCACCCACTCTTTCTCAGTAGCTGCCTTAGCAATAGCCACCTTGGCAGCAACTTCCTTCTGTTGGGAAACTTTCTCCCGAGCGGTAGCCTACTCTACCTCCTTCTATTTTTGTGATGATGTACTTTCCCTGACTTTTCTTATTCCCGCACCTAGAGCAGATGGAACCAGCCAGTTCCCTAACCATTTACTAATGGTCTCCTATACATCTGCCTCACTCACCATATAGGGCAACCTATACCATTCCTTCTTTGGATCTTGTATCGCGCAGATGGAAACACTGTGAAAATTCACCTTGAATTCTGCATAAGTTTCTAACTGTTCTTATAGAGTCAATGACAACTAGGGCATTTAGTTGATCACCATGCAGAGATCCATCTCTATGAGCACCGAAAACATTTTGGTCTCCGTGACCCGCACTGCATCTTTGGAAACCCAAAGTGAAGCGAGCCTCACTGCCTTCGAAAGGTCTGGGTCTTGCGGAGGAAACTAGTTGTCCTCCAACATCCTCCATGCCACCAATACAATCAACAACAATAGCCATGCATAATGGAATTCCTTTCCCTCTTCCTGGGCTTCACGAAAGTTTGGCCAAAAACTCCTTGCAGAGGTACTACCCCAAGTTGTACTTCACACCCTTAGCACATTGTGTAGCTAATGAAATCATCAGCTCCAGAACCTCATTTGTGTGACACTTTTGCATGATCTTGCAGGCCAAGATATGTGTGGAAAACTACATCGCCTTATTTGTAATAGAGAAGATGGAATATCCGCGCAACATCTTTACAAGCCGAAATCACTCTTCATCTAGTCCACAAGTTGCTTTTCTTTAGTTTTTCCTCCAAATGCCACCCCTTGGTAGGGAAACATAGTGATACGGTGCATCAAAATATCAGTTATAGGGATGGGTTCTCCCAGCCAGAGACACCCATCATGCACTAGAGTGATCAATTGTGTAATACACATAGTGTTTATGTTGGTTTTGCCAAAATGTGACACCCAAAGCATATTCAACAGGCCTTCTTTCTCCACTCTCGCGACCCACTTCATCCGCTCCAATCACGTGACACTAGTTTCTGCATAATAAATTTTTGCCAAATATTTATTTAATGCAATCTGCGGGAACTTATCATGGTATTCCAATTCGCAATCCTCTAGCTTGAGCGAGGCAATGCGCCCCAATAGCACACCTTAGAACACCATCTTTTCTAGTAGTTGTGGTGTAGAAACCATGAATTTGGTGGTATCTGGGTCTTTCAGCACCTTAGCTTTGCCTTTTTGTGGTGGGATATACTTCGGGAGTCGAGTTATAAGCTCACCCTCTTCGACATCCATCTCCTCGATGCCTCCGCAAAGCTCTTCTTCATCAAGATCAAGGGGCTCATGCGGTTGCTGTGACTTATCCATTTTCCCCTTTTGGCAAATATCAGGGGGTTTCTCTACAGTGACTGTCTCAACGGAACTTGCAAAAGTTTCTTTTGTTTCTTCTCAGCAGTAGTTTGCTTAGGCCTAGGCGACCTCGACGACATAGGTAAAAAGGGTGTTGTTTCCATTTCAGGCACGACTTTAGTGGGCATGACTTCAAAGGTTTCAGCTTCGGTTGCGGGGGGAGTGGCCATCATTCTCTCAAAGATGATCTCTCGACACCACTTAGGTAAGCTGGAAAATTTTGGTCGTGCCAAAATATCTTCCCAAATCTTCTTAGACATACAAAAATCTCTCTGGCAGGAAACTTGTTGAAAGAAAACTGTTCAAATGCTAGGCGACCTGCCATATTCATAGGCAAATTTAAATTCCGATCCAACTATTCCCTCCAAAACCCCTTCATTAATTCTCCTTTGGTGACATATTGCTAAATATTTTCCCAATAAATGCAACCCCCCTGCACCTTCTAACAGAAAATTTACCATCCAATCATCTACAATATATTCAATGGCTATTTATTGAGAGGTCTGTGCGGCACCTATCCCCGTAGCACAGTTATCATGGCAGAGCTCCCCTTGGCGTCGTGCTTGCCTCCATCGCGTAGCCCTGTTTCTTCGCCTGTTTGCCATTTGGGTAGAGTAGTTTAAAGTCTCGTACCTCCTTGCAGCTGCCTGGAGTACTAAGACTATCTCACCATCATATAGTCATTGCACAGGGGTAGGATCACCCTTGTACAACTTCAACCGGATTCCATTAACTTTTCCTAGGAACATCTCTCCATTTAGCTTCGCGAGTTGAATTGCACCACCATCTATAATTTCTTTGACGACATACGGCCCCAACCAATGCATTTGAAATTTTCCAGGAAACTTTGTGAATTTTCTATCATAAAGTAACACTAAATCATTTACTTGGAAGGTGTGCTGCTTAATATGTCGATCGTGTCAGGCCTTTTCACACTCCTTTTGCACCTGTTGGTGAAATCCTGTCAAAAACCTATCTTCCTCCAATTCCATTAGCTGTGCAAGGTGCTCCTCCATCATGTCGCGATAAGCCATATCAGTGAGTGCTGCAATCTGCAGACTCGACACAATATACTCCATTGGAATCACAACCTCTATCTGATAGACCAATGTGAAGGGAGTTTAGCTTGTCAAATTTTTACACATTATCCTTTATGCCCAAAGAACTGCTGGTATGCGTACATCCCAATCATTTTTTTTCATGTTGCAGACCTTTTTCAATGCGCTCTCCAGGATCTTATTGAACACTTTAACTATACCATTAGCTTGAGGATGATAAGGCGTGCTCTTCTGGTGATAAACTCAGAATTCGTCCAACATCACAACAATAGTTTCATTTAAGAAATGTGTACCCCTGTCGCTCATCAATATCTTCGAGAAACCAAACTGAGTTAAGACAAACTTGAAAAGGAACTTTGTAGTTGTAGGAGTGCTACAATACTTGACCAGTTGTGCTTCTTCCCATTGCATCAAATACTCGGTTGCCATAATAATGTATCACGCACCCATCTTTTTCCCTGGTGGCTGTATCAGACCCACAAAGTCAATCACCCATTTTTCAAACACCTGCAAAGAAATCTGTGGGTTTAAGGGTAGTTCATCCCTTAGCGATGGCTTCCCATCCTTTGACAAGCATCGCATGCCCTGCAATATGCCTTGGATTCCTTATGCACTATGGGCCACCACAAACCTGCGCACGAGATCTTCTACGTGGTTACTCTGCCAGCATAGTGTCCTCCTACCACTCCTCCATGTGCTTTGGTGAGGATGTTGGATTGTTCAAACTCTGGGACATATTGGCGCAGTATTTCATCTGAGCCCATCTTATACAAGTGTCGAGCGATAATAGAAAAATCAGTTGTGCGGACCACCAATTCCTTATTCTGCTATGTAGAATATCCCTCTAGGGCTATGCCAGTGCTTAAAAACTAGATTATGTCAACAAAATGATCATCTACGACACATACAACAAATAGTCGCGAATCTGGAAACCCTTCTTTCAAACTAGTGGGCTCTTCACGTATCTCAATTCTGGATAAGTGATCAGGTCTTGCATTCAATCGTCTCGGCTTTAAAATCACCTCAAAGTCATATTCTTGAAAAAGAAACAACCACCTACAGATCTTCCCCCGAATACAGGCTTGTTGACCAGGTACTTGAGAGCAGAGTGATCTATATACATTTTGAATTGCACGCCTAACAGGTAATGTCTAAATTTTTATAGCGCATACACCATCACCAACCCTTCGCACTCTATAGTTGAGTAGTTCTTCTCGACCTTTGGTAATTTCCTACTCATGAAGGCTATAGGATGATCAATTTCACCTTTGCCTAGCTAGGTTAATACCGCACCTAACGCAATACAAGAGGCATCCACATGAACATGAAATTATTTCTTCCAATTTGGGAACACCAAAATTGGTGCAATCACTATATTTTCTTTTAAAACATCCAAACTATTCTGATACTCCTCATCCTAGCAGAAATTCACATCCTTCTTCAGTAATTTCTCCATTGGAACAGTGATCTGTGCATAATCTTTGATAAACTTCCTATAGTATCCGGTGTGGACCAATGTTGCGTGCAGTTGTTTTACATTATTTGGAGCCTTTAACTTAACAACAACAATGATATTTGCAAGGTCTACCATTAATACCTGGTTGCATACCACATGGCCTAGCAATATCCCATAGGGCACACAAAAATACATTTCTTCAAATTCAGGGAAATCTGGTATCTGCGACAAGTATCCAACATAAGGCATAGACTTGCAACATGATGCTTAACTAATACAAACACAGTCCAATAGTCAAAATAAACTTCTAAGAATTTATGGAGGAATTCCTTAAAAGCTACAATTATGACCCTTGAGAAGATTATGGTCACATTATTCAGCCTGAATGGCATCACTATGTACTGGAAGCATCCCCACTCCATTGTGATTGTAGTCTTGTTGTGATCCTTTGATGCGATTTTAATCTGATGGTATCCTGAGAACCTGTTATGAAACCAGCTCACAAAAAGATAGAAAAGAGAGATCCACGCCTTAGAATTCAGCCTCTTCGAGGGGGCAACCTCCTTTACATTACCTAAATGAACAATTCTTGGATGATACAAATGAAAAGACCTCCTTTCTATATATAGGAGTCTAAGGGGTTATAACATAATCAGAGCCGACATAACAATAATAATGTAAGGGCATAATAATAACAATAGTGGGCTTCTATGGGGCACAATAGTAACAATATGGGCACTACATGGGTACATCAATATAATAAGTGGGTTATACTAATAATAATAAGGGGTTACACTAGTAGTATAGGGGCCTAACATGCCCCTCTCCTTCAAAAAGCGTTGTCCTCAACGCTTGAGTAGTTCTTGATGCTTCTATATAAAATTCTGGTCCTCCCATGTGGAATATTCAGCGGGTAAGTTCTTCCACTTGATGAGATACTCTGAAATTGATCGCTTTCGTAGCTGTCGGGTTCTTGTTTTTGTGACTACTCCAGGTTCCAATATGATTTTTCCTTCCTCTTCAATTTCTGGAAATATTTCTTGAATTGGGATCTTTTGCAACTTTTGAATAAGTGGCCATACTTCTTCGTTCTTCTTCCATTCATCCGTTGCTTCGTTTATCCAATTTGGTTGGATAATATAAATAGCACAAAACAATGCTTCCACATCCTCATCCTTGAAGCGTCTTCCCATTCGGTAAGGTCGCCATTTTTTAAGTGCATGTAGTATTGCCACCATTTCCTTCTCATAAATAGCTTGCTTGAGATGTAGCAGTAAAAATACCCAATCACTTACATCAAAACATTTTTCACTACGATGTTGATCTACCTGTTGTTTCATTTGATTTTGCACCGAAGTGGTGTTATCCTTTAAAAGTTGGAGAACTTGATGTTGATGCTCGATATGATCTTTCTCTGCCTGAACCTTTTTCTTCTTGATATGTCCTTCTATCTTTTGAGGAGTGGTAATTTCTTCCAGTCCTTTACAAGATATGGTCGGATTCATTTCTTGATGCTCGATGTGATCTTTCACTTCTTGAACATTTTTCTTCTTGATGTGTCCTTCTATCTTGATAGTTTGAGGAATGGTAATTTCATCCATTGAATTACAAGATATGGTTGGATTCATTTCTTCTTTCTCTGGGGTGGTGTCCTGACGTATATCCTTTTCTTTTGATGTTTCTTGATCCTTTTCTTCCTCCTCTTCATATTCTATGTAAAATAATTTCTTCTCAGCACACCTATGACCTTTAGTGCATTTGCTATCACAATTGTAACAAAGCCCTTTTTCTCTTTTTTCTTCCAATTGTTGTGGTGTAACCCTTGTAGGTTGTGGAAGGCTGGGAGAAACAACTCTTCCATATTTATAGTTGTGAGAGGTATGCTTCCTGGTTTCCATAATTTTTCTTTCCATTATGTCACAAAGCCCTTTTACTCTTTCCAATTGTTGTGGTGTTGCTCTAAAGAAGGTGTTGCTCTTTGTATCCTCATAATGTGCTATCATTTCCTCCGTGAAAATTGACCACGTAACAAGTTTTTTACGAGAGCAAAGCCCTTTGTACCATAAAAATTGTTCTGGTTCTAAATATGAAGATGCAATACATACCTTTTGTAACAGTTGTACACCATGTATATCAAAATATTGCTCCATCTGAAGTATCCAATTTATCGGATCCTTCCCATCAAACTTCCTCATCTTGCTTTTTCTTGATTTTAGGAGCTCTACCTTGAAACGACTGTAACTCTGTACTTTCAGATCTTTAAGTTCTGAAATTGTGACTTGTAGTAGCCCTATGTGTCCTCTTTCCAATGCCACAATTCTGATCCTAATTGGATTCTCCAAGAAAGAGTTATGCACAATCTCCCATAGTGACCTGATTATAGACTAGTTCAGTATAGCGAACTTGTATGAAGTGCCACGTGTCACTGTTTCAACCTTTGACTCTGAAAAATATATAAACCGAAACTACAGTCCGTCCTCTTTCTGTACCTTCTTACGAAATTTCAATCCGATGCTTAGAAAGAAAGTTATGACGATTTTCCCCAGGTCACCTGTTTTGAGTTTAATTCAGGAGTCTGCAAAAAGACCAACTTCCTCAGATTATATCTCCGAATATATCGCGTAAAAATCTCTGAAATTCGGACCCAAGGTTCAGCGTCAATTCTTCTCAAATGGGTTTTTTTTGTGACTTCTGAAACGTCACAGAAAAAAATTTATAGTGAAACTTCCACAATGACTTGTTTGGAGCAGCGAAACCCTAGAATCCAAAGCTCTGATACCAAATGTTATGAAACCAGCTCACAAAAAGATAGAAAAGAGAGATCCACGCCTTAGAATTCAGCCTCTTCGAGGGGGAAACCTCCTTTACATTACCTAAATGAACAATTCTTGGATGATACAAATGAAAAGACCTCCTTTCTATATATAGGAGTCTAAGGGGTTATAACATAATCAGAGCCGACATAACAATAATAATGTAAGGGCATAATAATAACAATAGTGGGCTTCTATGGGGCACAATAGTAACAATATGGGCACTACATGGGTACATCAATATAATAAGTGGGTTATACTAATAATAATAAGGGGTTACACTAGTAGTATAGGGGCCTAACAGAACCTATTAGTGAATGAATAGGCTTCCTATCCTCCAACATTATCCAAAAATTCATCTGTAAATGGCGTTGGAAATGGGTCATGAATGCATGCATCATTGAGATTCCTCATATCTACACATATCCTGATTTCATCTTGTTGCTTCTTCTCCTGAGAAGCCATAAGGCTCACCCAATCAGACTCTTCCACCGACTCAATGATTCCAGCCTCCATAATTTTGTCCAGCTCCTTATGCACCTTCTCCTTATACTTGGGCTTTAGATGGTAGGGTCTCTGTTTCACGAGCTTCGCATTGGGCTTTAAGGTGATCTTCATTACACCCATATCCCCTACTATTCCCTTCAGATCCAGGAACTTGTTAGGAAACAAGTCCTGGTATTCACGCAGTAGTTCCACAACCTTATCGATCATATCTTCATCCCAATAATCACCTATCTTTGCAAACTTAGGTTGTGCATCGGATCCAATGTTCACTTGCTTGGTCTTCAAAGGTTCTGTAATATCAGAGTTTGCTGCTTCGGGTCATTTAACCTCAAGCCTTCCCTCAGACTCTGAAATGTTGATATTTCATGGATCCTCTTCTTCTTCTTATGTAGTCACGTTGTAGCATCACAGTGCATTGCGCAATTGTGCATTCCAGTCTGGTTAAACACATTCTACTAGATCCTCGGGCATCCTAAAGATTATGGCCTTTATTTATTGGAGTGCTTCCTCAATACATGTAATTCCATCCTCAAAACTGAAAGTTAACAAGAAAATTTCCCTCAAGATATCCTAGTGAGTCGTCCCATACTTTAGCTCTGTCTCCAAGTACCAGTTCATCGGAATAGTATCTAGGGTGTGACAAAATATATGTACCCATTTAGGTTGAGGCTCCTCCCCCAAGCTTTATTCCATCACGCCAAATGCTCACGCGGATCGTCCTTGCCTGAATATGTCTCTATCAGGCGAGTATTCGCGTACCTGAACCTTAGATTCATCATTCAATTGTATTCTTTCCAGTCAGCAAAGCTATCCACATCATCTTGTAGGCATAGTGTGCAGTACCAGATCTAGCGCCTAGAGCTGATATTCCTTTGGCACCTCCTTTTCAAACTGATCCAAAAACAAGTTAACATCATTTAGACCATCATAATGAGGTAGATTTCGTACCTCTGTATATACACAATGAAGAGATTTTTTCATCATATTGAAACATAGCTTTGAGAATTAGTGTAACCTATTCTTCCAGTGCTCGAGTTATTCATCTGAATCTGAGGTACATGAGCTATCTCTATCCCATGTAATTTGCCCATTTGCAATGGGATTGATCTAAATTCATCGTGCGCAATGGTCTTGTATATTTGATCCAAATTGTCTTCTTCTTCATAGTCATGGACTGGTTTAGTGTAGTGCTTTCCTTCAGTGGGATCCAATAAGACAATAACCCGGAGTGCCTTCCTTTCAAATGTCATTCTTCTATTTTTTAGATTAATTACCACATCCATGTCGAAGGCTCAATCAATTCCTAATAACGCAGGGTGAGGATTGTTGTTATCCACTATTTCAATGACTTCGAAGTCAGTCAAACCACTTTCTCCCTCAATGTCTACTGTTACCCCATAGAGATGCCCCATAGGAATGATCTTCTATTGATTGTCCATGCATAACTATATAGGAGACCATTGTAGCATAGGTCTCCCCATCCTTTCCCATGTTTTCTTTGGTAGCACATTTGCATAATATCCTAGATCCAAGATGACTTGATCCATCTCATATTCTCCAATCTGGACAGTCAGCCTCATTTCGTGCCCTCTCTGCTTCTAATGTTTACCCAATTTCCCCATAATGCATTGTTTATGATGAGTCTTGATTTTACCCATACAATTGTCAATTAGCTCATGGATCCCTTCCATCACCTTCCTATCCCGCAATAGCTTTATACAGGTTTTAAAAAAGGTAGCCAATAACGAGGGATCTATGTCCTATGCTTCATTATTTCCAACTGATTTCTCCTGACTTCCTAGCGTAGAAGCCTCAACAAAGTTCTTCTTGGCTTCCATAAAAGTTTCTTTAGCCTTGTTAAGATAGGAAGCCTTGTGCACCCATCCTTCAGTTTCTAGTTGCTTTCCTTTAGCTTCTCCTGTGGCAATACCACTTCATGTCACAATATTGATGCTATGGTCCTCTTCGTGAGGTTCCACCCTCATCATCTGTATATTTTACGTGGTTGGTTGAGTCTTTTTCTCTTGCATTTTGGCTATTAGCACCACGAAATCCTCTATCACATGATCAAAATGTCTACAATACTGACAGGATGGATGTGTTGGGTTCTCACAATCACGTGCAAAATGTCTTGCTTCTCCACAGTTGTAGAAAATAATTTGTCTGCGACCTCTTCCAGCTCCTCCTCCTCTTCCTCTTCCATGACATTGGAATCCTTCGCGCACTGCACCCTGCCCTAATCCTGAGGCCGAATTTTAACTTGCATCGGATATGTAGGCATTCGATCCATCATTAATTCGTAGCTTCAAAATTTTTGTTCATCACGCCCAAACGATTTATAGAAGGTACAAAACAACTGTTGCGTAGTCTGTACAAAATTTTTCAAGAGGTGACAATGGTCAGTCATGTGCTTCTCAACTATCTAGTTTATAGTGCACCATAAGGGTACTCCTATGCTTGGTCCCGCAATTTTCTCATGCTTCAAAGGAACGTTACATCCTCCAATTAGGTAATTCTAATAAATAGGACAATGATCCTTATCATGTCCCTTGTCTTTACATTTTATGCACCAAACTTCTGCGCGCACCTCGACCTGAGCTTTCTTTCCTCTATTTAACCTCTGAAACTCCATATGTAGGCTTTCCAGCTGCAATTGAATTTTCTGTTCCCCTACATTTGTATCCTGCATTGGTAAATCTTCTAATATCATAATGATCCCCACTTCTTCTATGTGTGTTCCTATCTTCTTCTGTGACAATGGTAATCTCAGATGAGGCAATAACGAAGAAATGTATTAGTCTCTGTGTTGGTCATCTGTGATCTTCATTTTAGCCTACCAGATTAGGCACTTTAACCTCTGATTGAAGTCCCACATAGACTCATTTACCCTCTGTTGTATTTCCTTAAACTATGTTACAGACTGCGCCTGAGCCTTAGGATTCTTAAACTAACTGTTCAATGCCTGTTGAGTCTCTGCCATCATCGCACCAGGTTTATCCATACAGAACTTGATATACCAAGTCAATTCTCTGTCCTACAACGCTGTGACCAGTTGTACTTTCTTGATATTATGTTGACAGTGTTGGACCCGCCAACATGTCATGGGATATCCCTGGAAAGAAGTCCTAATTAGACCTCAGACCATTTGATGTAGGAGTCCCAGCGGTGAGTCGTACGGTAATGCCTTGACCACAATTTTGCACAGAGGCAGGTAAGATGTCCCTGTTGGTAGCAAGGGTGTGACAGCTGCAGTAAGACAAGGAAGGTGCATGAATGGTTCTAACACATGGAGAGTTGGGTGGGTGCATCCCTTGGAAACCTGTAATAGTATGCGGCTTGGAAGGGAACACACGAGTGAAGATGCATCACAAACTGGAAAGCAAGTTAGCTAATAATCCAAAGTGATGGTTAAACCAATCAACACATTTCAGTAAGATTCATACATACTTATACAGAATAGTCCATACATGCATGCGTAAGCAAACATATACATATACCATTTAGAGTAAACAAGATAGCTGGAATACAATATGACATATGCATGAAACATGTTGGCTCTGTTATATTAAGAAGTGTAAGTTCCAATCATACAATACATCCATGTCCAACCACTAGTTCTGATAGCGGAACGTTACAACCACAACCGCCTGCTCCTCCAAAGAGATATACTAGCTCTATGCAGTGGAGAAGCCAAGGCACGTTACAATATTGTCCAAGCTCTCTCTAAGATAGTCTTATCGGAAGCTTCGCTGACCAAAATCCTTTACAATGAGTTATGAGGGACTATTTATAACAAAAGGTGGGGTGGCCCTTGACATTCCCCTTTGTGACAGTTCATCTACCCTCATGACTTTTCATCTAATCTATGACTGTTACATCCAACTATCGGCACTTGAACTTACACTTGACAAGACATTACATTACAATGCACATGTACCCATGCGAGACAAAATGGCTTGAGAAAGCCATGAAAGACATCACTATTACTCAGACAACTGTTGGAAGACCATCTCTTCGACATCCTCATGATGGTCGACAGTAGCGAACTGATGCCAAGATCGGTAGTCCACGATGGTGTCTGTGTAATATAAGGTGACATCTCTGTGGAACTTGACTCTTGCCTCCATAGCATTCGGGTACACTACACGAGCTCCTCTGTCCAACTCGTCTGATAGCGTGCGCATCTTTGTCTTCAGCGCAAATGGACTGGCAAGATACTTGTGCATGATTTCTGCATTGATGGACAAGTCTGCGTTGGTGGCTATGTGCATCAACTCGTCAAAGTACAAGTTAAGCTTTAGTTAGACCTGTGCCTTTGTCTTTGCTTAGGTGAGAGTCTCAATAGATGGGATCGTATGTGTGCATACAACAATATCCATACTCTTGAATACATGTACATGGGAAGCCTGTAGATTAGTGATGAGTTGTGGGAGCTCTTCATAGTTCTGGATCTTACTCCGGATGCATGCCTTCAGATCGACCGCTCTGAGCTTCATCATCTTAAGCAAGTGAAGTAGAGCTCCCTTGTATCTCATCATCCATGTTTGCATGTAATCAACAACAACATGCACGTTCGACAAGATACATGCTCTTCTAGCACATCGTTGCTGCCATCCATTGAGATGGACGACTTCCTTATGCACGCTACCAAACTTGCAATACAACGGCCGCATGACAGTGTCAAGGGACAATACTTCATCCAATATCTCCTTCTTAAATTTTTCTTGGTTGGATACTATAACCAATTCTCCTCCCTGCTTAGTCGTCTGTAGCTCCTTTTCCATTTGCTCGTTCTCAACTATCACAAAGAAGATGTTTGAGCTAGTGGCTTCGGCACACTCTGGTGACATCGACAAATGCTGCTGGATGTTTTCGCACATCAGAAACAATCACTCATTCCACGAACTACGCATGAGATGTGTGATCATCCAAAGTTGACACTCTGTGAGATTGCACAACTCTATGTTGAGACTCGTTGAATGAGATGTTGTGCATCTCTCCTTCCAGGTGATCTCCAAGGATCTCAGTGTCTCCTCGGTCGCTTGGGACTTGCTCATCTTCTAGATGTAGTGAAGCTGGTGGGTCAACCCTTTGGTGGCGAGGCATGAGGTTAGTGTCTTGCTCTAACTCCTGCTGCTCCATATCCGTATCCATTTGTTCAAGTGCTCGCTCTATCTCCTAAGCAAAGTCCTGCTCCTACGATGGTTCACCTTGTTTGCTTGATGCTAGTTGTTCTAACGAGTCCACTACTAGTACAGGCACAGTTTCATCTGTTTGTACAAGTTACGCCACTTTTTGTACTTGTTCTTGCTACACTTCCTTCTCTTGTTTTCAAAGCTCTTGTTCCTTCCAGAGTTGTTGCTTCAACTCCTGCAACTCCTTCTCTGTTTCCTCCATTCTCTATTTCGCTCTATTCCTTTGCACATTTCTCTTATCATGTTGTTGCCTCTTTGACTCTATTGCCATAGCTTCTTTCTCCACAAGTAGATCTGCTCGGAACTTGCATCTTTTCTCTTCCTCCATGCGATCAACAATCTTCCTCTTTCCCTTGTTGCGCACTGGTATGTTCAAATCCACTGTTTCCGCTATTTTTGGTGCTCTTCGGGATGCTCCTTCACGTTGCTTCACTATCCATTCCACATTGAGGACAACCGATTCATTGAGTCTGGTGGAGTTGTAACAATATCTCCATGGGTCATCCTCTGCCTAATGACATGCCCCGTGGTTCCAGTTGAACTGTACTCTCATGCAGTGATCCTTCACAAGACAATGCGGGTCATACGGATTGTAACTTTGGAGGTTGAATGGATACTTCTTCATATTCTCTTCTTCGACATCCACATGATTGAAACTATGTATATCCTATAACCTGATCCACAATGGAAGAGCAGGCCAAGATGCCTTCTTCTTTTGGTGCAACCTAGCTGTCAATCCTACCAAGATGTGATATGATACTTCTTGCATGACGAGTTTGTCCAAGGAAAACTTCGGTAGAAGATGGAGAGGCTTCTCCGTTATACATCTGTATGAAGGTGCCAGACGATGAGGCATACCAATCGGCTATATCGATCAGTGTCTCCATTGCTTCCTTCGAGATGCAGGGTGGATCTTGTTCGAATATCATTTTTAAACTAGGGTGACAAAGTGATCGGACAATTGTGTGATAACTCCTCTAAAACTGCATTTTCACATCTTACAATAAGTGTTCATAGCAGTCTTTGCTGGTGTCCATGCCCATTTCAAGCCCAGGAACTCTTTTCGGGCACATATTACATCCAAGATATATGTATACATGTAGATTTCTATTTGCATACCTTTGGATAGCTGTCAAGCCCTTGTTACTTATTCCTTTAGCTAGTGAGCCAACATGTCGGGCCAATTGCATGCTTTTCCGTCTCTAGCCAGTTGGTCCAACGTGATCACCCAACTATATGGGAAGGCTTCCGTGCTTTCTTGGCCATATAGTTGACATAAAAATATGACCAAGTATTGATACACCTTTCGTAGTATCTTCGTCTTATAGACCTAGTTGGGTGTCATCCTCAATCTAGCCAGCTCCTTCACCCAGTTCTTCAAAATGTCTCTGGAGTTGGCATTGCTGCTAGGAATGCTGAGTCTCCATGATTATCACAAGCTCTGACATCTGATACATCTCATCGTAATCCTGTGCCCTGAAGGTAGCTATCTCCATCTCGCTAACACTGCTCAATGTCATCGTCTCAGGATCAATGTGCGAGACGATCCAATGTATCATGTACGTGCATGGAAGCACAAGATACCTGCATGTAATCTAGTACAAGTTGGACTTGTGAATGTTCACATAGACTTGGAGGTCTTCGAGGTCTTCTCCAAATGTGCCTGAAAATGCATCATTGACCTCTTGCCATTTCAGCTTGATGTCCTTGTCTACAATCATCTTGGTATCTTCATAGATCGGTAGACTTGCAGACACTCGCTCAACTACTACTCCAGTTGCACTTCCATTAGTGTCCTTTGATCCTACTCTCTTGGAGGCCATTGATCCTGAAATGCTAAGAGGCAGATGAAAACTTGCTAGATCTGGATACAAAGTGACATGCATGGCAAGAAATTTGTCAGCGAAAACCAAAGAAAATTTGAGGAACGACATGCAACATACATGGGAATTGACTGGAAAATATTGTGCAATTTCTTCTGCGACGTTGGTTGAATGGTTGCTAGAACTACAAAAGGTAGTATGGGCTGTCTAGGGAGGCTGGCTAGCTGCTGGATTTGCACAATGCGCAATCTACACTGGCAGTTTGAATTATGCAATGTGCAATTTCAGCTGGCAGTGGATGTAGGCCCAGTGACTGCATTATGCAATTTTTTAGTCCAATAGCTAGTGTCCCTTAGAATTGCACAATGCAAGACTGGAGGATAGTCACTGGGAAGAAATGTGCATTTGATAAGGGGAATACAGATCCTTCCTTCTCAAGATTGTGCAATGTTGTCTTAGTGAGGCAAAGTCCAAGCCAAGGCTACCTAGACCCGTCGACGGGAAACTGAAAGCAAATGTGATTGTCAATGCATGGAGATACTGAGTGTAAGCAGGAGTGAATGATCGTACATGCAAACAGTGAATGAAATATTCAGAAAATGGAATAACATGCATGTGGGTGAAGCGAGTCACCGAATCGATGACCATTCGTGTGAAACAGTTTCATGCATGCGACAACAGTGAGATGCTAACGAAAACTGAAACGATGCTCATACAAGCTTGTATGCATGTAAATGACAACAAGTGTTCACAGAAATCAAGCAAAGAACACCCACACAAGCAAAAACACAAAAAATGACAGAAAGCTGCAAAAGACGAGTTAAGACCTCTTACCCATGAATAGCTGAGCTGGATATGTCGAAGAGTCATGGATGTGTTGTGGGATGTTAGAGCTCCAAGATCGATGTGAAGAAATAGGCTCTGATGCCTCGAATAAATAACTTTGAAGCTCATGACGCACATGCCACAAATCTAGGAAAAAACGACACTTGGAGGAAAGATTCTAAAACAATCTTTGCATGTAACCTCCATCTGCTAAAAAAAACTCCCTAAAATCTAGGGAAGCTTTTTGCATGTTGCTTTTTATATTTTGGGAAAAAACAACCCATACATGCAAGTCAAGTTTTCTTGGTCTCGAGTGGAACCGGTTAACTCAATGTTAGGATATTCTAACACATAGGAAACAGTTAAGTATAACTTGGTCTAGTGTAGAGTTAGGTAAAGTGAATTTCTTTACCATGTATTTTTGTAATGTACAATCTGACAGTCACGATATGTTCTAGACATGAAGTGATCCGACGATTCATTCTCTCTTTGGTATTACAGATGCTTCATCCATGACTTAACACCCAATTGGTCCATCATCTCTATTTAAAGAGCATGGAGGGTCATTTGTAAGGTGACAGTTCATGAGAGAAGCTTATGTAAATTTTCTTTCTTTTATTAATAAATTTCCTGAAGTGGTCAAGTTGGCTCAGGTTGTGGACTATTTCCTCTTTGAGATTTTTAACCACATTAAGAATACTGGTGTATTGATCTGTGATATATTTGTGAGCGGTGCCCTTTGGTGCTCTATCTGAGGAACTTACCCTATAAATTCCTACATGGTATCGAAGCTATTTAAGGGCCACTTCCACTGCTGATACAAATCTGAAGTCAATACAACTGCATCCCACTGCCATTTCCTAGATCTATTGTTTCTGACATCTTTTGGGCCGAGAGGACTGCTCTATTGTGTTAGGAGCATTTGTTCCAGTGAGGAACTGCTTTCGTTTCATGTGAAAAAGTTTATGGCAGCCCTAGCTACGTCATTTTTAAGATCTGGAGGTATATAGTCTTTATTTGCAGTTTTAGTTATTCATCTCTCTGTTTATTTCAGTTTATTTAGCTCTCTGTTTTTTATTACTGGATCTATAGCTTTCATTTATGTGTATTCCCTTTACCTCGCGACTCTGTGCGACCTGGGCAAATCAGAAACACAAAGGAAGGTTTTTTCTCATGCGTATGCTCTTTTCCGCCATGCCTTAGTGTGATCTCAGAAAATCAGAAACATTGAGTAAAATAGTTAGTTTCCGGTGAAAGCTAACTTCAAGCCGTAAGGTTTGCTTTTTTTTTTGCATGTCCATGTTGGGTTGTGCATTTTTTGTTTTATAAGAAAAAATGACTTTTTAAAGTAAGCACGCACTCCAAAGTTTGAGTGACTAAAAAAAAAGAAGAAAAAGCCCTTCCTCTTTTCAAAAAATTACCAACCTTTTAAACTAGCTCACTTGGTCCAAAGTTACTTTATGAGAATATAGGTCTTGGGTTTAAGTCTTTCATTTTGTTGAGTTACTTTTTCAAAAAGCACATGTAACTTATGTTTTAAAGTTACTTTATGTAAAAGTGTTCTCACCCATTATAAAAAGTGAGTCACTTATAATTTTAAAGTCTCTTTATCCTTTATTTAAGTTACAATTTAGTGGGTAGCTCACAAAGTGCCATTGTAAAAGTGACTTTCACTTATTTATAAAAGTGGGTCACATATTTTTTTTAAAGTGATCTAATTATATTAAGTTTGGAAAAAAGGGGGTTTTCTTTTTTTAAATATAACATCATCATTCACTTTCGTACATTCACGTATTTTGTCAGCATCTTCAACAAATTTTCTTTAAAAAGCCATAACTTCTTCATTTGGAATCCGTTTTTATTTTTAATCGGCCTAATTTTTTTAGGTACTTCCATTGGAACACTTAGTTTCAACATCTACAACTTTAATTTCTGTTAAAATGGAAAGTCCATGCCAATTTATTCTTGATAGCACCAACTATTTACAATGGGTGTCCTACATGGATTATTTACTTAGAAGTAAAGGTCTTTATAGAATAGCCTCAGACCAAGAGTCTAAACCTCAAGATGAAGATAAGGCAGTCAAATGGGAAAATAGGAAAGATCAAGAATGTGGGTTGATAGGGATGTCTATTTCTCCAAGCCTTAGATCCCATATTGCAGAACTTGATACCCCTGATGAAGCAATGAAACAACTCCATAAAGTTTTTGGAATTAAAAATGAAATTAGAGCTCATTAACTCGAAAATGAGTTGCTTAAGTTGGACTCCAATAATTTTTCTTCCATTGAAGATTTTTTGTCCAAGTTCAAGACCCTTAGACTTCTCTTGGAAGGTGTTAAGGTTATGAAAGAAGATAGTAGCCTTATCTATTCCATTTTTATTAAGTTAGGACTAGCCTACTTTTTGTTTATTTCCACCTTCTATTCTACTATAGAAGCCTTTATTTCTCAAGGACAAGCCTACAAGTCCCCCTCTTTTGATGCATTTTGTGATTCTTTAATAAGAGAACAAGAAAAAATATTACATCTTGGTATTTTTAACCTTGTAAACTCTTCTAAGAAAGCCTTAGCCACCTAGAAGCAACCAAGTTCAAAGAATCCTAAGAAGTAGCATCCTAAAAAGAATGGTCCTAAACCAACCAAGGGTCCTAAGAACTTTCAGTCTCAAAATGAAAAATAAATTCAACAAAATGATAAGGTAAATAAAAAAAAGAGAAGAAGATTGATAGAAATTGAAACTTTTGCAATCGAGATGGCCACTTAGAATCCAAATGCTTTAAGAAGATGGAAGCCTTGGAAGCAACAATGAAGAAGCATAACATCCATTTGGAGCACTCTTCAAGTTCAACTTCATCTTCACGAATAACACTTTCTACATGTGGTTGTTAAGAATCTTGGCCTAGTTATGCACTAAATGTATCTTCTTCTTCTCATTCTCATGAGTGGGTCATTGATTCTAGAGCTTCTTATCACATGGCCAAAAACAAAGCCGCGTTTTCTTCTTTAAATGATTGTAACACCAAAAATATATATGTTGGTGATGATAGATCTCTCAGTGTTGTAGGGACTGGAACTATTCATCTAGACAATGGTTAATTTAATGATGTATTATGTATTCCAACCTTATCTTGTAACCTTCTATCTGTATATCAGATAACTCACTCAGGTGAAGTTAAAATCGTTGAATTTTCACCTCATGATGTTGTAATTGAGGACCTAAGAGATCCTAGACAGATTTTAGCTACTGACATTGCTGCTGATTCTACAAGGTTGTATAATTTTAACAAATTTGGGTCATCAACTCTTCCCTCAGTATTTGTTGCTCTTAATGATGAAGTGAGCGAACTTTGGCATGAGCGATTTGGTCACTTAAACTATCAATTCCTTCAAAATCTATGTAAAGAAAATATGGTGACAGGTCTTCCTATGGTATCTTGTAGAGATGGTGTTTGTTCTGGATGTGTACTCGGAAAACATGATCACGATAGATTTGAAAAACATGCCTCTTGGCACACCTCAACCCCTTTACAACTTGTGCATAGTGATTTATGTGGTCCACTTCTAGTTGTTTCATTCTCTTGCTACAAGTATTTCTTAACTTTCATTGATGATTTCTCCAAACACACTTGGGTATACTTCTTAAAAATCAAGAGTGAAGTATTTAACATGTTCTTGTCCTTCAACGCCTTTGTTGAGAAACAATATGGACATCATATTCTTAAGCTAAGATCTGATAATGGCGGAGAATATGTTAACAACAAATTCATCAAATTTTTCACTGAGCATGGAATTCAAATGCAACATATTGTTCCATATACTCCACAACAAAATGGTGCAGCTGAAAGGAAGAATCACATTTTAAAGAAAATGACTAATTGTATTCTTCAATCTTAAGGACTTAGTTTTAATTTTTGGGAAGAAGCAATTAACTGTGCAAATTACATAGTAAATCACACTCCTACTAAGGTTTTAAAGAATATAACTCCACAAGAAGCATGGAGCTCAATTAAACCAGATGTAAGTCACTTTCATGTTTTTGTTAGTGAAGCATGAGCCCATATTCTTGATGAGAAACATAAAGCCTTAGAACCTAAGAGTGAAAAATGTATTTTTGCTGGATATTCTGAAGATGTCAAAGGATATAGACTTGTATTTTTGCTGGATATTCTGAAGATGTCAAAGGATATAGACTTCTTTCACCTAAATCCAAAAATGTTATCCCTAGAAGAGATGTAAAGTTTGCTAAAAATATATCGGCCTACGAGCCTAGTTTGACGGATGTCCACCTCTCTCTATCCCTTCTACTTCTAAAAATATTTCTTCTTTAGATGATGATAGCAAGGATGAAAATCCTCCCCCACCTTCTTAGGATCCTCCTTTAGCTCCTTAGCTTCCAAAATGGGTCCATGCTACTTGAGATGCAACAGGTTCTCTTGCAGGTGATCCTACAGATCATCGATGTACATGTTCTAAGTTCAATAAAGCCTTTTCTTTGCTAGCTCAAGCTTCAATGAATTACGATCTTGACACCTTTGTAGAAGCTTCAGGCCATCCATATTGGGACGTATCTATGAATGAAGAATATCGTTCATTATTGACAAATGATACATGGGATCTTGTTCCTCTTCCAAACGGAAGAAAACTTGTTAGATGTAAATGGGTTTACAGAACCAAGTTTGGACTAGATGGAAAAGCTGATAAACATAAATCTCATCTTGTTGCTAAGGGATTTTTACAAGTTAAAGGAATTGACTATATTGAAATCTTCTCCCCTGTTTCCAAAATGAACTCTATCTGCCTTGTTCTTTCCCTTGCTGCCTGTTTCAAATGGGAAGTCCATCATATGGATGTTAAATGTGCCTTCTTGCATGGGGACTTGCATGAAGAAATATATATGGAACAACCTCCTAACTTTATACAAACAGACTCCAGCCTTGTATGTCAGCTTAAGAAATCCATTTATGGTCTCATTCTGACAATACCGTCTACACCAAGAAAGTGGGTAAGTCTCTTATAATTCTTGTTCTTTATGTTGATGATCTTGTCCTTACTGATAGTGATCCCAACCTTATAAACCATGTGAAGTTCAGCCTTAAAAAGTAGTTTGAAATGATAGAGTTATGACAATTGCATTATTTTCTTGGTCTTCAAGTCTTGCAATCCAAGGAAGGTATTTCCCTTTCCCAGTCCAAGTATGCATGTGATCTTCTACACCACTTTCACATGGAACATTGTAAGCCAACCCCTTCTCCCTTTCAATATAGAGCCAAACTTTCAGTCACTTGTACTTCCCTTGAAGTTGATGCTACCTTATACTGTTAGCTTGTAGGAAAACGTTTGTATTTGACCCATACCTGTCTTGGCCTTTCCTTTTCCGTTGGCATTATTTCTTGGTTTATGCAAAACCCACGTGAAAGTCATTGGAAAGCAGCTAAAAGAATACTTCGTTATGTTTGAGGTACAGTTTAGTTTGGGATTCATTACAGTGCAAAAGCATCTCCTGTATTGGTTGGTTTCACTATTTTGATTGAGCTGGTGACCCTGATGATCGAAAGTCTACTGCAGTTTATGTCTTCATTATTGGTTCTAGACCTATTACATGGGCTTGCAAGAAAAAAAGTTCCATTTCTCTTTCTTCAACAGAAACAAAGTATCGTGGCGCCATAGAAGCTAGTAAGGAAGCCATTTGGCTTCGTCAGACCGTGTTAGAGTTTGGCTTTCAGCAGCAACATACGACTACACTTTGATGTGATAATCAAAGTGCCATTCAACTATGAAAAGATCCAGACCAACATCAGTGCACCAAACACATTGAAATACACATGCACTTCCTCAGAAAGATCATTCATGACCATGTTCTTGAAGTGCAATATTGTCATGGAAAATTTTAGGGGCTAATGTTCGCCCAGTGGGCTAATTTTCCATGATTTTTCCACAAAAAAGATTCGCCAATTTCCAATTTTATAAAAGACGATTCGCCCAAATTTTAGAATATAAAATTATTTTACCTTAAAAATCGCCAACATTATAGAGAGACTATATATAAAATAATTATAAATTTGATTAATTTTACAAATATATCAATAAACATTTATAATTTGCATATTAGGGATTAGTGAGATTCGCCAATGTTTTAAACTTCAAGAAAATTTTCCATCCTTAAAATTTTCCTTGAATATTGTTCAACTGATGATCAAGTTGCAGACATCTTTACAAAGGCTCTCACAGAGGCAAAGTTTACTAAACTTCAATTTATGGTTGGAGTTCAGGAAGTTGTCACTAAGGGGGGATAGGCTCTAATGCCTCCTTCCTTCTCCTATTGTGTCATATTTGTACATCCTTCAATCTTATCCCAAGTTGTTCTTAAGGGGGGGATGTTAGGATATTCTGACACATAGGAAATAGTTAAGTATAACTTGGTCTAGTGTAGAGTTAGGCAAAGTGTGTTTCTTTACTATGTACTTTTGTAACTTACAATCTGATAGTCACGGTATGTTCTAGACATGAAGTGATGCGATGGTTCATTCTCTCCTCGATATTACTGACACTTGATCCATGGCTTAACACCCAATTGGTCCATGATCTCTATTTAAAGAGCATGGAGAGTCATTTGTAAGGTGACTGTTCATAAGAGAAGCTTATGTAATTTTTCTTTCTTTTATTAATAAATTTCCTAAAGTGGCCACGTTGGCTCAGGTGTGGATTGTTTCCCTTTTTGAGGGTTTTAACCACGTCAAGGATACTGGTGTATTGATCTATGATGTTTTTGTGAGCAGTGTCCTTTGGTGTTCTATCTGAGGAACTTACACTGTAAATTCCTACACTCAATTACACATGCAACAGTCTCCTCAACTGGGAGGAAAAAATGCGCATTTCTGGGAGGGAGTTGGGCTGGCTGCCATGTTACACAACATTTTGTCACTATCCCTGTACTCCCCATTCCTTGATCGTAGAGGACCTCTACAATGAACCACGCATGCTTTTCCTTCATGGAGAAACTCCCATTATGTCCCTCTTCATGAGAAGATCATTTCCCTTTTGCACCATTTCTCCTGAAACTTTTGTTTTGCCCAGTTTACAAGACTAACGCTAATGACCTTTGTCTCCCCCATGTTGATGCGCAGAGATTAGCACCACTCCTCACGCTGACTGGAGCGCCTGATCTGTGTTTCATTCACGTTGGTCCTGTTATGGAAAGTTTTTTAAATTAGAGCCGAAGATTCTACCTCTAGAATCTCTGTAACGGAAGTCTGGTAAATGGTTTGGTTGGATGGGGTCGAGGATGATAGTTTCGGCTCCTTTCCCCTATAATGATGGAACTACCTCAAGGGATAAGTCATTCTCCCAAGAGAAGAGGATCCATCTCCCATCCATATTTCCTATATAAACCTCTCTTTTTCCCAATAACAAACTAGTTACAGGTTTTTGGTTGAATGTTGATGCTATTTTGGTTTGGAGTAGACAACAAGCTATTACTAGTTGTAGCTATCTAGTTGTGTGAGGGAGAAGTGTGATTTGGTTTGGAGTGAAGCCTAAAGAGAAGATCCTTAAAACTATTGTGCTTGAGGCCATCATGGAATGCTAGCATAAGTGTGTGGGAACCTGGTCTTATCAGAGGAGGACAACAACATCAAGACAAATGGTTGTAATATCTCTTTGATATTAATATATGAAACTATCGATTGATTTTCTACATGTTTTGTTATATTATATATTCATGGCTTAATGTTTTTTGACTTGTTAAGTAGGTTGAATTGCAATTTTCCTATTGTCATGTTTGTTGTTTGTTGTTGTTTACTTGTTTTAGGTGCTTGAAGAAGGAAGCAAGAGATAGTTGGAGCAAGCAAGCAAGGATATCATCAAACAGGATAAGCGAACCAAGAGGTAGGCCGTCTTGATTGATTCTAACCTAAATAATTCTTCCATAGAATGTATCTGTTTTGGCTAGACCCATCATCGGGCTAGAGGAATTCGTTTGTGTTTGCACTTATAATTTTACTTCACCACAAATTGGTGACTCCGTTGGGGAACCCAATCCTTTTGCTTATCTTGGATTTCATGATTTTGTGAGAAATTTTATAGTTCCACCTTTTCCCTTTGGTTCCATTTCTTTCCTCCTGGTTACTGGTCTGAATCTAAAATTCATAGTAGCAGATCTGGTCTCTGTTTCAATTTTTTTTTTATTTTTGTCCTTAACTCCCTCATCAGTGTGCTTAATTCATGGACAATTGCACCGATCAATGCGAGTTGCTCATAAACAGTCACGCTGACTAGCCTCGGGCGCTTGTTGTCAGTTAGGCAATCACGTCGAGGCTTGCAAATGAAGATTAAGGCCTGACCCCAATCTTGACTAGTGTGTTCTGCTCTTGTGGTTTTGACCCCGTAAGCCTTTTGGACTGTTTTCTCCCTGACTAGAGAGCTTCATTTAGCTTGGTTTGTGTGCTTGCTTGGTTAGCCCACCCTCTAATGTGTTAAGTCTAGCCCCGTGTGAAGTTATTTTTTATTTTTTCTTTGAATCCCTCAATCAACAATATTTAAGGAAAAAAAGTCGCGCTGATCAGCTATCAGTGCTAGTTGTAGTACTGGTCATTTGTGCTAATTGGTGCTACTTTTGGCCCAAAAGTCACTCCAATATCAGGGGTAAGAAAAAAATTAGAATTTCTCACATTCCAGTGCCAGTGTTTCTTGATCCCCAGACTCTCTTCTTCCTCCTAGAAGTGACAATGATGCTTTCTTTGCTTCATTTTCAATAGAATGAGTGAAAGAGTCTCGTTTTTTCTCTTATTTCAAGTGTCTCTTTTCTCTTCCCAAACATAGATTACATTGCTTCGTTTGTTGATTGAAGCATCTAAGTGTTTGGTTTGTTCAATTCAGGGAAGAAGTTGATTTTATTTTTCATTTATAATGCTTTGAATTTGATTGATGCTTGTTTGTTCGAATTGTGAAAACTCTCATTTAAAGTGCTTTATGTGAAAGATTCATTTTTCATTTTATTGAAAGGAGAACATCATTCTAGTTTACTTAAGCGAAAATATTGCATTAGTAGCATTATTGAGAAGCTAGAATTGCATCATCATATGCATTGGAAATGAAATGAAACTTCATTTGTTGTTAAGGTAAGATTAAGTGCATTTAGGACATATATTAGTGAAAGATCCCATTCTTCGATTGTTGCATTAATTTTGTGTTCTCTATCTCTCAATTAGTGATAACTTTCATTGAAGAAAAAGATCTCTTTTCTCATATAGCTGCATGTAGGAGTTTTTTCAGATGACAATGGTAGGGCCTTGTAATTAAAACCTAATTCAATATCAATCGTTAAAATTTATTTAACTAACCTAAGAAAGCATTGAAATTTAATGCTCACATTTAGTGGTCTGGGTTAGAGACGTGTTCCGATGTATTTAAACCTAGCAGCTGTCGTTCACTTTGGCATTAGATAGTGCTAGTACAGACTTGTGCTCCCTGTACCATCATGTATATAAAGGGAGAGCCCACTAGGTTTACAATCCTTTCTTTGTTGGAAGCCTAGTCTGCTGCCTTGTAAACGTGATACAACAAACACAACATTCGGGGAGATTTCCTGTCCATACTTCTGGGTTCACCGGGAGGTATTCTGCAGTTCACGGTTACCTGGTAATCCTTTCTGCCTAAAGTACCCTGAGTAGTCATTTTTATATTTTTGACTCCCTTAATATAAAAGATCACCCGAGCACTTGTCCTTTCGAGCTCATTTCAAATCGGAAGTGATAGAGTCACCTTTCATCCTTTTCTCAACTCTTAAAACATGAAAAGGTAAAGTTTTTTTTCAGTGTTCTAAATTAACTTCCTATGAAATATTCCTGGTAAAAGTTATCTTCCTTAGTAATTCTTTAGGGTCGATTCCAATGGCAACATTTCCAGAGTCCACTAGTCAAGGGTTCCCCTCAGATGGGAATCCTAATCCTTTTCCTTCTTTTGGAAATTTTGGTGCTCCTTATATGGCAACGTTGTCCCTCCATGGGTTAACCATTGGTTTACTTGTCTGGTTGTCTTTTACCTCGGGGATTTTGAGCGTCCCGACTCCTGCCTCGCCATCTATTTCATTCAAATCACTTCACGATGATTCTAAGGTTGATCCCTCGCCTTCTTCCCCCATTTCTTCACCCTCTTCTTCTACTTCACGTGGTGAAAGTTCCAAATCTAGTAACAAGGAGGCTAAGAAGAAGAAGAAGAAGATGAAGAAGAAGAAGTCAAATAAGTGAGAGGCCAACCATGCAGTGATTACTCCAAATGCACCCCCCATCAACAAACCTTCTAATCCTTCGTGGAAGGTAAAATTCTCTTTCAAGTTGTGTAAGGGTGACCATCTCCTTTGAGATTGTCTTGGCATTCTCAGTCTTAGAGGTGTGGCCTCAAAATATGGATCGACCATCCCCATCAACCTCTGGAGGTCATGTTAATGTTGCATCCTCAGTTAGTGATGGTAAGAAGAAGAAAGGGAAGATTAGATTCCCCTGTAGGTTACGTGAAGGAGAGCATCTTCTTCATCGTTTTCCTCTTATGGATAAAGCTTCCAAAGTTTTGGAAAACCTTACAGCTCCTCAACCCCAACTTCCTGTTGGTTATCAGAGGCTTTATTCTAACCCTCTCCTGGTTGGTAAAGATATTGACTTGGATTCATCTCTTGCCCATCCCACTCTTCATGAGCGTGACTCTCTTGTGTCTGTTCCTGACCAACTATTGGTCCAAAAGAGTGTCAACGTGGTTTCGCCACCAGTTGCTCACTCTGTTTCAGAAGAGAGTGGTGATCATACTACTCATGTTCTTCTTGTCTCCTCATATTCTCATGAATCGAAAATTGACCCTCCCATCCCAGTTGTTCAAGAGAGTCCTTCTCCTATTCCTGTACAACATGGGGGCAATCATACGATATCCCCACCAAGTAGTTATGTCATCTCTCTCGATTGGGGTCCATTGACTGATTTCCACCTCCCATCTTATGTGCCTTTCCAGATTTTCCAGATTATAGTACAATCCTATAATATAGTAGTACCTTTCACTATATTAGATGAAGGTGCATCTATTAGCATCATGTATTCTACTACTTGGCAAGCTTTGGGTTCCCCACAACTTGTGCCTGTCAGCCAAAATCTATTGGCTTTCAACGGAGGAACCAATTAGCCCATGGGGATCCTTTTGAAGTTCCCTATTACTTTGGGAGGAAATACTGTCTATATAGACATGATGGTAGTCCAAGGTCCCTCAGATTTCAATATTCTCCTTGGACGTGACTATGTTTATGTCATGGGAGCTCTTGTTTCATCAGTTTTCTATGTGGCTTGTTTTCCGCATGAAGGGAGAATTGTGATTATCAATCAATTGTTGTTTATTGGTCACCAGGCACCTCCTTTGCAACCATCGTCCCCTATCGGCTCTTGTTTGCAAGTAGTACCTTCCCTGCCATAGGTAGATTATGTGGCTACCCGTTTTGTCTCCACATCTGTTGATGATCACACAGATGGTATAGTACATTATGTACTAGGGGAATTGGAACTCGATCTATCTATGGTACCAAATGACATGTATTCCTCCCAAAGCATGGTTCTTCCGTCTAGTGAAGACCTCTTAGGAGCCATGTTATTGTATGGTTCATGAATATGAGGGATGAGGATAGTTGTTGGTCTTGTGTCAACCTCGTTAAAGAATGAAACAAGGAGTCAATGAGGATAATTCTTGGTCTTGCGTCAACCTCGTTAAAAAATGAAACAAAGGGTGTGAGGATAGTTCCTTGTCTTGTGTCAAGCTCATTAAAACATGAATCAATGAGTCTAAGGATAGTTTCTTCTTGTATCTACCTTGTTAAAAAATGAAACACATGTCTAAGGATAGTTCTTTTACTGTGTCAACCTCATTAAAAAAATGAAGCAACTCCCATTTCCAAATTGAGTCTTTGATTAAGATCTCATAAAATCCCAGTCGAGTCTTTCCAAGACCTCAAAAATGAACCTTCATTCCATCCATATAGTTGATTGGAATGAAGCTTGGGGGGCATGTACCTCGATTGAGTCATTATGCTGGGGGCATGCAAACTCATAACAAGCATA
Source organism: Pinus tabuliformis (assembly GCA_031772625.1). NCBI lineage: Eukaryota > Viridiplantae > Streptophyta > Pinopsida > Pinales > Pinaceae > Pinus > Pinus tabuliformis. The sequence continues at coordinate 966,900,228 of CM062813.1, read as the reverse complement.
GTTTTTCATTTCAAGCTTTTGTAAACATGAAACCGAATCCAAGCAGAGTTCTCCATGGTTCAAGCTTGTGTAAAAATGAACCCATGCCCAATTTACATCTCATGATTTTCATTTTAATCAACTAATTTATGCTAGATGAGCCTTGGTTGTTTCATTCCATCATCACCATCTCTTTGTTTGATCATATGCTTTCACTTGGTTGTTTTTCCTTTCCTGAGGGACCAGAACAATGAGTGGTTTTATTAGCCAGACTCTTGACCTTTTAGTGTTTTGACCAGTTCCCCCATTACTGGAACCAATTTCTACCCTTTATTCCACTCATTCCTCCAGGACGAGTCACCTTTAAGCTCTTTTCTCGACTCGTTAAACTCATATGAAAAGATTGCAGAGTATTTTTTCCTTTTGACTCGTAAAATAAAATAAAATGTGGGGTCCTCTTTCAAGCTCTTTTCCCACCCTTTAAAAGCAAAAAGATGGTTGAGCCTTTGTCATTTAGAACTCGTTAACGGATTCGAAACATCATGTGCCCAGTATAAGTTTACCCCTTTTTTGGGCTGGGATGCATTATTTACAAAAAAGGTATCCCTTGACTGAAATGTTCAAGTGGTTCTCTCGAGCATCGTTTTCTACCTTTTTGGGCTCGAACGACACAAATGTATGAAAAGCGACCATGTGAAGTTTTATTTCATGTGTCTTTTTAAAACTCTCTAAACATGAAAAATATACCGAGTTACACCCTTGTCGAACTCGTTAAAATTATTAAACGACATCGGATTTGTCACCACGACGAACATGAGCTTCTCCTTCCTAGGGCTCGTTAAACTTACTGGGTAAGATTCATCTGAATGATGAAATTACAATGCAAGCATATGCTATCCCCTTTAATCATACGATTAAAAAATAATTGGGGTACCCACCAAAAATGGTGGGGGAAATTTGGAAATCTATCAATCGTGTAGACAACTCACTCTTGAACATGACACTCTTTCCTTTGTGTCGGGTTGGGACATCCTCCTTTGTATTGTTGACCTTCCTGGGTTTTGGGCCGTTCATTTTTGCCTTCCATCTTATCTCTGCCACGTTGTCATGACCACCAATCCTATGGATCCAAAAGCTGCCAAACTTCCAGTTGTGTAGCTGATATGTTCAAGATTTGTCCTTCTGCAGTTACACTTACCTCTGATTCTCTATATCATCCAAAATCATTTTTCATCCTCTTGTCTCACATTGATGATCAGGGATTCATTATGGCCCTCCTTCAACGTGGTCACTTTCTGTCGACTTCAACTCATTATTTAGGAAGTTGACCGAGAGAATTCCTTTCAATATCTTAGAGATTGCATGCCCTAATGGCAAGTTTTTTGCACTCGATGACAAGTTCACATCATTGGATTTTGATCGAGTGATTTCACGGGTGTTCGACTTTAGTTCCTATATTCACATTCCGTGAATTGTGCTAATAGTACCTTGAGTGCCATCATCATTATTGGTTGTTTCTCTCATACTTGTTAACATTTTACATCATTGAGTGGTAATCAAGCGACTTTCTAGCATGCTCGACATCAACACATCCATTCACATGCTAGGATATGTACTTTAATCAAGTCGTGTTGGAGCACAAGACCTTGGGCTCAGATCACACAAGTCCAGGTTGCGAAGTGGTGTGACATGATTATGATTATATGCATGTCTCGTTCATATGGCTGGCTGGCTGCGACCATACCTTGGTCTCATTATGATCCTCTTTGATGGATGGCTGCGCTCATACTTGGATCCATTTACATGATCATTCTCTGGATGGCTGCGACCACACCATGATTCATGTATCATTTGACAAAGATATCATTTTTATGTATATGTATCTATACTTGCTTACAGGTTTTCCAACGAAAAACCGATTCCCTGCACTGATTTATAAAGAATTTCATCCCTCACTCTAGCTTGGCCTTCACGCTTTAGGGGGCATCTGTTACACAACATTTTGTCACTATCCTCGTACTCCCCGTTCCTTGATCCTAGAGGACCTCTACAGTGAACCCCACATGCTTTGCCTTCATGGAGAAACTGCCATTATGTCCCTGTTCATGAGTAGATCATTTCCCTTTTGCATCATTTCCCCAGAAACTTTTGTTTTTCCCAGTTTACAAGACCAGTGCTAATGGCCTTTGTCTCCCCCACACCAATATGCAGAGATTAACACCACTCCTCACGCCAACTGGAGAAACTGGGTTGTGTTTCAGTTGCACCGATCCTGTTATGGAAATTTTTTTAAATTAGAGCTGAAACGTCCAGCTCTAGAAGCTCCATAATGGAAGTATGGTAAATGGTTTGGCCGGATGGGGTCAAGGATGATAGTTTGGGCTCCTTTCCCCTATAATTATAGAACTACCTCAAGGGATAAGTCCTTCTCCCATGAGAAAAGGATCCATCTCCCATCCATATTTCGTATATAAACCTACCTTATTCAGAAGCACAAAGTAGTTGAAGGTTTTTGGTTGAGTGTTGATGCTATTTTGGTTTGGAGTAGATAGCAAGCTATTACTAGTTGTAGCTATCTAGTTGTGTGAGGGAGAAATTTGATTTGGTTTGGAGTGAAGCCTAAAGGGAAGAGCCTTAAAACTATTGTTGCTTGAGGCCATCATGGAATGCTAGCAGAAGTGTGTGGGAACCTCATCTTGACAGAGGAGGACAACAACATCAAGACAAATGGTTGTAATCTCTCTTTGATATTAATATATGCAACTATCGATTGATTTCCTACATGTTTTTTTATATTATATATTCATGGCTTAATGTTTTGTGACTTGTTAAGTAGGTTGAATTGCAATTTGTCTATTGTCATGTTTGTTTTTTGTTATTGTTTATTTGTTTCAGGTGCTTGAAGAAGGAAGTGAGAGACAGCTGGAGCAAGAAAGCAAGGACATCATCAAGCATGATAAGCAGACCAAGAGGTAGGCCCTCTTGATTTATTCTAACCTAAGGAAATCTTCCATAGAATGTATCTGTTATGGCTAGACCCATCATCGGGCTAGAGGAAATAGTTAAGTATAACTTGGTCTAGTGTAGAGTTATGTAAAGTTTGTTTGTTTGCTATGTACTTTTGTAACTTACAATCCAAAAACCATGGTGTGTTCTAGACATGAAGTGATGTGACAATTAATTCTCTCCTAAATATTACCGACACTTGATCCGTGGCTTAGCACCTGATTGGTCCATGAATTCTATTTAAAGAGCATGTAGGGTCATTTGTAAGGTTATTGTTCATGAGAGAAGCTTATGTAAATTTTCTTTCTTTTATTAATAAATTGCCTGAAGTGGCCGCGTTGGCTCAGGCGTGGGTTGTTTCCCTCTTTGAGGGTTTTAACCACTTCAAGGATACTGGTGTATTGATTTGTGATCTATTTGTGGGCGATGTCCTTTGGTGTTCTATTTGAGGAACTTACCCTGTAAATTCCTACACTCAACTACGCATGTAATAGTTTGCTCATCTGAGAGGAAAAATGCACATTTATGGGGGGAGTTGGGCTGGATGCCCAGAATATTTGCACAATTTCTAGGTAGAGCTGCTGACTGTTGCCCAAGATTGCACAATTCCTAGGCCGAGTAGCCTTGTTGTGAGGAATCGTGTAATTTTATTAGTGAAGCTTGACTGGAAGATTTGCACAATTCTAGAGCCCAATAAGCTACCAGATAGAATTGCGCAATTTCTGGAGGGAAGGCTAGTTTCCCTCTAGAATTGCGCAATTTCTTGAGGGAGCTGCTCAGCCTGTAGTTAGACCAAGTTCGAAGAATCAGCTTATGAGGGGGGCAACCGACTTTGATGGATAGGTTATAATTCTACAAGAAAAACACTAAAGCTTGTGTACTTGACAAAGTAAGACATGATGCTATGAAAGGTTGGTAGGGAGGCTCCGAAACAAAGCTAGGGAAAAATTTTGGAGGGTGGTTATAGCCACTACAACATATTATCATCAGTAATTGTTGTAGCCACTACAACATATTATCATCAGTAATTTGCTATGACTTCCATGCAACATCCGTTGAAACTTTCGGGGTATTTGCTTCCAACCCCTTTAAATATCACCATCTTCATCATGTTTGGAATGTTGAATGATTGGATGCGGATGTGGAGGTGGAGGTGGAGGTGTAGGTGTACGTAGCAGAGTTGGATGTAGTGGTGGAGTGGATGGATGGGGTATCTCCAGGATACCCTAGCTTACTATCTATTGCGTGCTTCGTGGTGTTCTTAGAATAGTTCCTTTGTCATCACCATCAAGAGATCCTAACAATAGATTGTATTCATAGCCTGATTCTTCGTTTCTTCTGAAGGGTTTTCTACTTCGTGTAGTCCTAAACATCAATGTATTGGCATAACCACATTTTCACACAACATCATCTTAATCTAGGTCTTAAAAGATTTTAAGTACTTACCTCTTCGTCCCTTGAAGAACTTTCACTCTGCTTCACTATAGCTGGTGGTCATACTGATCGCAAACTCAGTGATGAATCCTCTTAAAATCGATCCAATGATCGATGGCCCACGCAATGTTATTTTTTGAAGCCTCCAAACGCTTCACCAGTTCTGGGGTCCACATAATACGACCATCAAGCTTCCATGCACCCTAACTATCCGCTAACCTAAACAACCACTTGCACAATTCACAAGGAAAAGAACAGAAGAAGATTTCAATCTCCTTTGTGTATAGGTATATGTTCAACCACTCTTCCTTAGAAAAGCACACATTTATGTTTTCTTGTGCTGCAAAAGCGTGCAGTTTTCGATCAGTCCACTTCTCAATTTCTTTCTTTGTGGCAAACCATTGATCACACATCCCTTTAGCAAGATCCCAGTCCTGAAAACATAACCATTTTTTGGCTTGATGGGGCTTGAACCAGGTTCAATATTAGTTGCGCCAACAAAGAAAAACCTACCTGCTAGCCCTTTTGGCAACAACACATGTAGGGCAGGCTGAAGTCTCACCTCAAGTAGTATTGGGGGATGACATAACTAGGCTTTTGCATCCAAAGGTTAATGTGATAATTTCTTGTGGTTCTTAGGGCTTAGATCTACCTTCACGAACTTTACCCCTTCCAGAACATATGATTACGATAATTTCACTTAAACAGCTTCCAAATCTCCGCGAAGGTTCTTAATTATTCATAACATGCATAAATATTACCGATCTACTACTTTTACACACCAGATAAGCATTGATTCATATAAATTTTAACACAGAGAGAAATTATAGACACTTGCAAAAATAAGAAATAATACACAGATGCATCTAAATTAGCTCAAAATTGTATTTATTAAGTATAATCATTCAAGTACAAACCTCTTTTCCCTGCGCACTCAGCTGCAAAGGCCCATGCACTCAGCCCACGGACTTACTAAGGTCTCCATGCACTTAGCTGCATGAGCCTTTCCCTTCACGTAAGTATAGGAAATAGACCTTTTATGCCTTAGCTCATTTCCGTAAACAATTATCTTCTATCTTAGTTACTTCTCTAGACTCACTATGACTCATCCATATATAGCATTTTTCTTACAATACCATGGTCTGCGGACCATGGGTGGGTCTCAAAACTTCCTATCACCTACCCACCTAAGGGACTAAATCCCCTTTGACTCATACTATCTTCATGCTCTGCTTCCACATTTCATAGAGACTTTACATTTTATACAAAATTTAACCCAAATTTTGAACAAAACTTAACCCTAGGGACCCCATCCCAACACTACCCATCAAAGAATTTTTTTTATGACGATTTTATTTTTAAATGGCTCCTCATATGAGTTTTAATATTTACTTTCACCCATTTAAAATGCAAATTTCTGACATCAATATTGATTAACATTTAGAACTTCAACATCGGTATTGATTCATGTTTAAAATCTCCATATGAGCACATTCTCAAAATAAATAAAAACTATATGATCTACAACATCCGAAAATATCCAACAGATTGAACATTGGCCTAACCCCTTCCTAGTCACTCCCATATCTGAAAAACTTTTGGCGAATTAGTGAATATTGAATCATTAAAAATTGTACTTTCAGGAAACAATGGAGCAATTATATCAGTTTTATGTGTTTAATAACATTGCTTTCACATAACTAATAACTAATCCCTATACAGGGTATAACCTTAATGTAGTAACGAATAATCAGGTTATGATATTGATTTTCTTGGTCTTTTAGTTTGTTAAGAAATGATGTGGATGGTTACCAAAGTTTATGTGGTAGTCTATAATTAGACTGATGGTTCAGTTAAAAACCAATCAACTGTGCGTTAATAAGATTATGCACGTGTATTTCCTTCTGAGTGTCCCGCTAAGCTGACCAATCACTGCCGGTCCCACTTTAACTTTTTCACTCCTGAGCGCTTCAATATGCACTGCTGGTTTGTTTACCCAAACTTACAGATATCACGACGTATCGTGCACCAACTAGCCTGGTCGATCTCCACTGTCGATCTATCTCGTCCGATCCAACGACTATCGCACAATATCGCACGCTCTCTAGCATGATTGATATCTGGTCGAGAGCACACGATAAAAGTGGTTTTCCCGTGCTACGTGTCACCAAATTAGGTTAATCATGTGAATTTGAGAAATACCATTTACCATTCTTTAAGCATGTGAAATACCGCTTACCACTTGGGGATATTGCTCACATGCTTAATACACGCTTTTAATAAATATGTTTTAACAAAGGTTTAGCGCTTAAGCTTGGAATAACCCTTAATGCTAGCCGACTGTGACTTATCAAAAAAATGCATAAACATAAAATAATACCCGATTAGGGTCCAGAACATCGATACACAGATTCAAGAGAAATTCTACACCAAGAATAACACACAACACCACACTTAATCAATTATTCAATAACATAGAAATTATAGAGTCTTGACCCTCTCAGCTTGATTACAACAATTTGTCTGACCTTTGTTTCACTCGCAAACACTACCTCTCTCTCAATATCTCCTTTTCTCACTCTCCTATTCCATCCGATCTCTATCATTACATTTTTTCCCTTTCTTTTATGGATCAAATCCTATCCTAACAACATTCACAACTCAATCTCTATTTTTATCAGGTCAACTATTAAATCCCTATTCTCAAGCTCTAATACACACCTATCCTAACACTTATCTCTTGTTCTAAAAATAATACAATTATTTAATTGTTACAATAATTAAAGTAAATATCAAAGCAAGAGATCCAACCCTCTCCTAAGAATTGATTTTGACCACTCAGGTCAATAAAATCCATCGCTTGTTAGCCACAACATGTGAACATACAATCACATTGTTGGATAAGTGCAGATGCTCCTGCATCAGACTCCCGGGGAAGAAATGAATCATTCATCAAACTATTAGGATTGACTCTGTACTTCTGTAATTCTGTTGTTGTTAACCAACTATCATCCTCCATTGGCTATCCCTTCCATTTGACTAGATATTGAAAATAATCTTGTCCTTTGGTTCTTTTGGATACTCTTTTCTCCAAAGCAGCGTCAACCTCTTTCTTGACTGTCTTTGGCATTTGTTCTTCCCAATTTAATGTCTAAACTTCATCTTCTGTAGGTTCCTTCTATAACTCTACCTCTGTCTCCATGTATGGATACAAATCTACAACATTGAAGATAGGTGATATTCCAATCCCTTCTGGCAACTCAATTTCATAAGCATTGGTTTAAAACTTCCTCACAATTTTACTTGGCCTTATCCTTTTCATCGTTAGTTTATTATAAGTCCCAACAGGAAATATTTCTTTCCTCAAGTACACCATCACTAGATCTCCCACTTGGAATTCATTTTCTTTCCTCCTCATATCAGCTCTCTGTTTGTATTTGCCACTTCTTTCATGCAATTTGTCTTTGACATCTTCTTGTAGTCTCTGCATCTGCTCTGCAAACTCTTTAGCCTTTGCACTTCTTGTCTCATGTTTTCCCAAATTTCTGAGCTCATACACACCTCTTGGATTCATTCCAAAAATAATATGAAATGGAATCATCCCAGTACTTTGTTTTAGAGTATCATTATAAGCAAACTCGGCTTGAGCAAGTTCTAAATGCCACTGTTTAGGATTTTGATACACTAAACTTCTCAATATGTTTCCCAAGCTTCTATTTACCACTTCGATCTGTCCATCTGTTTGAGGCTGATATGTTGAACTGAAACTAAGGTTAGCACCTAGTTTCTTCCAAAGAGTTCTCGAGAAACTCCTAACAAACTTTGTATCCCTATCAGAACAATACTTATAGGCAATCCATGTAACCTTACAACTTCTGAAAAAATTAGATTAGCAATATGTGTTCCATCACTAGTCTTTTTGCATGCGATGAAATGTGCCATTTTAGAAAATCTATCTACCACAACATAAATGGAATCATTTCCTCTTTGAGTTCTAGGTAATCCCAAAACAAAATCCATACTAACTGCATCCCATGGTCGGTCTGGTATTGAAAATGGTTGGTACAATCCTGTATTTGGGCTCCTCCCCTTAGCATGCTGATAGATCCCGCACTTCTCAACAAAAATCTTAACATCAATTTGCATCTTTGGCCAGTAGTAAAAGTCATTTACCTAAGCAAAGGTTTTGTCTTGTCCAAAATAACCTTACACTGTGTTTCTCCTTGATTATGTTTTCCCTCATAGAACATTTGGGAATGCATAGTTTGTTACCTTTAAATAGTAAGCCTCCTTGGATAAGATAATCCAACCACTGGCTTCTATTATGAACTATTGGATTTTGTACAACTGCATAAATATCTTTAAATTTTGCGTTATCTTTATAGATATCAACTATTTCTTCAAATCCTACAACACCAACTCTTAATTCTTGCACAATGAAATTTACCCTAATTAGAGCATCATCAACTTTGTTCAACTTACCACTTGTATGTTTTATCACAAAATTGAAACTTTGGAAAAGTTCTACCCACTTGGCATGCTTCTGGTTTAATTTTGGTTGGTTGTTTCTGAACTATAATGCATGATTATCAGAATACAATACAAACTCTTTTGGTAGTAAATAATGTCTCCATTTTTTTATAGCTTGCACAATAGCATAAAATTATTTATCATAAGAAGAATATATCTTCTTAGCTCCATTTAGTTTCTCACTAAAGTATGCTATTGTTCTCTGTTCCTGACTTAAAACTATTCCAATTGCAACTCCACTAGCATCACTTTCAACTTGGAAAACTTTTCCAAAATCAAGCAAGGCTAAAACTATTTTTTCTGTAATTTTCTTCTTCAGCAACTTACAATTTCGGCCTGCTGCTTCTGTCCACTTGAATGGCTGATTAGTCTCTTTAATTATTTCAATAATTGGTGCACAAATCTGACTAAAACTTCTAATATTTTTTCTATAAAAACTTGCAAGAGCATGAAAGCTTCTTACCTCAAATATGTTTCTTGGAATAGGCCAGTTCCAAATTGCTCGGACTTTCTCTAGATCCATTTTCAGACCTTCTTTAGAAACTACAAACCCCAAATAAATTAATTCTTCTTAAATGAAACTAGAATATCATCAAGATAAACAATGACAAACCTGCCCGCATATTCCTTCAAGACTTCATTCATCAATGTCATGAATGTGCTAGGTGCATTAGTGAGTTCAAAAGGCATCACTAGCCACTCATACAACCCACTATTTGTTTTAAATGCAGTCTTCCATTCATCTCCTTCTCTAATCCTTATTTGATGGTATCCACTCTTCATATCTATATTAGTAAAATACTTTGACCCGCTTAAACAATCCATCAAATCATCCATGCATGGTAAGGGAAATCTATACCCGATTGTAATCTTGTTTATGGCTCTAGAATTAATACACATGCATCATTCACCTCCTTTCTTTGGATTGAGTACTGTTGGTACAACACATGGACTAAGACTGTCTCTGATTAATCCCTCATCCATCAGTTCTTTCACTTGTCTCCCAACTTCTACATTTTCTTGAGGAGTTAACCTGTATGCTACTTTGTTTGGAAAACTTGATCTAGGTGTTAGATCAATGTGATGACTAATACTCTTGATTGATGGGAATGCATTTGGTAGCTCATCCAGAATAATACCAGCAAAATTATTCAACAGAGTTTTGATTTCTTCAGATAAATCATCTAATTTTGTTGAAGTCAAAATTACTTTAGGTGTCCTTATGATAGCAAAATATATCTGTTCATCCTTCTTGAATTCTTGTAGCAATTATTTCCCACTTATTAGCATAACATTGTTTCCAGGTGCTTCTTTTTCTGCATCATTCTTCAGTGGTAGTAGTGTATGTTTATTCCCATCGTTATTTATATTATAAGTGTTTCTTCTCCCATCATGTATAGCTTTCCGATCAAACTACCAAGGTCTTCCAAGTAATACATGGCATACGTCCATTGGCATTACATCACATAATACCACATCCTTATAAGTACCAATCTGGATTTATACTTTGCATTGTTATGTCACAATAAGCTAATGTCCTTTTTGCAACCATGATACTTTGTAAGGAGTAGGATGTACTATTTTCATTAGTCCTAACTTGTCCACCATTTTTGTAAAAACTAGGTTATCAGTGCTTCCACTGTCAATTATCACTTTACAACATTTTCCTTTCGACTTGCATGTAGATCTGAATAAACTCTTTCTCTGAGCTGGTTCTCCTGTCTCTTCCTCTGCTTTAAGCAATACCCTTTTCAATAACGAAGATTCTCCTACTTCAGGTTATATTCCTTATTTTGCAATTTGAGGTCTTTCTTCCTTTGCCTCAGCCACATTCACATTCTATTGATATGTTCCTTTATTATGAGGATGGTCCCATGATCCATGTACTCATTCTCCACATGTATAACACCAAATTTCTCTTCCTTGGCCTCTTCCTCTGGGTGAAAATCTTCCTCTACTAAAATTTCTTCTCTGTGGTGGTCTACTACTTGATCCTCTTGCTTCATCCTGAGGGTGTTGAAATCTTGATCTGGTAGTTCTTAAACCTCTTGCTAAACTTTTCCCTCTGTTCCTCTGATTTTGTTTCCTCAACATCTTCTCCACTACTTTCAATGCTGCTTGATAGGCATCTTCAATTGTCTTCAGACTCAGCAAGCTGATTTCATCCTGTATGTCATATCTCAAGCCATTGATGTATCTACCTTTCCTACATCATCCTCTACATGTCCTGCTTGTTGGCATTATGATACATATGTTGTACTTGATGGCAACCCACTCATCTCAGATGATAAATTATAGTGCAGCAAATTTCACGCACTCATATGCAGAGAAAAGTTTATTTCATGTAGAGAAACGTTCACGCACTTTTATGCAGATAAAAGTTTATTTCATGTAGAGAAAAGTTCACGCACTTTTATGCAGAGAAAAGTTTATTTCATGTAGAGAAAAGTTCATGCACTTTTATGCAGAGAAAAGTTTATTTCATGTAGAGAAAAAGTTCACGCACTTTCATGCAAGGAAAAGCGCATATATGTTGGAGAACTTACCTTTGGTCCATGGTAGTTAGTCCTTGGTATTTGAACCTATGGTTTTGGACCATGGTACCTCATCAGAAGTGTTGATCCCAAGTATTGGGTTCGTGGTATTGGTTTATTATGGTTTTGGTCTGTGGTATTGCATGTAGAGAAAAAGTTCACGCACTTTCATGCAAGGAAAAGCGCGTATATGTTGGAGAAATTACCTTTGGTCCATGGTAGTTAGTCCTTGGTATTTGAACCTATGGTTTTGGACCATGGTACGTCATCAGAAGGGTTGATCCCAAGTATTGGTTCATGGTATTAGTTCGACAGTTTTTGATCCTATGGTTTTGGCCCGTGGTATTGCATCCAAAAGTGTTGATCTCACGCACTTTCATGGTTGGTTCATGGTATTAGTTCGACAGTTTTTGATCCTATGGTTTTGGCCCGTGGTATTGCATCCAAAAGTGTTTATCTCACGCACTTTCATGGTTGGTTCATGGTATTAGTCCAACAGTTTTTTGATCCTATGGTTTTGGACCGTGGTATTGAGAAAGGACTAAGGCTATAAAAGAGGAAGGAGATCATTTGACAAAGCATCTTCTGAATTATTGAATATCTGATAAAGTGCTAGATGTGGAATATTGTGATTGGGTTATGGTGCAGATCTGGATTTGAATGAAGAAGGAACCTGAGCGTAAGGAGAAGGATAAGTTCTATTGATGGGTCAAAATCTTAAGGCTGGAATAGTGGTATCTCTATATGATCTTGATCTGTGATATGTGGCATACGCTTGATCTATAAATCTAATAATCTGGGTCTGAATTATTGATGCATGTTTTATTTTACACATGTTATGATCTGGGTATGTCTGATGTATGGAACAACTACAAATTTATAAGGAAATATTTGCGGATTTGTATGCGGGTTGGCTTTGGTGAAATCAAAGATTGATGATGCAAGTGTAGTTGATGGTTTTTTTTTTTATGTTCTTGGATCCAGTTTGAAAATTTATGAAAAGTGGTCCTTGAAAGAAAAGAAGTAGGGGGTTGTAACTCCCTTCCAAGAGAGAGAGTTGTAGCTCTCTGTAGGTTGCAGCCTGCGTACTGGTAAAGGATTGCACCAGTACAAAATCATTGTAAAAGGAGTTTCTAGTTGAAAGAAGATAGAGACATATTGCAACAGGTGGTTTTCACCCACATTGGGTTTCCACTTTATATCTGGTGTTCTTTTGTGTGACTATTTGCTTTTCTTGTTCCTGCTCATTATTTTATGATTCTGACATACAAAGTAATGATCAATATTTGAAGAATTATTCAAAGTATAAATAAGGAAGATATATTGAAAAGAATTTGATAATACTGATTCACCCCCCCTCTCAGTATTATTTCCAACAATTGGTATCAGAGCAGGTCCTTCTGAAGAAGCTTGATCGCTTGAAGGAAGATCTAACATCATGAGCAACTAAGAGAGGGAAGCATCAATCAGGCCACCGATTTTTGATGGGACAAACTTTGTACATTGGAAGGTAAGAGTTACTGCCTATCTTCAATTTTTGGGTACAAAAGTATGGGACATTATAGAAACAGGGTATACTTTTCCATCAGCTACTCCTACAGATTCAGCTGAGAAGAAGAAATATGAAACAAATGAAAAGGCGGTTAATACTCTTCTAGGATGTCTATCTCAATCTGAATTCGTGAAGGTTATGCAATATAAATCCGCAAAAGAAATATGGGACAAGACTGTTTTGAGCTACGAAGGAGATGAACAAGTAAAACGTGCAAAACTTCAAACCCTCAGGATTCAGTATGAGAATCTCAGAATGTATAATGATGAAAGTGTGGCTAACTATTTTCTTCGTGTGGATGAGATTGTTAATTGTATGAAAAATTTGGGTGAAGAAATAAAAGAGGCTGTTGTGGTTGAAAAAGTTCTAAGATCTTTGTCACCTAGGTTTGAATCTAAAGTTTCTGCTATAGAAGAAAAGGAGAATCTACAACATCTTAAAATGTCACAACTACATGGAATTCTAACTGCTTATGAAATGAGAAAAGGAGGTCCATTTTACAGGAAAGAAGTTGCCTTCAAGGCTTCAGGTAAAGGAGAGTATTATGAATCAGGACATGGGTCAGAAGAAGAAGAAGAATCAAATTTTGTCAGAAATCTTCAACGGGGTGCTGGACGGTTCAGAGGTAAGTTACCCTTCAAATGCTTTTCTTGTGGAAGAGTAGGTCACTATGCTACCAAATGTCCTCATAAGGATAAGATCGACAAGGGAAAGGAACCTATTAGATGGAACAAGAAACATAATGCAAATAAGAAAAACTACTACACTCATGAAGACAGTGATGGTCTATCAAATAGTGATGAAGATGAACGAGGTAATGACTATAAAATTTTAATGGCATTTGAAGATGATGATTACATGGATGCTATAGATGTGGATAGGTTTTATGAAGAGATTTCTAGACTTAAGACATGTATAGAAGAAAAGAATATGATCATTGATACTCTACAAGTTCAAATTGATGAAAAAGAAAAATATCTTGAAAAGTTAGAAGGTGAAATTGTTGGCCTTAGAAAAGAAATTGAGAAAACAAAGGCTATTAATCTTAAGTTTGTCAAAGGATCTGAAACTCTGGATGAGATCATCAATGTACAGCGTTCTCCGCTAAACAAGACAGGTCTGGGGTATAATGGAGAAACATCTCAAGCATCCACCTCAAAGAGTTATCTTGATGCAGCAAGAAGGAATGAGCAAAAGCACAATGGAGATCATCAGGTAAAGCAGGGATGAAATACATCAAGAACAAACAAAGACTATCAGGTAAACCAGGGGCAATCTGTCTTAAGGATGAACAAAAGCTACAACCAGCCACAGGTAAAATCTTCTCAATTTGCTTCAAGAATGGACGACAATAGAAATTACAATCATTTGGCCGGTAGATTTGATAATCGCAGAAGTTTCTTCAATGGGCAATGTTTCTCTTGCCATAACTTTGGTCACAAAGCAGCTCAATGTGTTGCATATAAAACAATCATGACTAGAGAAGCTCAAAAACAAAGAAGTATGATCGGGATTACAAAAAGGACCTATAACAACTTTTCGGCTCTTGAAAATGAAGTTGAATGTTCTATTTGCAATAACTTTGGTCATGAAGATTCTGAATGCAGGAGCAGGTTTCAGCAGACAAAGGAACAAGCCTCAAGCACTAGAACATGGAGAATAAAGGAACCACAAACAGAAAGATGTGGGATAGCCTTTTATGCAGAGGGACAGGAAAATCTATGGTACATCGACAGTGGATGTTCGAAGCATATGACAGGTGATAAAGAAAAACTTGAATCATATTCTGCTTTGGAAAAGGGAAAGAAAGTTTCTTTTGGAAATGATACTCCAGCAACTATAAAAGGAAAAGGCACAGCTCAGTTAAAAGAAAAGGTTAAAGCTGGAAATGTTTTGTATGTTGATGGCTTGAAGCATAACCTTCTGAGTGTCAGTCAGATGTGCGATCAAGGAACCGAGGTAATATTTCGATCAAATGGATGTAGCGTTCGTGATCTTGATACAGGGAAAACAATGATCAAAGGTAGAAGAACTCCAAATAATCTATACATATTTGAAGAAGGACAACAACAATGCTATTTGAGCAAGGATGATGAACATTGGTTATGGCACCGGAGGTTGGGGCATCTAAGCTTTTCACAAATAAGGAAGGCATGCAAATATCAGGCAGTTCGTGGTCTTCCAGATATCAAAATTCCAGACAACACTATATGCAAATCATGTCAGTTTGGTAAGCAAACCAGAACCAACTTCCCGGAGAAGGAAGGATCAGCCAGCAGGCCTCTTGAACTAGTCCATACAGATGTATGTGGTCCTTTCAGGACAAGGTCACCTCGAGGAGAAGAATACTTGATATTATTCATTGACGATTTCTCCAGGTTTGTTTGGTTAGGACTTTTGAAGCACAAAGACGAAGCATTCGAAAAATTCAAATCCTTCAAAGCCTTGGTTGAAAATGAATCAGGTTACAAAATTAAGTGCCTCAGGTCCGACAGAGGTGGGGAGTTTACCTCAAATGAATTTTTCGATTTCTGTTAAGAACATGGGATAAGAAGGGAATTCTCTACAGCTAGAACTCCCCAGCAAAATGGAGTGGTGGAAAGGATGAACAGAACAGTCCAACAAATGGCCCGTGCTATGCTTGATGAGTCCGGAACTCCCGCAACTTTCTGGGGTGAAGCTGCATATGCTGCGGTTGTTATTCTCAATAAAACAAATGTCCGAGTGAACAACACTCAAACTCCTCATGAACTCTGGTATGGTGAGACTCCTTCGGTAAAACACTTCAAAATCTTTGGGAACAAATGCTATATTAAGAATACTGATGAGCAACTTGGCAAACTTGAACCTAGAGCAGATGAAGGCATTCTTCTTGGTTATTCTCCATACAGCAAAGCATATAAGTGCTACAATAAAAGACTTGGGAGGATTGTTGACAGCATTGATGTAGTGGTTGATGAAAAAGGATACATTCCTAGGCAAGTAAATCATGAAAATATCGAAGAAGATGAAGACTACCCTCAAAGACAGAATGATGAAGAAGAAGAACCTCAAGAAGCACCAGAGGAACAGATAAGGGTAGAAGAGAAGACTCCATCCAGGTACGTTCAGAAGAATCATCCAGAATCTCAGATTTTGGGGCAAAAAGAAGCAGGTGTACAAACAAGAAGAACAATTGCAGAAGCTTCAAGCTATTTGGCATTACTCTCATCCACTGAACCACAAAATATAAAAGAGGCATGCAAAGATGAATGTTGGGTCAAAGCAATGGATGAAGAACTTGAGCAGATCGAAAAGAACAACACTTGGGAGTTGGTTCCTAGACCAAAGGATAAGAATGTTATAGGGACAAAATGGGTCTTCAAAAATAAGTTGAATGAAAATGGGGAAGTAATTAGAAACAAGGCCAGACTTGTTTGTAAAGGGTATGCGCAGCAAGAAGGAATAGATTTTGAAGAAAATTTTGCTCCTGTTGCAAGACTTGAGGCCATCCGAATGTTCCTTGCTCTCTCAAGGTTTCAAAAGTTCAAAGTATTTCAAATGGACGTGAAATCAACCTTTCTGAATGGAGACTTAGAAGAAGAAGTATACATTGAGCAGCTAGATGGTTTCATTCTTGGAAATGATCCAAATCTTGTATGCAGATTGAAAAAGGCTCTCTATGGTCTTAAACAAGCTCCAAGGGCTTGGTACTATCGTTTGGACAAATATCTTCATCAACAAGGTTTTTCAAAAGGATCAGCAGATAGCAATCTTTATATAAAAATTGAAAATGACAAATTGCTGATACTTGTTGTGTATGTAGATGACATTATCTTTGGCAGCAATGAAGAATCTATGAGTCAAAGCTTTGCCTTGGTGATGCAGAAAGAATTCGAAATGTCCTTGCTTGGAGAATTGACATATTTTCTGGGCCTGCAAATCCAACAAAAGGAAGGAGGGATCTTCTTGTCTCAAACCAAGTATCTCAAGCAGATTTTGAAGAAATATGGCATGGAAGATGCAAAACCAGTATGTACACCCATGGTCACAGGATGTAGCCTCAGTGCAAATGATGAATCAGCAGCAGTACATCAACCAACCTACAGATCTATGATTGGAAGTCTACTTTATTTGACAGGTACCCGACCAGACATCATGCATGCAGTGGGAATAGTTGGAAGATTTCAGGCAAATGTTTAGGAAACTCATCTTCAGGCAGTAAAGAGAATATTCAAATATCTTCAAGGGACTCAAAATTATGGCTTATGGTATCCTAGAGATACAGATCTCACACTTCATGCTTATACTGATGCAGATTGGGCCGGAAGCGTGGATGACAGGAAGAGCACAAGTGGTGGTGCATTCTTTATGGGTTCCAGATTAGTATCTTGGTTCAGCAAGAAATAGAGTTCGATTGCCTTGTCTACAACTGAAGCAGAATATGTTGCTGCTGCATATTTTTGCACTCAACTCCTTTGGATGATGCAGACCTTGCAGGATTTTCAAATCACTTGTACACCACCCATCTCCATCTTATGTGATAATACAAGTGCAATCAACATTTCAAAGAACCCAGTCATGCATTCAAAAACCAAGCACATACCAATCAAGTATCACTTTCTCCGGGAACAAGTGCTTGAACAAAAGGTCAAGTTGGAGTATGTTCCTTCTAAGGAACATGTTGCTGATATAATCACCAAACCATTGCCTAGGGAGACCTTTGAATACCTCAGGCAAAAGCTGGGGGTTGTTGATGCATCATCTTGTTGTTGAATCTCTTCTGATTGTTGGTTGTATGCAAGGTTCATCTGAAGTACATGCGTACATGTGCTGGGTTGTGGATTGGTCAAAGATCAAATGGCACAGGTTCAGGGGGAGCATATCATGCATTGTTGGCATTATGGAGGAAGTACAGAAGGAGATCATGGATGCTGGTCTGAATATTGCTGCAATACGTCTCTATCTCTTTCATGGTCATGGATTATGGTTCTTCTTTGCAGATCGGGTTTATAGTCAGGGGGAGCATGTTCTTAGGGGGAGCATAACCCTTTGCCCTTGATGTCAAAGGGGGAGAGTGATTGGTTTTTGTTGCCATCAAGTCCAAAGGGGGAGATTGTTGGCATTATGATACATATGTTGTACTTGATGGCAACCCACTCATCTCAGATGATAAATTATAGTGCAGCAAATTTCACGCACTCATATGCAGAGAAAAGTTTATTTCATGTAGAGAAAAGTTCACGCACTTTTATGCAAAGAAAAGTTTATTTCATGTAGAGAAAAGTTCACGCAATTTTATGCAGAGAAAAGTTCACGCACTTTTATGCAGAGAAAAGTTTATTTCATGTAGAGAAAAAGTTCACGCACTTTCATGCAAGGAAAAGCGCGTATATGTTGGAGAACTTACCTTTGGTCCTTTGTACTTTTAATAAATGTGTTTTAACAAAGGTTGAACGCTTAAGCTTGGAATAACCCTTAATGCTAACCAACTGTGACTTATCAACAAAATGCATAAATAGAAAATAATACCCAATTAGGGTCCAAAACGCAGATACACAAATTCAAGAGAAATTTTGCACCAGGAAGAAGACGCAACACCACACTTAATCAATTATTCAATAACATAGAAATTACAGAGTCTTGGCCCTCTCAACATGATTACAACAATTTCTTTGACCTCTATTTCACTCACAACCCTATCTCTCTCTCAATCTCTCCTTTTCTCACTCTCTTATGCCATCTAATCTCCATCATTAAATTTTTTTCCTTTATTTTATGGATCAAATCCTATCCTAACAATATTGACAACTCAATCTCTATTTTTATTATCTCAGCTATTAAATCCCTATTCTCAAGCTCTGATACACACCTATCCTAACACTTATCTCCTATTCTAAGAATAATACAATGATTTAATTGTTACAATAATTGAAGTAAAGATCAAAGCGAGAGATCCAACCCTCTCTCCTAAGAATTGATTTTGACCACTCAGGTCAATTAAATCCATCTCTTGTTAGCCACAACATGTGAACATAAAATCACATTGCTGGCTAAGTCTGGATGCTCCTGCATCAAACTCCCAGGGAAGAAAAGAATCATTCATCAAACTGTCAGTATTGACTCCATACTTCTGTAATTTTGCTGTTGTTAACCAATTGGCATCCTCCATTGGTTTTCCCTTCCATTTGACTAGATACTGAAAATAATCTTGTCCTCTTGTTCTTTTGTATACTCTTTTCTCCAAAACAACTTCCACCTCTTTGTTGACTGCCTTTGGAATTTGTTCTTCCCAATTTAAAGTCTAAACTTCATCTTCTATAGGTTCCTTCTGTAACTCTACCTCTGTCTCCTTGTATGGATACAAATCTGAAACATTGAAGATAGGTGATATTCCAATCCCTTTTGGCAACTCAATTTCATAAGCATTGGTTTAAAACTTCCTTACAATTTTGCATGGCCCTATCTTTTTCATCTTTAGTTTATTATAAGTCCCAACAGGAAATCTTTCTTTCCTCAAGTACACCATCACTAGATCTCCCACTTGGAATTCATTGGGGCTGTTGTGCCTAATGCGACGTGGGTAGACAAGGTGCCTTCCTGCGAGGGCTGCACCTGTAACTCATGCAGCTGCATCCTTAGGGCCCATAACATAGTCTGCTGCTTCGTCATAAACTCTTGGAGCGCTTCACTGGTGACATCGCGAACCGTCTTGCTGATGTCATGGAGATCACCTTCAGTTAAGGTGATCAGGTTGATGGCCAATTTCGAGGCCTTGAACTTCTTTCTTTGACCCGATCTTTTTGTCATGCACTACCGTTTAAGTTGGGTAGAGGTGGTCCCTGGGTTCGCGCTCTCTTCTGCAATTTCTGTGTCCTATGCCCCCAACCCTGCGAACACTTCTTGGCCCTCTGCCTGCATTGTTGCGACCTCCGCCGTCTGCGCTGCTTCTACTACTTCTGCGGCCTTCTTCTGCTCCGCGGCTTCCTGTGCTACTTCGCGGACTGCCCTTACCTTGGTTGCCGCTTTTTCGTTTCGCCTTCTCTCGGCTAGTTGGGTGATGCGCAGCTTGGAATCATCCTTCCTTTTTTGTGCTGTCGTCTTCTCCAACTCTGCCAAATTTGGGGCATGCCACTCGGCAGGTCATGTCTCTAACATCGTAAAGATCATGTCGTTAATGGATATAAATGGTAGCTTTGTCCATTGCTACACCAGATCCTTTCACACCTTGATGTATATGTTGTGCATATCTGCCTTGAAGTCTGCAAAACTCTACAGATTGTTGTGCACTGTAGGGGACAAGCACGGACTCCTATTGATCCACATTCTGATGCTCGCCTCCATGAGCACCCAGAAAATCTTGGTATCGCGAATCCGTTTCGCATCCTTGGTGGCCCAGAGCGAACCATACTTTGTGGCGTCTGGTAAGTCTTGGTCAATGCTCGGGAACTGACTATCCTCCGGCGATTCTCTTGCTACTAGCAAGATGGATAAGAGTAACCACGCGTAGTGGAAGATCTTACCTTGCTCCTGGGCCTCGCGATAGTTTATCAAAAACTCCTTGTAGAGGAACTTGGCCCAATTGAACTGGACCCCCTCTGCACATTGTTCATCCAATGCAACCATTGGCGCTAGTACTATCACTTTACTGGCCAAGAGTTGGGTGGCTACGCGCACCCCTTTGTCCTTGATATTTGTGATAGCGTAACCCCTCCTTCTCTTCTCCAGCTTATACTTTGCCTTCATGGCCTCTGCGAGAGCCAAATTGCTGCTTTTCCCAGCTATCGTCGTCGGGTCCTTTCCCTTACAGGGAAGACAAGAAATTCAGTGGATGAGATCGATCGTGATGGGAATAGGCTCCTCCAGCTAGAGATACCCATCATGCACCAGGAAATGTAACTGCCTGATGACAAAAATGGTGATGAGCGTGCGGTGGAAATGTGGTATCCATAACAGATGCAACAATATAGCCTTTTCCACACTGCGCAACCATTTTCGCAGCTCTAATGCTATCACCAACCCCTCCATATTCTGCTTCATTAGATTTTCCATTTCTAAGTGCGGGAACTTCTCGCTATCTGCGAGGTCCCAGTCTTCAAATTTCATGGTGGGCACATGACCTAGGTGCGAGCCCTCAAAGGTAATTCCATCGGGGAGGAGTGGGGTCTGGAGTGCACTCTTCGTTGCATCCAGATCCTTCGGTATTTTGGTTTTCCCTTTTCGTGGAGGGACATACTTGAGAAATTTTGCTACAGAGCGCAATGGTTGGATGTCTTCCTCCACGTCTTCTTCTTCCTTGGCGACCGCAATCAAGGCCTGCAAGTATTCTTCCTCTTCATCTGTTTCAACGGTGACTACCTTTCCTTTTTCTTCCATTGATAACTTACTGTGCCACAGATTCCTCGAGAACATGCGTGTTGGTCCCATTGCCTGCTTATCTTTCTTTGGTCTCGGCGTTCGAGGTGATTTGGGGATTTCGGTTACAACCCCAGTGCCTTCAGGAACATCCTATACCATGGGAGTCTACACAGCCTCTCTGGTGGTTCCTTCTTCAATGCCCAACCCATCCTTAGTGGCCGTCATCATTTCTACACTGTATGCAGTCTTTTGTGAACTTAGTTACTCTATTATCGCTCAGCTCTCAACACTCCATGCTCTGTTAACCTGCTCAAGTTTGAAATGACCAAGTGTTATCTGGTGGCTAGCCCTTGGAGTTTTATAGTGCCTTTTGAATTCAAATTCAACCGTTCCCCCAATTCTAGGCCATCAATGCTTCCTTGGCAGCAGATTTTCCCAAATCTTTCCCATAACTTTTGACTTAAATGCCTGTCTCCTGCTCCATTTGGCCTCAAATTTGACATCCCATCATGAAGAGTGACACCAATGGTCACTTCCCATTCAACCTACGTGGCAGCACATCCCTCTATGCGCAAGCACGAACCTTGTGACAAGCTGTTCCTGCACACATCTCTCAGAGCACACAGCTCCCAAGAAGAATAATTTATAGTCCTGTGCTCCCTTTGAGCTACCTGGAGTGCTAAGACTATTCTTCCTACAGCTAATCAGGTGGTTGCACCACCTGTGTAGGGTTCCATCCCGCCCTCCAGCATAGTCCACGGAAAATCCTCATTTGTCATTGTGGTGATCGGTGCCACGTGCTCCATTATTTGCAATGCACTTCCCTAGTTACTGCATTTGGTGATATGTGGTCCTACCCACAATGATAGACTAACCAATTCTCGGCCATAGTCCTCTAATTCATTAGTATGATTATCCACACCTTGCCTTTCCATCCTTGGTTTATCGACGAGACATGCTCCCTTGATTTCATTTTCCAGCCTCTTGACCTCGACGTCCATTAAAATGGCTTTCTTCCATAGCCGTACTCGATCCTTTTCAAGTTGGAAAAATCTAAGGTCCCCTTACCAAATTGCTCCCTAAAGTCTGATGTGTTCTGCTTCATGTAGCTATGTGATTTCTTCGTCCCGAGCTTCACGCACTGATGCGCGTATGGGTTCTATTATGTGTGGATTCATCTTTGCATGCTCCTCAGAGATTACGGTCCCTGCTTCATTCCACAGCCTCGGAATCATTTTCATGGTTAGGGTTTTTCACATGGTCCTATAGGCCCATCGAACCATTGGTACACATAGGTCCTAGTCAGTGTGTCTCACCTGGTGAACCATGTTCAACACTTCGCACACCCTGTCAAATGCTTCTCCGTGGAAAATCTTTGGCACACTTCGCCTTTCCTGTCACTGTGTTTTGTTCTGATTTTCTATTCTGGGAGTGGTGTGCACTTGTGTGGGCAACATATCATATGTATGTACCCATCGGGAAAGGTGGGCATGCAACCTGTTTTTCCCCTCGTAACTGGCTCTCATCCATAGCTAGGGTTTTCCAAATCATAGGCACATCATCCTTCTGCATGCGTGCCAATCCTTGAAACTCTTCTGGTGCATACCCCACCATCTTGTGGGCGTAGCACGTAGTGCCCATTTTAGAGCGTCAAAATGTTGTTGTTCTCGTACTTCGCTCTAAAATATGTTTAGAAATTCATCCACCACCGTCAACCCGTCATACCTAGGCAGATCCCTTATCTTTTTTGTCAGGCAGCACAATGATCCTATCATCATGTTGCAATTGAGGGTTTTTATTTCATGCAGCCGATTCTGCCATCCTTCTATTTCTTCGTCTGAATCCGAAGTGCAAGATATTTTGCGCTCCCACGAAATCCTACCATCTGCTGTTGGATTCACCCAATCCTGTTCTCGCGCAGTTATCTTGTAGATACAATCGAGATCATCATCAGTATCATCATCGTGCACCGGTTTAGTGTATCACTCTCCTTTGGCCAGATCTAGCGGTACTACTACGCGTAGTTACTTTTGCTCGAAAATCATTTTGTGCTTCTTTAGATTTATGACTCCTTTCATATCAATGGCCCAGTCTATGCCTAGTAGCACAGGATAGGGATTGTTATCTTCGACAATCTCTATTACTTCGAAATCCACTAGCGCGCTCGCACCTTCAATATCCATCGTTACCCCTTGCAATCTCCCCATGGGTAGGATTTTCTGCTGATTCGCCATTCGCAACGAAATAGGAGACCATTGTAGCGTGGGTATGCCCATGCGTTCCCATGTTTGTTTTGGCAGTATATTCACGTCTGATCCAAGATCCAAAATTACCTGATCCATTTTGTACTCTCCAATTTGCGTAATCAATCTCATTTCCCTTCCTATGCATAATGTTTGCTTTCCAACTTTCCAAAACATGCGCGGTTCCCCTGACCCCTTGCACCTAGTGATAAGTTCCTGTAGTCGATTTACAGCCTTGTTGTTTCACAATAGTTTCATGCATGTCTCCAGAAAGGTAGTGAGCAATGAAGGATCCATCCCTGGTTCTAGTTGATTCTTACTACCTGAAGTGGAGGCCTCCGTGAAGCTCTTCTTAGCTTCCATGAATGTTTCCTTCGCGTGCTACAAATAAAATTCAGGTTCCTTTGTAGGAGCCTTGCGAACCCATGCACTTTCTTCTAACTGCTTACCTTTATCATCTCCAGTTGTGATACCACTTTTCAGCACTATGTTTACATTCGGGTCTTCTTCGTGCGGCTCAAACCTCATCATTTGTAGATTCTGAGTCGGGGGAGGCTAAAATACCCCTTTTTCGCACAGCCTCGCTATCAATGTAGGGAAGTCTTCTGCCTCATGATCAAACTTAGTACAACATAAACATGATGTTCTCATTGGATTCGTACAATCATGGGCATAGTGTCCTGGCCCTCCGCAATTGTAACAAATTAGTTGTCTGCAACCCCTTCCTGGTCCCATTCCACCTCGACCTTGTCCGCGCCCCTGAAATCCAGCACGTGCCATTCCTGCATTTGGGTTGAGAGCTTACATTTTTGTCTGTACTCTATAGGAAAGAGTGCAATCCATCATTAGTTCGTAGCTTCTACAGGTGTGTTCATCATGACCTATTGACCTGCAGAAATTACAAAGCAATTGTTGGGACATCTGCGTATAACTCTGCAATAGATGAAAATTATTCGTAGTGTGTTTCCCTCCTATTTGACAGGTCATGCACCACAATGGATTCGTCATGCTTGGTCCTGCTTGTGCCTTAGGTCTTAATAGCATCGGCCCTCCTCCCATCAAGTAATTCGTGAAAACTGGATAATGGTCCTTATCATGCCTCTGGCCTTTGCATTTTACGCACTATACCTCCTCATGCGCCTCTTGCGGAGGTGTCCTAACATGTTTCAAACTCTGCATTTCCAGACAAAAATTTTACAGTTGCGCGTGGATTTGTTGGACTCCCAAACCAGGATCTTGTATAGGGGTCTCATGCAATATCATTGCCATCTCCAAATCTTTGGCCTGGGTGGAAATCTTTTGTTGTGATACCGTCGTCCTCAAATGCAATGTTAGTGACACTACAAACCATGTGTGGTGCTTTCCATCCGTCAAGGTCATGTTGGCTTCGCGAATCATACTCTTCAATCTCTGGTCTAGATCCTAGGGGGTCTTGCCCAGGAGCATCACGATTTCCTTAAACTCGATAATTTATTGTGTCTCTAATTCTGGCCTAGTAAATTCCCCATTTAGTGCAGCCTGGATATCTGTGATTCCTGCGTTTGGATGGTCATTAAAATTCTTAACGTACCAAGTTAGTGCACGATCCTGCAACGCACTTACCAGTGTAGCCTTCTTTATATTGTCATCCACAACTCCTTATGCTTCCCATACCACCCTTACCACAAACTAAAATTGGTCTGGATCTTCGTTCCCTACTCCTCTGAATACCGACAGTCTGATCGTGCTCGCCATACTGAACTTTGGTGGTGGCAGAGGTGGGGTGGGCGAAGATGGAGGTGAATATGGTGAGACTGGTGGCGGTGTAGGTGGAGGTGGTAAGCGCGAAATTCACTGCCTTATCAGACTGACCGCGATTCTAAGAGAAACTTTCGCGAGCTATTCCTCGCTTTCTCGCGAGGGTGAAATTAAGGGACTAGTTTCTAATTCTTCACTACTTCCGTTTCTATAGACCTTCCCACTTCGCGTAGTCCCAAACATTAATTTATTCGCATAACCCGCCTTTCACAAAATAACATCTTAATTCAGGTGTTCAAATATTTAATATACTTGCCTCACAGTCCTTTGAGGAAGCATCGTTCTGCCTCGCTGTAGCTAACGGTCGTATCTAACACGAACTCAGTGATAAATCCTCCTATAATTCAATCGAGCCAATGGTCCATAGCTCGCGCAATCTTATCTTCTGTCGCTTCTAGTCTGTGCACTAATTCTGAAGTCCACACGATTGGTTTGTCAAGCCTACACCTTCCCTGACTGTCTGCTAGTTTCATGATCCACTCATATAGCTCAAAAGGAAAGGATGCAAAGAAAATTTTGTGGATTTCCGTATATAAGTAGTGCTCCAACCATTGTTCCTCAGATACGTGTGGATTCTTGTTTTCCTGCACGACGAACTCATGAATCTTCTTGTCCAACCACCCTTCAATTTATTTCTTTGTTGGATTCTAGTGACACGACATCAGATATCCCTTATGCAAATCCTAGTCTTGGCAACAGAACCATTTATTGGCTTGTTGGGGCTTGACTTAGGTTCAAAGATGATTTAGCCAAACAAATCTTGGTACTACTGGCCCTTTTCGCAATAGTCCGCAGAGCGTGAATTGAGGTCTCACCCGAAGTAGTATGGGAGGGTGCTAGAACTAGGTTTCCGTACCCTAGAGATGTCTGATGATTTCAAGTGGTTTGCATTTTGACCCTATGCACACGTCACTTTGCGGACCTACTAGTACCTCGCAGCCTAGGATTCTGCCCTCGCGCAGCCCTATTCGGGGCCCGAACAATGTTATTAGCCAAATTCTTACTATTAACCCGATATTAGTTGATCAACTTATCTTATCCGTATGTGTTTAGTTATACTTAACCGTGTTCAGCATTCATACAAGTGCATGCGATAAATAAAACAATATAATTATTGAAATATCAACCATATAATAATTCAAAACAGATACATGAGACTTGGAATCAAACTTCTCTTTATTATATACTTTTCTGGTTACAGAATCGACTCTACCCTGCA
Source organism: Pinus tabuliformis (assembly GCA_031772625.1). Lineage (NCBI taxonomy): Eukaryota > Viridiplantae > Streptophyta > Pinopsida > Pinales > Pinaceae > Pinus > Pinus tabuliformis. Next base: position 966,873,597 of record CM062813.1, on the reverse strand, counting down.
GACCTAGCTGCAGGGGTCCACGCACTCAGCTGCGGACTCTACTAGGCCTTTGCACACTCAGCTGCAGAGCCTCTTCCTACTACCACGACCCAAGGTACTTAGGCTCTTACTCTATGTTTGCTATCTTTTTGACTCCATTCGTTTTCTCCATATGTCTCTAATTATCTTTACAACTTAGAGCCTTGCTTTATTTATACAATCCCATGGTCCATGGACCATGGGTAGGCCGACACTACATTCAAAACTTAGGGCGGACAATCTTATGACTCTAACATACAATTTGCGCTCCACACCCACAATTCACGAAGTCTTTACAACAATAGTACTCAAAACTTGGGCTTTGAGCCCCAAAACATGCTGTGGGGGGATTCCATGCCCAAAAAATGGCAACAGCATATGTTCATTCCCATCATTCTCTAGAGTATAAGTGTTTCTTCTCCCATTATGTATAGCTTTCCGATCACTCTGCCAAGGTCTTTCTAGCAATACATGACATACATCCATTGGCATTACATCACATAATACCACATCCTTATAAGTACCAACTTGGATTTCTAACTTGCATTGTTCTATCACAATAAGCTGATGTCCTTTTTGCAGCCATGATACTTTGTAAGGAGTAGGGTGTACTATTTTCACTAATCCTAACTTGTCCACCATTTCTATAGAAACCAGGTTATCAGTGCTTCCACTGTCAATTATCACTTTACAACATTTTCCTTTGGACTTGCATGTAGTTCTGAATAAACTCTTTCTCTGAGCTAGTTCTCCTGTCTCTTTCTCTGCTTTAAGTAATACCCTTTTCAATAACAAAGATTCTCCTACTTCGGGTGATTCTTCCTTATTTGCAATTTGAGGTTTTTCTTCCTTTGCCTCAACCACATTCACATTCTGTTGATTTGTTGCTTTATTATGAGGACAGTCCCATGATCCATGTCCCCATTCTCCACATGTATAACACTGAATTTCTCTTCCTCAACCTCTTCCTCTAGGTGCAAATCTTCCTCTACTAAAGTCTCCTCTCTGTGGTGGTCTACTACTTGAACCTCCTGCTTCACCCTGAGGGTGCTGAAATCTTGATTTGGTAGTTCCTCTACCTCTTATTGAACTTTCCCTCTGTTCCTCTGATTTTGTTTCCTCAACATCTTCTCCTCTGCTTTCAAAGCTGCTTGATAGGCATCTTCAATTGTCTTCAGACTCAGCAAGCTGATTTCATCCTGTATGTCATATCTCAAGCCATTGATGTATCTGGCTACCTTTTCTACATCATCCTCTGCATGTCCTACTCTAATGCTCAGCTTATAAAATTCTTATGTATATTCTTTGACAATCATCCCCTTTCTTTGAAAATCATCCCCTTTTGTCTCAAATTTTGTAACTGTCTAAAAATATTTAACTGATAATCTTTTGGCATGAATTTAGCTTTCCAACCTATTCACCATTTTATCCCATTGTTTGATCTTGACCCTCTCGGCTCGATTACAACAATTTGTCTGACCTCTGTTTCACTCGCAAACCCTATCTCTCTCTCAATCTCTCATTTTCTCACCTCCTATTCCTTATGATCTTTATCATTACATTTTCTTCCTTTCTTTTATGGATCAAATCCTATCCTAACAACATTGACAACTCAAACTCTATTTTTGTCAGCTCAACTATTAAATCCCTATTCTCAAGCTTTGATACACATCCTAACACTTATCTCCTGTTCTAAAAATAATACAATGATTTAATTGTTACAATAGTTGAAGTAAAAATCAAAGGGAGAGATCCAATCACCTGCATCAAGAAATCTCTCTTATCAATTCATCCTTTAGTTTAGAACAAAGCTAGGGTTTTTTTATTTTTGAATTTATTTTATTTTCTATCTTTCAATATCCCTAGAAAAATATCAAAAAATATTTTATTTTTATCTTCTGGAAATAATAAAAATACATGTAGAAAAACATAAAATCAATTTAAAAACAAGATCGATATAATCCACTTCTCTTTTCTGGTAACCAGGAAAAGAAACTAAACTAGCATTTGCACCAAATGTTGCAAAGGAAACGCCGCAAGGCATAAATTGAGGAACATCAGGACATGGAATGGGCAAATCTAAATGAAATGTAGAGATGTAGTAGAAATGAAATTGATTTAGGGTGCCTTACACTATTTTTTATTAATTATTGAATTAATATTGCGTATAAATTGTTGTTCATGACTATGAAGCTACCAAGTTGCTCAATGGGAAAGCTATAGCCAAAGGAGAGGAGAGGTAGGAAGAACACTATAAATTGTACATGTGAGTTAATTTGAATTTACTTTAAAATCATAGTAATTTAGTTTCAATTTGAATTTATTTATTTCTAAAGTCACCTTTTATTCATAAAAATTAATTAATGGTTGTGAAAGACATGAGCATCCTATTGATTGGTTGTATATCACTGAGAAAATAACTTGTAATCAGATATGCCAATCAAGAACAAAGAACTGGCTGAAGGTTGAACACTTTCTCTGAGTGTGGACAACCGAATAAGAACCTCGTGAGTAAGCCCCAACTGAATCATGGAATTCGAAAAGGATGAATAAAAAATAGCTGCAAGTTTTTCTCTTCTACCAAATCCCCCATTCTGATTATAGATGTCTCCGCAACTCCAATTTCTGACAGGACTTTGAGATTCCTTGAACTTACAACGAGTCTCGAGTTGGAGTGGTGGGTTAGCAGCAACAAACCAAATTTCTTCCATCAACTGGGAACCATCTCTCCAAACTTCATCTAGAAAAAAAGCAAACCTTTGAGTCTGCAATCTCTGACTCAACCACATCTTTGCATATTCATCACCATCATTTCTATCTAATTCTATCTTTGTAAGCGTGGCTATTTGCATACACAGTTCATTTCTAAGATTGTAGAAGATGGATTATTGGAAACAATGAGCCAAAGAAATAAGTCATCTCTGAAGAGGTTTCTCACCTTTGGACTGTGGAAGACTGATATGTTTGCTGAGGGTTCTTGTGGAAGAGTATTGAAATTACTTACGATTATATGAATTTTTTGGTAGATCTGACGAGAAGACAAGGGTTTCTAGTATTTTTGGTTTCTTCATAAAGGGTGTCGTTGGGTTTCAATTTGCAAGATTATTTTCCCTGGAAAAATGCTCATAGCATGGATCTGTAGTTGTTCTCCATATTACTCAATCATCACGATGATTTTCCTCTGAAATAGTCTTTGGTGAATTTGAATTTTCAGTGTTAGATTTTGCTGGTGATAAATCTAACAACACTGATGGTTATGGATGTTTGATTTGTCATTTCTGAAATCTAATCATCTTTGCCAAAATCTGAGGAACAAGTTTTTTTCAAGGTCCTTCTACCACGAATCCTTCATCAGAGAATGAATTATATAGAGGCATAATAATTGAAATCGATTCCTAATTCCGTGAGCTGAAATTGTTTGAAGCAGATTGTCCATTGAAACACCCATCTCCATCTTTTTCTATTGAATATCTCCAGCTCTTGTTTCTCAATAAGTCTAAGCATTATATTGACCTCAGAGCTCACTATTTTAATATCACAAGTGGCTACTAATAGTGTACATTTCCCCTCAAAAAATAGAAAGGAAGCAATGTACAATTTTGTGTTTTCGTGCCTCAGTAGCAAACTCAGAAGCACCATTACTTGAGAAGACTGAGCTTTTCTTTGGGTATCTATGATATTTATCTTCAGATTAGGAGGCTCTACCTATTTCTTCTCTTCAAGTTGTGATCCTAGGTCTGAAGCTTCACCAATAGCACTAATAGCTAAAGACCTTGACACAGGACAGAAACCTTGTGTGACAAATCCTTGACGATTTGTTGATGCTGTAAGAGTAACACTGGTTGCATGACATTGACTTATGCGTGACTATAACAATGATAGCAATGAGCATCCTATTGATTGGTTGTATATTGCATATTCATCACCCTCATTTCTACCTAATTCTATCTTTGTAAGCGTGGCTATTTGCATACACAGTTCATTTCTAAGATTGTGAAAGATGGATTATTGGAAATAGTGAGCCAAAGCAATAAGTCATCTTTGAAGAGATTTCTCACGTTTGGACTGTTGAAGACTGATATGTTTTCTGAGGATTCTTGTGGAAGAGTATTGAAATTACTTTCTGGTGTTTTTGGTTTCTTCATAGAGGGTGTCGTTGGGTTTCAATTTGCAAGGTTATTTTCCTTGGAAAAATGCTGGTAGCACGGATCTGTAGTTGTTCTCCATATTACTCAATTATCACAATGATTTTCCTCTGAAATACTCTTTTGTGAATTTGAATTTTCAGTGTTAGATTCTGCTGGTGATAAATCTAAAAACATTGATGGTTACAGGTGTTTGATTTTTCATTTCTGAAATCTAATCATCTTTGCCAAAATCTGAGGAACGAGGTTTTTTCCAAGGTCCTTCTACCACGAATCCTTCATTAGAGAATGAATTATATAGAGGCATAATAATTGAAATTGATTCCTGATTCCATGAGTTGAAGTTGTTTGAAGCAAATTGTCCATTGAAAGTCCCATCTCCATATTTTTCTATTGAATATCTCCAGCTCTTTTTTCTCAATAAGTCTGAGCATTATATTGACCTCAAAGCTCACTATCTTAATATCACAAGTGGCTACTCAGAGTGTACATTGCCCCTCAGAAAATAGAAAAGAAGCAGTGTACAATTTTGTGTTGAATATTTCGTAGTTAATATTTTTCCACAAATTTTGGATATGAAACATACATAATATCTCTATAAAATAGATGAAAAAACATATGTAATATCTCTATAAAACAGATGAAAAAACATATGTAATATCTCTATAAAACAGATGAAAAAAAGGACAAAGGGTTCGATTTCAGAGAGAAAAAATTACTGTGTAAATTTGAGATAAATTGAATCTGATTGGACCAAAAATTCTTGATTTTATGGTCCAAAGATTCTTGAGATGCTACTTTCCTATCTATTTCTTTATGTTGATTTTTTTTCTTTCTTGGTGATTTTATTTTATATGTAATCTTCAATCTTTTATTGAAAGTAAATATTTTGAAATTTATCATTGATGTCTTATTTTCTTACAATCAAATACTTTCATTTTTGTAAAGCAAATATTTTAGAATTTCTCATTGATGCTTTATTTTCTTAAAATCAAATACTTTCATTTCCTTCTAAAGCTACTTTAGAATTCATCCTCGTTGGATTCTCTACTATAGTGGACTATCATCCCCATTCAACTTTCAACTACACCGATAATCTAAGAAAGTTTCATCTATCCTGCTTTTAATATCTATAGCCAGGTAATGGAGGATCTATCAGATTTCTTGCTAATTATCATGACTCCATCCTCAATGGATATTTCACTCTGTCCTACAACATTTTAACCCTTAATATCCCTAATATCCATACCCAGGTAATGGAGGATCCATCAGATTTCAGGCTAATTATCATGACTCCATGCCTAATGGATATTTCACTCTGTCCTACAACATTTTAAATGGATCCATCAGATTTCTTGCTAATTATCATAACTCCATGCCCAATGGATATTTCACTTTGTCTTACAACATTTTAAATCTTATCGTACATAATATCTAGCCATTATATTGATTAAATAACGAGTTACTGAGGTGACACAGGGTGACTGAGTTATGAGAGATAACTCTCTCTAAGCTGAAAAGGTCCACTTCCAATCTAAAAACTAATTCAATGTTACCTTTGGATTTTCCTTTACACAGCACGGTAAAATTCCCAGTGATAACATGTACTTTAAACCAGTAATAATAAATTATACTAATTACCACAATTAAATGATGTACTTTAAACCATTAATGTAAATGTAAGTACAAATTCTATTAATTACCACCTTTAAAATGACCTAATAACAGATAGTGGGAATATTGGGTGGAACCCACTTGTTATAATTCTATTAACTCCACCCATTTAAAAATTCAATCACCATTATTGATATTCATTGTTAGATTCATTGGAATGTAACGTATGGTTAAAAACTCTGCAAGTTACAACCTAATATGAATATTCACCATCAATCTCAACTCACTCTGACCCTTCAATATATCAAAAGTGTAAGTTGACTTTAAGTTCTATATATGTTACGATATGGTATGAATATAGACCTTCAATCATGGGTCATGAGAGCTATCAGATCCAGTGAAAGTGTAACTTGCTTTTAAACTTTACTTAATTTCTGATGTCTTATGGAATTTGGATATTTCTTCACCTTTCACCATTGGATTATTAGATCAAGAGATTTGGGTTAATGTTCTCACATCTTCTATTCCAATATGGAATAACAACCATCAGATTTATTTCAATTTTCACTATTTGATTCTTTAGATCAGCAATTCATTGTTATGAAGCGTTTAGTATAACTTTCAATATGATATTATGGAAATTGATCGCAACTTTTTCATCACTATTGGAACTATCAAATCGACTGGTTTTTCACAAAATGACCTCTATTTTACATTATAACGTATGATTTTAGTTATATACACAGTTCATTGCTAAGATTGTAAAAGATGGATTATTGGAAACAGTGAGCCAAAGCAATAAGTCATCTTTGAAGAGATTTCTCACCTTTGGACTGTTGAAGACTGATATTTTTGCTGAGGGTTCTTTTGGAAGAGTATTGAAATTACTTACAGTTATATGAATCTTTTGGTAGATCTGACGAGAAGACAAGGGTTTCTAGTATTTTTGGTTTCTTCATAAAGGGTGTCATTGGGTTTCAATTTGCAAGATTATTTTCCCTGGAAAAACGTTGGTAGCACGGATCTGTAGTTGTTCTCCATATTACTCAATTATCACGATGATTTTCCTCTGAAATAATCTTTGGTGAATTTGAATTTTCAGTGTTAGTTTTTGCTGGTGATAAATCTAACAACACTGATGGTTATGGGTGTTTGATTTGTCATTTCTGAAATCTAATCATCTTTGCCAAAATCTGTGGAATGAGGTTTTTTTCAAGGTCCTTCTACCACGAATCCTTCATCAGACAATGAATTATATAGAGGCATAATAATTGAAATCGATTCCTGATTCCGTGAGCTGAAATTGTTTGAAGCAGATTGTCCATTGAAACTCCCATCTCCATCTTTTTCTATTGAATATCTCCAACTCTTGTTTCTCAATTATATTGACCTCAGAGCTTACTGTTTTAATATCACAAGTGGCTACTCAGAGTGTACATTGCCCCTCAAAAAATAGAAAGGAAGCAATGTACAATTTTGTGTTGTCATGCCTCAGTAGCAAACTCAAAAGCACCATTACTTGAGAAGACCGAGCTTTTCTTTGGGTATCTGTGATATTTATCTTCAAATTAGGAGGCTCTACTAGTTTCTTTTCTTCAAGTTGTGATCCTAGGTCTGAAGCTTCACCAATGGCACTAATAGCTAAAGACCTTGACACAGGACATAAACCTTGTGTGACAAATCCTTAACGATTTTTTGATGGTGTAAGAGTAACAATGATTGCATGACATTGACTTATGCGTGACTGTAACAATGATAGCAATGAGAATCCTATTAATTGGTTGTATATTGCATATTCATCACCCTCATTTCTATCTAATTCTATCTTTGTAAGCGTGGCTATTTGCATACGCAGTTCATTTCTAAGATTGTGAAAGGTGGATTATTGGAAAGAGTGAGTCAAAGCAATAAGTCATCTCTGAAGAGATTTCTCACCTTTGGACTGTTGAACATTATATCGACCTCTCGCAGAGGGATGCTCCATCAAGAATATGTGAGCATTACAAGCATCCTCAGTGTGGACTAATAAAATGGAACCCATGATATCATGAAGCTCCCTTAACCATTCAAAATGTTCAGCGTTGCCTGAGAGATGTGAACATTAATATAAGAACAGGAAAAATGGGCAGTTTTCTGTTAATGGCAGATCTCAAAATTATGCTCTTACCCATTGGATACTGAGAATCAAAATGTTCAACATTGATACAGAGATGCGACTTTAATATAAGATTAGATGAAATGAACATTTTTATATTGATTTCAGATTTCATGTATCTTATTGATATGAAACAAAACTATGCTTATACCCATGAGATACAGAGAATCCATAATCAACCTAAACTCAAAGAAATAAAACAATCCATAAGAGAAACACCAAGCCATGAAAATTTACAAAAATAAGATCAAATATCTAATGAACGCATACCATACGTGTGACGAATGGCAACGCTTGTTCAATGCTGGCCGGAAGTGTGGGTGTAAGAAAAGGTCTTGCAACTATAGCTGGAGCTATCGTCACTACTTCAATACCATGATCCTCTGACCCATATTGAAGAGCTGCTTGCTCTGCTAATGTTTTTGCTACATAATACATCTTAAAATCAAGTGATTCGTTACTCCTTATTGTTTTGACAAGATAAAAATTTAAATTACATTTTTCTAAATATCAAGAGATTTGCATTTCAAAGTAATTTCAAAATAATGGTTGAGAAACTCATTTTACAATCGAGTCAAAATAATGATTGTGTTGGGTAAGAGATTGTGTTAAGAAGCTCATTTTACAGTGGAATATGAAAATTATTTGGGATTTCATCACTTTTTAAAACCGGTCTACATTTATCTAATTCTAAATCTATTATGAGCATACAATTTTACAACTCATAAATTTGATCCTCTGCACCCTAACCCTAATAAATCCAGATTGATTAGATTTATCTAATTCTAAATCTATTATGACCATGCAACTTTACAACTCATAAATTTGATCTTCTGGACCCTAACCCTAATAAAAATAAAATAAAAATACATGTAAAAACATAAAAACAATTTAAAAACAAGATCGATATAATCCACTTCTCTTTTCTAGTAACCAGGAAAACAAACTAAATTACTGTCAATAAAATATTAAAAATTTAATTATACTCACGAAAACATAAATAATCTACTTGCTAATTTTCCAAACAGATTTCCAATGATAAATCTCACTATTACATTGCAGCTCCAGCGCTCAACTGTAATCCAGAAATCATGTGTGCCAGCTGAAAAATTAATTTAAATATTGGAAATAAGAAAATGCCACAAACTATGAAAGTGAAAGAAGTTTTGAACTACATTGTGAAAGAAACGTTAAACTACATGTTTCTCTCTAGCTCGATCTTCTTAGTTTCCCGAATTAAAATGGAATTTAAATTGCACACACTCACCATCAAAAATGTTAGCAGAACATGTGCAGATCACCTCCAAGCTCAAGTGATCCACCAAAAGACTCTTCAACCAAAAGCTGAGTACAAGCATAGGAACCACACACAGTCAACAAAAAATCAAAGAGGAGTGCTACATTGTCCCATGATTTCATATGAAAAATACTGAGCTGTCCATCTACATATAATTTTTAATTTAAAAAAATATGGAAGGTCTGGTCGAAAATAGATCTGGTGAATTATGATTCGTTAATTTAACTCGTATTTCAAAATATTAGTGCCAAAATGCAAACACTCCAATTTTTTTTTGGCTTAACATTCAGAGTTTTGGCTTTGTTTAAACGAGCAATAATTTTAAAATAGTACTGTCAAAATGCAGATCATATATGAAAGAGCCCAATGCAACTTTTCTGAGTTTTTGCTTTTTCAAATGAGCAATAACTGACAAAGGGGAAAAGGAAGCACAGAAAAATGAACATAACAAACATATTGATTTTGAAGAGATGAGGCTCCCAGATGATATATATCTTTAAGATTAATGGGCACAACATTCTAAGTATGACATGACGTAGATTGGCCAGCAATGGTAACTCAGTGCAAGGAACGATCAGGAAAGAGTTCAAAAATTAGTGTTACTTGAAAAATTATCTTTGCAATTTACTTTTTATGAACATACAAGAATGTTTCATTTTTATCTTGAAATATTACTCTTTTGTTTCTATCTTCTCCCTAGGGTACTCGAATGTGTACAACTATGTAGTGTTCCATGGGGATTCGCCTCCCTTGGGGTCTAGTTTCCTCGCTCTCCCGCGCTCCGTGGACTTGGGGACGAGTAGGGGACGTTTCCGCATGCTCCCAAAATGGAGGAAACTCATTGGACGTGCTAGGAAAACGTTTCCCTTCCCTGAGGGGGCATTTCTGGGGACGAAAGGGGGACGTGGAGGGGCGTGGGGGGACGAGAAGGGGCATGGGGGGACGAGGGGGGCGTGGCACACCTTTAATGCATTAAAAACCATTTTTAATTTTTAATTAACTAAACGCTAAACTTAATCTTTAATTAAGGGGACAGAATTACATTCATGTATGACGTTGTTTGCAGATTCAATTTACGGTTGCAGAACCGGAAACAGAATTACATTCACGTATGACGTTGTCTGTAGATGCAATTTATGTAAACTCATCCATAGTTTCATTCAAATTTTATATAAATTCCCACACCTGGCGTCAATTGCAACCAGTTACAATTTGAAAGTTCAAATAGTCAAAAAAATATTATATATATACTGATTTTTTTTTATAAATTCGTACTTTCTACTTGAGGAAAATTGCAACAGCACGTCTTCATTATTATGCCCTTCCCCACGCCTCCTTACTCATCCATAGTGTTCCGCTATCAAGTCTGAACTCATTAAGACATAAATATATGGGCAGGATTTGATTCCCCAATCCATGCTTGTCATTGCCAAATATATAGGGATCATCATTTGATATCCTGACCTCTGCGAGCATGAAATTGGACTGAGCAGAGAGAGTGATATGTAACCGCAGTATATGTATATGCTGCAAGTGATATGTAACCACAATATATATATATATATATATATATAAAAGCTGCAAATCTACAGACTTGCTAAGGAAGCCACGGTGCTCACTCACCTTCTCTCAAAAGTTTGATGGGTTGGAAACCATCTTTTGAATGGAACTTGGTGTCACACAAAGCTATTCGACGTATGTCAACCACTTGCTGAATTATTATATGCATTATTAAAATAGTTATAAAATAATAATTGAGAGAATGGTTTTTTTTTCAAGTCATTTCTATGGTGGTTTGTCCTCTAAGGATGATACAGAAAATAAAATGGTTTAGATTTTGATTTTCGAAAGCCATTCTTATACTAGTTTGTTAGGTGATATGATTGATATAGGTTTATATTAAGGTTAATATTTTGTTAAGTTACACATTTATATTTGTATTTAGGTTAAGTGAATGTATATAATAATGGTTGGAATATTTTAAAATATGGTTTAATAAGTAAATAAATTTATTTTTTTTAATTAATTTTTTATTTTTTTTAATTTAAAATTTTATTGAAATCATAATATTATTTAATTGATAATATTTTATTTTTATTTATTTTTAAAAATTGAATTAGAATTTTATGATGTTGTTACTTGTCTCGTGTCTATTCAATGTTATGTATGCAAAAATTTGCATTTTCAATCTTGATGATTTGCTTTCCCAAGACATTGTTTTGGAATTCAAAAAAGAAAGAAAAACAGTGTACCCTTTATAGTGGACTCAATTATTAATTAATAAATTATATTTTATATTTATAAATTTTTAAAACCTTGACGCTCCCCCACGTTTCCTAAAAAATGGTAGGGAGCTTTTGCATAGGCCGCTCCCGCGCCCCCTCGCTCCCTCGCCCCCTCGTCTCGGAACCTTGGTGGAACATTGCAACTATGTGATTTTCATTTTCATTTTACAGTCCAGTAGAATACATAAACGACACACACATTGCCTCAATTCAAAACAAGGGAGGCTGTGAGGCAGCAAGTCCCTGCATTGAGAACCAAACTAGATGCTGATTCTGTCAAACTGAATTGGGAACCGAACTAGATGCTGATTCTGTTAAACTGAATTGGGAACCGAACTAGATGTTGAGAAAGTGCCACTCCTGCATGCTAGTGTATATTAGATATCTTAGATCTTGGATAACCATCAAATGGATCAGCCTTAGATACTGTTCCATTGATCATCCTGCAAAACCTAGCCGGCCTTGCCATAGTTGCTTCCTGAGCAGATTTAAGTGCCTGCATTGAGTAGGTTCAGCCTGAGAATGCACTTGAGAATGCACCTGCATTGAGTAGGCTCAGTTAACATCCAATGCACAGTTTTGATACTAGAGTTCAAAATACGACTGCCAAGCCGGCCTTGCCACAGTTGCTTCCTGAGCAGATTTAAGTGCCTGCATTGAGTAGGTTCAACCTGAGAATACACTTGAGAATGCACCTGCATTGAGTAGGCTCAGTTAACATCCAATGCATAGTTTTGATACCAGAGTTCAAAATAGGACTGCCAAGATAAAAAAGAATTTCTTAGACATAGGAAACACGATGACAACTAAGTGTTCGATGCAATATTATATTTAGTGATGCAATGCAACTACAAGTCATAGAATCATAATATGTCTACTGAGCTGCTCAGACTGTTTATGTCAGTTAACATCCAATGCACAGTTTTGACACCAGAGTTCAAAATACCATTGCCAAGATAAAAAAGAACCTGTTGTACGTTAGGATCAGTCATTGTAAATGTATATCAATCCACTGACCAGTCAAAGACAGCTTAACCTAGGCTTGTTATTATGATATTAAGTATGGCCAGGTTCTGCAATCCAAATGCCCAATACTGCATAATCAAACTAATGATCAAGAAAATCAGTCCACTGTACCACTGTAGCTAACTAAGTGCTAGGTCTTGGAGTTTTTTTGCTGCCATTGCCTTCTTGGACTCTAAAGACTCAATAAAATAGAGTTGTACTTTTCTTAGTCAAGTGGGACTATATTCTGTCAAACTGAATTGGGAACACTTTTGCAGAGAAAGTGAAGGTTGACCGAACTAGATGTTGAGAAGGTGCCACATGTTTTTTGGGACCTATTGGACAAAGGAGGGTGATATGAAACTAAGCTTGTAGAGCCACAATCAACAAGAAAGTCATCAAAAGGCAAAAGCCAATGCACAGTTTTGATACCAGACTTCAAAATACCACTGCCAAGCAGAGAACGCCTTTATGGTTATCCCCAATCGATTGAAGGTTGACTGAACGGGATAATGTTTAAACAATTTTCTCAGGCATATAAATTTTCTTTGTATTTCCTCAACGAGGAAGTATTGTCTCCAGGTGTTCTTATCGTTTGAGGATCCAAGGAGATTCCTATAAATCGTATTATGAAGTCATAGTTAGAATATGATCATATATAAATCAGATATTGAAACAGAGCATGTCATTTGAAACAGAGAGTTATTGTTTGTAATCATCTGAAGATTTAGAGTTGCAGAACAAATTAATTGTGAAACAGAGAATGTGCTTGACTTTGTAGACTTTGTAAAATTTGTATTACCATTGTCACTTATAACAGGATATAGAACAAGAAGTGATTGTGTGTACCTTTGGGACTGCAAAGGTCTACTGAGCTGAGCTGTCAGTGAACATCCAATGCACAGTTTTGATACCAGAGTTCAAAATACAACTGCCAAGATAAAAAATAATTTCTCAGACATAGGAAACATGATGACGACTAAGTATTTGATGCAATATTATGTTTAGTGATGCAATGCAACTACAAGTCACAGAATCATAATAGCAAGTTGAACAATGAAAATGGATATAAAACAGGAAGTGATTGTGAGTACCTTTGGGACTGCAAATGTCTACTGAGCTGCTCAGACTGCTTATGTCAGTTATCATCCAATGCACAGTTTTCATACCAGAGTTCAAAATACCACTGCCAAGATAAAAAAGAACCTGCTGTACGTTAGGATCAGTCATAATCAAACTAATGATCAAGAAAATCAGCCCACTATACCACTGTAGCTAACTAAGTGCTAGGTCTTGGAGTTTTTTGGTGGCATTGCCTTCTTGGACTCTAAAGACTCAATAAAATAGAGCTTTACTTTTCTTAGTCAAGTGGGACTATATATTTTACTGAGCGAAGGGCGGGCAAGATAGTGGTGTGAGAGCCGCTAGGACTGGTTCTGAAATTGGCATACAACCATCAGCAAGTTGAATGCACCCTGGCAGAAATTGTTGTATCTTAATTTTAGAACTAGACAAAAAATTATCTCAACTTACACCAAGAGTAGATTTAAATTTAATTTTGCCACAACTATAGTTTTGAAATAATTTCTGGTCTTTCACTGCATCCTCTTTAATACAATACAGCCACAATAACACTTTCTATAAAATTCATTTCATAACAAGGAATATAATTTCCCAATCAAATAATGATGACCAGTTAAAGGGGAAACACGAGTATAAAAAAGCCCGTAGTAAAGGCTTTTTTGTGATTTTTCAATAAAAGAAAAGCGCTACAGGAATGCCAGAAATCATGTAAAAACCTCATGAATTTTTAATGTGGGCATGTGCGGAAGGAAATCATTCCCCACAAAAAATCACATAAAGACAAAATCATCCACAAGCCGTTCAAAGTCGACCTTAAATGGAGGATTTGGTATCTTCATGTCACACTCAAAGTACTCTCGCAAGGTCCAGATGTTGAGAAACTGCTCAATTATTAGCATAATGGCATATGGTAGTAGACTTACTGTAATGAAATCCCTATCCTATGGGTGAAAGAATGTCTACTGTTCAAAATATATAGTAAATATAGCAATTTGTAAGTTTCAATCTTTCTAGTAAACCTGATAGGGTTTTTTAGGAACAGGACTCTGTTCATTGCCGTCCTCATCCAATTCTCCTGGATTTCCTTCACAATTAGCTGCGAAATGACCAACCTGACCACAAAGGTAGCATTTTTCTTGCTGACCAGGGAAAGTGATGACCTGTATCATCACCATAGGTATATACTCAGAGGCAGAGCTATCTCTTACATAGTAATCCCAGAATATCCGGAAACAAAATATCAGTGTTTATGTTGCAAAGAAGTCAACAACCTCTCTTAAAATTGAGAATTGGATTTCATGAGTTGCCAATGCTAGCATAATTAAATCTGCATCATGGAGTTGCAAAAGCAGCCTTTAAAATCATACAAATTATACACAAAAGTAAACATATGTTATCAAATAAAATCATCGTTAGCTAAATGAAGAGATACCATAAGTCTTAGTAAAACATCAAGGAATTAACCTAAAATACCACATGTCAGCTTCAAGCAATGCCATTCCTTTTAGAAATTAGAGCACTTACTAATCCATACAAGCAGTGACGTGTATTTGGATTGAAACCAGGGAGGTTTCTTTGGAGACGTATATAGGACATGACTTTGTGTTCCCCCTCACCAGGAACATTTGCATCAGACAATATAACCTTCAAGATTGAATTAAAAATAGCAGTTCAACACACATCAGAGGTGAAATGTAGAAACGAATCGCAATTATATGAATTAGTCATGAAAGGCAAACAAGATTACAAGACATCAGCAATTCTAGCTTCCTAAAAAAGATGAAAGTTACTTTTAAGATTCTGCGGTAACATATCAATACTGCCTTGGGAAATGAAGGATAATGCAAACCTTTATTTTCTGCCATCCCAGGTCATTGTTTAATCTTAAATGTACATAGTACTACATAGCTACAGACAGTGTGGCCATAAATTTTGTCCTAGGGGTAATGACATTTGAGTCATGGACTTCTGATTTCTCTTTTAAGGCCATAACTTTACCTTCTGCCTCAAACTCTTTTCTCAATCTTTCTTCTTCTGTACTCTGAAAAATGCACAATGTAAATCAGAAACATTGAATTTCTACTTGAATCTTATTTAAAACAACTTCCTTTGAAGGGGTATGAAGTAGTTCTTCAATAGAAGACAAACTTATTGCTTCAGCTACATCTTTTGCAGCACAAAAACGTTGTGCAACACCATCTACAGTTACAGAAAGTCAGTGCTCAGTAAAAGTTTACCAAAAGATGTGAACATTAAATATTTAATGTCAAATATTAAAGGTGGAGTACTTAAGGTAACTAACTCAATTACCAATTGCCATGTACAAAAGCTTCCTTGGCCTCACTATTAAAAATAAGCGGTCTATGTAGTCAAACATGTTCTTAAAAACTTCATCATATGTTGATGGAGCAGGCTACCAGTAACATGGACAAGATATAAGTGTTTTTCAGATATAAGAGAGCTTTGACAGTTGCCAGACCTGACTCGATACTTAATCCAAATGACTAAGGGTCAAAGCTGATCTGTGACCCAGGAAAGACTCATGAGTCAACCCAGCAAAGACTCATGTAAATCATGAAAGAATTCTAAAAACCAGATCTGAAAAAGTCCCGATCCAACTCAAACAATGAGGTTAGGAATTTTGCAAAATATGATGCCCTAGTAGTGAAAACTCAGTTCCAAAAAGCAGCTCTGAAATATTTGCCCAAGATTACCCTATTGGTGAAAATGAGCTCAGAAGTTCTGTGCTAGTAGTGAAAAATAGGTCTGAATATACATTCAGAAATTTGTGCCCTGGCCATTGAAAACCAGAGTTAAATCTAGGGAAGATATGTGCTCATCCGAGTGCTTTCCTGGAATTTCTATCCTAGACAAATGTTACAATAATGATAACTAAGGAAAAAAAACAAATCATGGTTTGCAAGATAAACAATTCTTAGGGATAGTAGAAATGGGAAAAGTTAATGCAAGACTCTACCGTAAGGAGCGTTAAAAGTGTCTAAATTCACCTGAATTGGTAACCGTAACTTGCGAGGGTCCTATAGTTTGAGGTCCCTTCCTAACCAACCATTTTTTCACAGACAAAAAAAAACCATTGCCAAGATAAACACTGAAATCGTACACAGCCTAGGTAAAAAACTCAAACCCAACTGAAATCATACATAGTCTACGTAAAAACTCAAACCCTACAAGGGCTAAAATATATCAAAACAATGTAATAACATAAACAGTACCTGATATAGACCAATGTAGTGGAGCTGAAGCAAAAATAAAAGTCGAAGCGAGGTAACCACGAAATCATTTCTAACTTTATTATATAACAACAAAAGTAACTTACACGTAGCGGATGCTGCATGCATAATGCTGAATAGAATGAAATGTGTACACAATGAATAATTAGTAGCTAACACGTACAAATGACATGACTTACATTAGCCTCCACCAAATCAGCCTCGCAGGTTAACCAGCACAAATGTCATAGCTTCCCAAACAGATGGCAACACCATTGCTCTTCTTGCTACCTTAGCTGCTGGCCCAAATGTTTAAACTCTTGGTTGTTTAACCAACACGTACAAATGCCCTGACTTACGTTAACCTCCATCAAATCAACCTGGCATGTTAACCAGCACAGATAAGGTAACTAACTCAATTACCAATTACCATGTACAGAAGCTTCCTTGGCCTCACTATTAAAAATAAGCAGTCTATGTAGTCAAACATGTTCTTAAAAACTTCATCATATGTTGATGGAGTAGGCTACCAGTAACACGGACAAGATATAAGTGTTTTTCAGATATAAGAGAGCTTTTACAGTTGCCAGACCTGACTCGGTACTTAATCCAAATGGCTAAGGGTCAAAGCTGATCTGTGACCTGGGAAAGACTCAGGAGTCAACCCAGCAAAGACTCACGTAAATCATGAAAGAATTTTAAAAACCAGATCTAAAAAAGACCTGATCCAACTCAGAAAATGAGGTTAGGAATTTTGCAAAATATGATGCCCTAGTAGTGAAAACTCAGTTCCAAAAAGCAGCTCTGAAATATTTGCCCAAGATTACCTTGTTGATGAAAATGAGCTCAGAAGTTTTGTGCTAGTAGTGAAAAAATAGGTCTGAAAATACATTTAGAAATTTGTGCCCTAGCCATTGAAAACCTGAGTTAAATCTAGGGAAGATATGTGCTCATCCGAGTGCTTTCCTGGAATTTCCATCCTAGACAAATGTTACAATAATGATAACTAAGGAAAAAAACAAATCATTGTTTGCAAGATAAACAGTTCTTAGGGATAGTAGAAATGGGAAAAGTTAATGCAAGACACTATCCTAAGGAGCGTTAAAAATGTCTAAATTCACCTGAAATGGTAACCGTAACTTGCGAGGATCCTACAGTTTGAGGTCCCTTCCTAACCAACCGTTTGTTCACAGACAAAAAAAAAAACCATTGCCAAGATAAAAACTGAAATCATACATAGCCTAGGTAAAAATCTCAAACCTAACTGAAATCATACACAACCTACGTAAAAAAATCAAACCCCACAGAGGCTAAAATATATCAAAACAATGTAATAACATAAATAGTACCTGATATAGACTAATGTAGTGGTGCTGAAGCAAAAATAAAAGTCGAAGTGAGGTAACCACGAAATCATTTCTAACTTTATTATATAACAACAAAAGTAACTTACACGTAGCAGACGCTGCATGCATAATGCTGAATAGGATGAAATGTGTACACAATGAATAATTAGCAGCTAACATGTACAAATGACCTGACTTACATTAACCTCCACCAAATCAGCCTTGCAGGTTAACCAGCACAAATGTGATAGCTTCCCAAACAGATGGCAACACCATTGCTCTTCTTGCTACCTTAGTTGCTGGCTTAAATGTTTATACTCTTGGTTGTTTAACCAACACGTACAAATTCACTGACTTATGTTAACCTCCATCAAATCAGCCTAGCACGTTAACCAGCACAGATAAGGTAACTAACTCAATTACCAATTGCCATGTACAAAAGCTTCCTTGGCCTCACTATTAAAAATAAGCGGTCTGTGTGGTCAAACATGTTCTTAAAAACTTCATCATATGTTGATGGAGCAGGCTACCAGTAACACAAACAAGATATAAGTGTTTTTCAGATATAAGAGAGCTTTGACAGTTGCCAGACCTGACTCGGTACTTAATCCAAATGGCTAAGGGTCAAAGCTGATCTGTGACCCGGGAAAGACTCAGGAGTCAACCCAGTAAAGACTCATGTAAATCATGAAATAATTCTAAAAACCAGATCTGAAAACGACCTGATCCAACTCAGAAAATGAGGTTAGGAATTTTGCAAAATATGTTGCCCTAGTTGTGAAAAATCAGTTCCAAAAAGCAGCTCTGAAATATTTTCCCAAGATTACCTTGTTGGTGAAAATGAGCTCAGAAGTTCTATGCTAGTAGTAAAAAAATAGGTCTGAAAATACATTCAGAAATTTGTGCCCTAGCCATTGAAAACCTGAGTTAAATCTAGGGAAGATATGTGCTCATCCGAGTGCTTTCTTGGAATTTCTATCCTAGACAAATGTTACAATAATGATAACTAAGGAAAAAACAAATCATGGTTTGCAAGATAAACAGTTCTTAGGGATAGTAGAAATGGGAAAAGTTAATGCAAGACACTATCCTAAGGAGCGTTAGAAGTGTCTAAATTCACCTGAAATGGTAACTGTAACTTGCGAGGGTCCTACAGTTTGAGGTCCCTTCCTAACCAACTGTTTGTTCACAGACAAAAAAAAAACCATTGCCAAGATAAAAACTGAAATCGTACACAGCCTAGGTAAAAAACTCAAACCCAACTGAAATCATACACAGTCTACGTAAAAAACTCAAACCCTATAGAGGCTAAAATATATCAAAACAATGTAATAACATAAACAATACCTGATATAGACCAATGTAGTGGCACTGAAGCAAAAATAAAAGTCGAAGCGAGGTAACCACGAAATCATTTCTAACTTTATTATATAACAACAAAAGTAACTTACACGTAGCGGACGCTGCATGTATAATGCTGAATAGAATGAAATGTGTACACACTGAATAATTAGCAACTAACACGTACAAATGTCCTGACTTACATTAACCTCCACCAAATCAGCCTTGCAGGTTAACCAGCACAAATGTCATAGCTTCCCAAACAGATGGCAGCACCATTGCTCTTCTTGCTACCTTAGCTGCTGGCCCAAATGTTCAAACTCTTGGTTGTTTAACCAACACGTACAAATGCCCTGACTTATGTTGACCTCCATCAAATCAGCCTGGCATGTTAACCAGCACAAATAAGGTAACTAACTCAATTACCAATTGCCATGTACAAAAGCTTCCTTGGCCTCACTATTAAAAATAAGTGGTCTATGTAGTCGAACATGTTCTTAAAAACTTCATCATATGTTGATAGAGCAGGCTACCAGTAACACGAACAAGATATAAGTGTTTTTCAGATATAAGAGAGCTTTGATAGTTGCCAGACCTGACTCGGTACTTAATCCAAATGGATAAGGGTCAAAGCTGATCTATGACCCGGGAAAGACTCAGGAGTCAACCCAGCAAAGACTCATGTAAATCATGAAAGAATTCTAAAAACCAGATCTGAAAAGGACCTGATCCAACTCAGAAAATGAGGTTAGGAATTTTGCAAAATATGATTCCCTAGTAGTGAAAACTCAGTTCCAAAAAGCAGCTCTGAAATATTTGCCCAAGATTACCTTGTTGGTGAAAATGAGCTCAGAAGTTCTGTGCTAGTAGTGAAAAAATAGGTCTGAAAATACATTCAGAAATTTGTGCCCTAGCCATTGAAAACTTAAGTTAAATCTAGGGAAGATATGTGCTCATCCGAGTGCTTTCCTAGAATTTCTATCCTAGACAAATGTTACAATAATGATAACTAAGGAAAAAAAAAAATCATGGTTTGCAAGATAAACAGTTCTTAGGGATAGTAGAAATGGGAAAAGTTAATGCAAGACGCTATCCTAAGGAGCGTTAAAAGTGTCTAAATTCACCTGAAATGGTAACCGTAACTTGCGAGGGTCCTACAGTTTGAGGTCCCTTCCTAACCAACCATTTGTTCATAGACAAAAAAAACCATTGCCAAGATAAAAACTGAAATTGTACACAGCCTAGGTAAAAAACTCAAACCCAACTGAAATCATACACAGCCTCCGTAAAAAACTCAAACCCTACAGAGGCTAAAATATATCAAAACAATGTAATAACATAAACAAAACCTGATATAGACCAATGTAGCGGAGCTGAAGCAAAAATAAAAGTCGAAGTGAGGTAACCACGAAATCATTTCTAACTTTATTATATAACAGCAAAAGTAACTTACATGTAGCGGACGCTGCATGCATAATGCTGAATAGAATGAAATGTGTACACAATGAATAATTAGCAGCTAACACGTACAAATGACCTGACTTACATTAACCTCCACCAAATCAGCCTCGCAAGTTAACCAGCACAAATGTCATAGCTTCCCAAACAGATGGCAGCACCATTGCTCTTCTTGCTACCTTAGCTACTGGCCCAAATGTTTAAACTCTTGGCTGTTTAACCAACACGTACAAATGCCCTGACTTACGTTAACCTCCATCAAATCAGCCTTGCACGTTAACCAGCACAGATGTCATAGCTCCCCAAACAGATGTCAACGCCATTGCTATTTTTGCTACCTTAGCTGCTGGCTTAAATGTTTAAACTCTTGGCTGTTTAACCTTCTAAGCTATTTAACCGTTTAAGCTCCATGCCCTACTATTTAACTGTCTAAGCTCCACCCCCTGTTGCCTATTTAACAGTCTAACCTCCCTGACTGTCAGCCCAAGGATGCAGGAGGATTAAATCCGTAAACCTGCAGCATCAGTAGTGGTTTTTGCAACAAGGTGATTCTGCAGATGTTGCCTGACCTACCTCCCTGTTCTGCCCCTCCCCTATCCATTTGTGACAAAACGAGTAGCGGAGGCACCTAGGCATAGGCATGAGTGAGAGAAGCAAGGGTAGCAAGGTTGATCACCTACCTAGCAGCATACCTTCTGGTTGTTCCAGTCCTAACCCCTTATCCTATTATTGAACTAGTTTCAGAGTCTCGAGTTCTAGGTCCGTATTTTGGCTCGAAGTAGGAACTGGCTCGAAGCAGGAACTGGAGTTCCCGATCTATATTCGCCATTGGGGATACTCGCTTCAGATAAATAGGCTTGGTACCAAACCCAGAATTCATAGGTCTCGTTGAGGGCTTGTCTTAGAGTCGAACCAATCGCCCATCTTTGCCTTTTCATGATGGATCCATCAAGCGGAGGAGATAGCATTCCAAGAGTTCGATTTAGAAGTTCCTGATTGAGTTCCTCCATGACATTTGGAGGGATTGTGAACTTCTCCAGCCGAGAAAGGCAGAAGAGATAGGATAGTCGACTTAGTCTTGACTGAACTTTGACCCTGCTACGAGAAGAGCTTCGGAGGAGGGATTTTCAATTCAATTACTTTATCGAGATCGAGGAAGAAGACGCAGGTTAGAAGCAGCTATCTACCACCTCCTACACCTCTATCGACCTATCTTCAAAAGGTTTTCTTCCCGCAAACAAGTAGAAACATTCTAAAAAGAAAAGCCTGCGTGACACTACCTGACTTGGACGCGACATTACCCTGCCCCCAGGGAAGAAACTTCATGAAATGGCCTCTTTCTGTACTGTAAAAAGTAAAGAAATCCATTTATGTGCCCCGCCCGGTATCCCAGCCTGGGTTGACGCTGATGAACTCAGTAGTCGAGAGTCTGTCTGCCAGACCCTGACCACTTACTCATGAGGCCTGCCTTATATGCCATAGATGCTGGACCTGCTTGCTTGTTAATAGCTTGGACCTGACCTGAATCGGAACTGAGCCGAATTAAGGGACGACAGCAGAAAGAGGAAACAAGTAAGGGACGACAGCAGAAAGAGGAAACAAGGAAGGGAGGCCAGCAGAACACCTGCACCACCATGCATGGACACCTACACCACCTGCATGCACAACACCTGCCAATATGCTCAAACCTGCTAATATACTAGCCAACCTGCAAATAAACCTGCAAACAAATGTGCAAATAATTCAACCAACCTACAAACAAACGCTCAAATAATTCAAACTAATGTTAACATTAATATGAACTCTTTGACCACCACAGATAATAAACAGGGTAAAGCAAAATAAACCTATGGTCCAGCCTCTTCTGCCTCGGGAAGAGGCCAAATAAGATGGCAAACACGGATACTTTTCAAGACTTTGGTTATCCCGGCAATGGCAAGCACCGTCGCATTTGAAAACTTTGGTCACCCTCCAATAATCCGCGTAAATTAATAACATAGCGCTTCAAATTAATTCTATAGCATCACATTTGGATTACTATAGTCCCTGGCCATCAGGGACTAATAAAAGCAGGGAGGTTGTCGTTGGAGGATCTTGTTTTAAAATATATTTACAACTTTAATAGAAGTTCAAATTCAGTAGGTTACAAACATATAGTGGAGTCCATTCAAACTTCAGGGCTTCCTAAGCAGAGTGATACCTGAAAAGAGCATAAAAAGAAGGTGAAAGGTTTATCGCAAAAGAACATAAAAAGGTAGCCAAAGTTTTCAGGTTTTCCATTACATTTAAATCAGTAGGAATTAGTAAATTTCTAAATTCTTAGTATTACTTTGGGTGGGTGATTAATCTTATGTTTTTAAGGTAGTAGATTTCCAAACTTTCACCATTATCTTCAATACCTGCAGTGGCAGTTAATCCCAGCCAAGGTCTTGATACCATGTTGGGGTCTTGATACCATGTTGGGTCTGGCCATTACATCAATATCCATAAGCATTACATCAATATCCATAGGCATTAATCCCAGCCAAGGTCTTGATACCATGTTGGGTCTGGCCATTACATCAATATCCATAAGCATTACATCAATATCCATAGGCATTAGTAAAATTTCAAACCCTTACAATTACCTTGACTAGGTCGTTAGTCCTTATTCCCAAAATACCTAAACAAAGGGAAAACTCTGAATAGGTCCCAGGGCCTAAAGCTTCCAAGAGGAGGCTCCTCATCAAAGAAGACTAAAAAAATTCTCAGTGCTACACTGAACGCTAACATTTTCAGGTTTAGATCAGATTCTGATAATGATTGCAGTTCATAGATTTTAGTATAAACTTTGTGTAGGGTTTTAGTGTTTAAACATTTCTTTCAATAGTGTTTAAACAGGGTACTCAGTTACTAGCTCTAGCTATATTTTTCTGAAAGCATTTCTCAAGTGACTTCAGAAAGTTGTAAGCGGGACTAATCCAAGAGGATAACTTTTAGATGAATATGCTTCGTTTAACTATTCATTTCTTTTTATTTATCAAATCCATGAAGATATATACGAGTTAGTGATGTTTTACAGATCTTGATGATTTGTATTCTAAATAATAAAACATTTCTTGGCAGCCAAGTTTCACTGGAAAAAAAAATTGTTCTGTAAAGAAGCATTGTTGCATTCAGCCTTTGGAAGCCCTACGAAATCATTTCTGCAATAAATTGTAAGGAAGTTTCTTTACGCCTTTATCTATCAAGATTGTTCAAGAATTCACATTCATATAATTCATTTAACAAGTAACCAAAACGTTAATTGAAGAAAATCAAGGAGCGGTCCTCATTTTGCCTTTTTGGCTTCGGACAAGCAATCAATCCGGATGAAGTTTAGATTTGGCTAATCATATAACAAGTGACGTGATTTCCTGGGAATAAATCATCTATAATTTCAAAACTGAATAAAAATTTAAAAAAATTTCAATGACAAAGAGAGATAGAAACCTTAGCAATCTTTGGAAACCATTTTTCATTCTCTAAGCCTCCAAAGTCCTAGAGAGTCAACATATGTCCCAATATATAATGGAGATTTTTTGGAAGCTTTTCAGCTGGGTTTAGGGTTTAGGGTTAAGTAAGGAATTTGAAGGCTACTAATCTTGTTTGGTATTAAGCTTCGCATGTCCTCTGCTACGTGCTCTACGACTGCTCTGCGATCACAGGTATTTCTCTGACTACATTTGACAAGTCTGCTATTTGTCTGCTGCGAAATCTGGCACATGAACTCTCTCAGAGAAAAGGAACATTGGGTTCATCTTCTTTCTTAGGGTTACTGTGAGATAAACTTGCTAGGGTTCCCCTCTTGATTCCAGCAGCATTAGGCAGTTGGATCACTGGGTCCTGTTTGCTTAGACGAAAAATTCTCACCTAGACGACGAGCATCTGAACTCTTCATTACTCGCAATCTCTTCACAGACTTCACAAACATGCTGAAAAAAATAAAAGCATTTTTCCATTCAGAAATCTGCCTGTAACGAAATTCTGGATTGTCAACTTGAAAGTGAGGATAAGCATCTACTTAATAGATAAAATTTTGGTTTCACATAAACTTATGTGAATGATCAGTAGCCCCTTGTGCAGATTCTGGAACCGGCATACCAGATAAGAATGTTACCCTTGAAACTGCCATAAGGGATTTCTCAGGCAAATTGGAAGGATCTATTTGTGAGGAAAACGAGGCAGAGATTTTCCAAAGCTTCACTTCCCATACCTGCCATTGTAAATTTAGAATTCAGTTCTTTGACAGTAATAGCTCAGTTCTTTGACAATACTACTATTAGCCCTTAATGATACTTGCATCCGCAATGGAGGAGGAAAAAGATATTGGTTATTGAATTAACCATAAACAACAAATCATGACAGATAAAAAGAGATCATCTAAACTATAGATGATTTAAAATGGTTAGTTTAGTTGAGGATACTGGACTTTCCAACAGAAAATAAGCTTTACAAATATTTATATAGGACAAGGATGTGACTTTTCATCTCTACTATTCATCTTGCAGGCAGTCTTGCTGATGATATCAAAGGATTTGCAGAATTTTGCAATGGCACTAATCCTTTGACATGAGGAACTGTACCCTTGATTTGACAGGAAATATTTGAAGCTTTGCTGATTGAGAGCTTCAAAGTCTATTCATGGTTCCTCCAATACGAAGAACCACCCGTAGGCGTAAAAAATGGAGTGCAGCGTGAAATCAACATGATCAAAATCCCTGGAAACAAGCTACAATCTCAGTAAACAGTTTAATACAGGAACTCCAGAAATATCATAAAACAAACAGCTATATTGAAGGGAAAATCATATGCAATTACAGATGTAAAGAAGTTTTTCTTGATAACCTTTTTTACTTCTACTATGAAATATGTTTTGTCAACTTCATCTAGTGCCCTAAGCTCATTTGGAGTTTTATCATTTAAATATTTTATCATTTATTTTGTTGTTAGGACTTTGTTTTCCAACTCATTATTAATTATTTTGATGACTGTATATGACTTTCCTAGTAGATATTTTTGTTCTTCCACAATGCAAATATATTTCAAAACTGAGTGCATCACCTGTATGATTTCTTCCAAAACTTTCCACTTTGCTTCCAACAGGGAGAAGTTTCTTTCAATTTGGCCTTCAATTTATTGATTTCTTCTTGAGAGACTTATTTTTCATGTATCAGTTTTTTGTTTCTTTCATTTTATGAATTGAGATGCCTTTCTTTGATATTAAATTGTACTTTTGCCTCTACTAGAGTGCCCATGTTTCCTCAATTCTATTTCAAATAATCTAAGATCTGATAATGCTTTGGACATTTGTTCTACAAGATCCTAAGTATATATGGCATTTGAAGTGGAAGCAACACAGACATGAGCCTTCTGAGATAGTTCTAAATGCTAATATATTAATCTTGTTTAGTAGCCTTCAAATTCCTTACTTAAGCATTCTGCCTCAAACTTGGACATATGGACTTTATTTTCCACATCCTTCATATTGGAATGAGTAAAATGGTGGTTTATTGCACTCCATCTATGGATGAGGATCAATTGATTTTTTTTTCATTATTTTTGTATGCATAATTAGCTATGGAAAAATCAAATTATCTATTATTAATTATGGAAAAAACTACTTTTTATTTTTGCGGGAGGCTTCATTTTTTTCCAAGAAAAAAGAACAATCTTCATTAATAATAAGAAAATTACATGTTGTATCATTAGCATGTATGAGATGCAGTCACCAAGAATGGGAAACCCATTCCAAATCAATATGGTCATAATTCAATATTTACAATATCAACATAATATTTACATAAAGGAAATAATAAACCATAGTCCATTTTAGTTACCAAGAGCAATAAATAAACAACAAGCAAAAATATGTCGGATGATCTTTCTGAAGATCAATTCGAAAATTTTCCATCCACATCGATGAATGGATGATGAAAGAACTGGAAAACAGCTCTATCTTTGAATTCCTGAATCAGCCATTGCTCCCTGTTTTGTTGGATTACCTCTTTGGATAGACAATCAACGACCACATTCCTTTCCCAGTATATATGAGAGCATATAATAAAATCAAATTGTGATTTTAGAGTGACGACTTCATCCAGTAAACCCTTGAGTGTGTGCAAGTGATAATGATATGTAGAGTTGATCCAATTTATAACAAGTTATGAGTCCCCAAAAAGCTGGATCCTGGGGCAGTTTTGTTCCAGAGAAAAGATGAGAAGGTGTATTAGGCTACTGAGTTCTGCATAGTTATTTTTGCCTGTCCCTAAACCTACTTTGATTTTGAAATAAAGGTGTTCATTTATATGGAGCACAACCCCCCCACCACACAGCCCACGGCCTGGGCAGACCCATCAAAATAATCCCAAGGAAAGCTCTTATTTATAACTTCCAGAGTGATGACCTAAGCATGTTGTTGTTCAGGATCATCAGGAATCAGGTTGTATATGGCAGCAATATAGTTACAAGTGGTTGGCCCATGGTTTAGGGCATCTTGGAAGATACAATAATTTATGTTCAATCAAATGCCCCAACAAACAATCAAAGGGGGGTTTATGTCTTTTTGTGTGGCAACTTCGTTCCACCAATGATGCCAGGCATCAACGACGTACAAGCCTTCCCATTTGTGGGTAATTTTCAGAGTGGTTGTAATATGAGTCCACACTTGAACAACAACCGAGCAGTGGAGGAATAAATGATCAATATCCTCAACGTTTTCATGGCATAGACAACATCTGGACAGGCCATGAAAGGCACGTCGCATGAGGTTTACCTTAATGGGTACTTTATTCGACAGGATACACCACATGAACAACTGCATTTTATGTGGTGATTTTAGTTTCCATAGAGGGTGCCACCACCAACAAATATTCCCCGGTTCATGAGCATACATAAGAGGAGCATACCCCTCCTTTGGGGAATAACTACCATGAGAAGCTGTGGCTCAGATGATTTCATCATCCCGCGTAGTTATTATGATATTTCCTTCCTCCAGAGCTCCTAGAAATCGTTGCCATGTCCTTCTCCATTTGTCTGGAATGCCAAGATCCTTAGGGTCTAGCCAAATCTGTGTTGTCCGGAGTGAATGTTTGTCATCAGCGATGTGGGAAATCTGGGTGATGCCGGCCACTGATAGAAATTTTCATAAAGCTAGTGGGAGAATGTGTGTGTTCTCGCATTGAGACCAGGCATCTGTACCCAATCTGACCTGCTCACCATTCCCAATACAACACACCAAGCCATCCTTGATGATTCTTATTGAATGAGAGATGGCCTTCCATATAATCGATGCACCGAGTAAGCATTGGGCGGGCCTTCGAATCCAGTCAATTACAGATAGGGAATGAATATATTTGTAATAGACCACTTCTTTCCATAAGCTCTTCAACTTGATAATTTTCCATCCCATCTTAGCTGCCAGTGCTTTTGCAAAAAAAATGGAGGTCCTTTATACCCCAACCACCCAATTTCTTGTGTTTCCCAATCCTGTCCCTGCGAACCCAAGCAAAATACTGACCCACATTTTCCCCTTGCCATAGGAACCTACATCAAATTTATTGAATCCTATTGATAATACCTTTCAGAATCCATGCAAGAGTCATCTAGTGAACCAGAATGGACTCCAGCATAGATTTTATCAAGGTGAGTCTGCTAGCCCTAAAGAGCCATCTCTGCTGCCAAATGTTTATGCTACCTTTAATTTTTGCAATGAGCCATGACCAATCAACAATAGGGTGTCCATTTGGCTTGAGCCTGAACCTTAGGTATTTTAGTTTGGTGTCCAGATCTTGTCGAACAAAATCAAATTGTTGTAAAGCATATATTTCCTCATTTTGGAGGCAACAAACTAATATGATGGTGGATTTATTGAAATTTGGCTCCATACTTGTAACTTTACAAAACAATGATAGAATTTTCTTGAAACAAGTGGTATCACAGAATGAACCATTTAAAAAAATAAGCACATCATCTACAAACAATAGATGTGAGAGATAAGACACTTCAGATATCAATACCCCCCCCAGAGATCCTTCTGCACGAGCATGTATTAACAATCTACTTAAATCTTCCATGATCAAAAGAAAAAGCAATAGGGATAAACGACATCCCTGTCTCAGACCCCATTCAACATGGAAAAAATATTATGCAACCCAATTGATAAGGTTGCTAAAGGATGCAGAAGTGAAGCAACACATGATCCAATTAATGAAAATATGAGGGAAGATGATATGATTAAGGATGAGTTGAAGGTATGGCCAACTTTCCTGATCAAAAGATTTTGAAAGGTTGATTTTGAGGATGACAGACTTGTTGTTTTTTTTTATCGAGTGGAGTCCTTACTGAGCAGTCCCTATGGCTTCATGGATTTTTCGGTGGCTAAGGAAAGAAAATTGTTCCTTGGATGTCTTCTTGGACAAGAAAGGTTTAAGGCGCATAGAAATTATTTTGGAGATAATTTTTTAAATACAGTTGCAGAGGGAGATAGGCCTATAGTCATCAAAAGATAGAGGTTTATCATCTTTTGGGATAAGGTCCAGAAAGTCGGGTTGAACCCCTCATACATTTTGCCAGAAAGTTTGCAATATTCAATGGCCAAAAATAGGTCAGGCCCAATGAGATCAAGAAAAGTAATGTATAATTATATGGGCCACCCATTTGGACCCGGACTCTTGTCTCTTTTGAAGCATTTCAAAGTAGCTTCCTTTTCCCCTAACGATACTAGCTTATTTAGGATCGCTTCCTCTTCAACCTCTGCAAATATAAGAAAAACATCAAAAATTCAGAAGATCTTAGCTATGGAGGCTTCCTTAGGGACCTTTAAAATATGAGACAAATTTATGATTCCCATATCTGATAGCTGGTTGAAAGTGCTAACCTCCCTGCCAGTCTGATCCCGCAATGCCCAGATAATATTTGTATTTTTGCTTCCCCTGGCGTATTGTTGGAATAACTTTGAGTTCTCATCTCCTGCCTTTAGCCAAATCGCTCTACTCTTTAAGCGCCAAGTCTCCTCTTTCTGTCTCAGAAGATGAATATTTTTCGTTTCCAATTTGATTAGCATATCCTTTGATTTAGAATTTGTGTAGCTTGTAATCACTGAGTTTTCCATTTGCTTAAGGACCCCTTTAATCCTTAGTAAGTCAACCTCATCTTTTTGCATATTTTTTCTTTTCCATATGATGGTTTCAATTTTAAATGGGCCAAGTTACTTGCAATTACTTCGGACGGGGAGGAATGATTATCTAAACCACAGTGTGTCTAGGTCTCCAGTACTAATTTATGAAAATTGGCTTCAACGAGCCAAGTAGCATTAAATTTGAAAGGAGAGTTTGGTTTATGGTTGGAATCCATAATCTCCATGAAAATAGGGGAGTGGTTAGATAAGCCCCCAGTTCCCACCCATTGATGAATATGATCCAACCTAGCTAACATAGTAGCTTTAATAAAAAATGATCCAATCTTCTAGCCAAAGCATCCTCCCCAGTTCTTATGTTCCTCCAAGTTGGCACAATATTTTCCGAATCGATGTCCAGGAAATCATGAGAATCCATCATTATTTCAAAGAAGGTCGTTAAGGGGTCAGTCTGAGCTCTATTTCCCCATGATTAAGAGATCCCTAAAGAGAAATTTAGGTCACCTCCAATAATCAGATTATTAGCTTGCATGAAATATGCTTTGAACAATCTTTCCCAAAAAACCTCTCTACTATGACAAGGTCCATAGATGTTATTGAGTTTGAGGGGCATAATGATATCGGGGGAGATGATATCAGAACCTAGAAAACCCTCACACCCCTAGATGTTGATCACCCTTATAGATCTTTTGTTGAAACCCAAAACGCAACCTCCTGATCTCCCTCTGACATCTAGATAATGAAACTCCCAATCCGAGAGTATTTGCAGTAGGACACTATTGACGGAGGCCCCATCACCTAGTGTCTCCTGAAGAAATAACACATCCAACTGCTCCAATCTACACAACCCTTTTAGCGCCAATTTTTTATCTGGGCTGGCCGAACCCCTATAGTTGAAAGAGAGGCACTTTATGGGGTAACCCTAGTAGGGTTTCCTTTTTATCTAAGAACCTGGTCAATAGGAGTCTGTATACCCGATGCCACCTCAATACCTGCTCGTCTGATAGCTTTGGACATATGAGATTGTCTACCCCGCGGAAGCTTCAAAGGTATGGAAGGGAGAGGGTCCTCATCTAGGAGAAAAGAAAGGGTTCTAGGAAGGGGTAAGGTCTCAAGTTATAAAGGTGAGAACCACTAAAAGTCGTGCCCTCCATAGAGGCTAAAGGGAGAAGGTCCAGCTGTAAGGTCGGGGAGGAGCGAACAGGAGCAGGAGGAGTGGTAGCCACAGGACAATTTATGAAACACAGATTGGTAGCCTTAATGCCCGAACCAAAAACAATCACAGATGATAAACCGATGCTAGATAACAAACAATCTTGAGAAACAAGAGAAGAGGGAGGAAGAGTACTTGAAATAGTTTCAGTGCCCCTTGATTGTGATCTGGTGATCGGTGCCTCGAAGGTCCAGGAGTTTGTCTGTTGTGTCACCGCCCCATCCCCACTTGGACTCGGCAAGGACTCCTCTGAGTGTACCATCGGTGAAGAGTCTGCCTCCATGCTTTTTTGGGTGCTTGCAGATACATACGTTTGAGGAGGTTCTGAGTGCTTCCCTATAATCAAAGGATAGTCTTTGTACAGGTGACCGACCTCATGGCATTGCCTATAGTGGAAAGGAATGCCTTCATAGTCTAGTATCTGCCACCTTATAATCTCACCCAACTGAAGACGATAGCTCTCCACCAAACCCTTACGGGTGTCTAGATGCACTAGTATTCTAGCAATTGCCAAGCATCCCATTTCATGCTATGATCTGTCATAGTCCAGATACACTCCCAGGTCATCTCCAATGCACCTAAAAGTTTCCTCAGCCCAGAATTGCAGCGAGAGTCTAGGAAGAAGCAACCAAAGCAGCCATGTCCCCATGTTTTCCTTCTTTGGATAAAAGAGGGGTGACCATCTCTTTAGTAGAACCGACATTCTCTCTATATGCCAATAATGAATCATGACCTAGTTGACATGTTCTGGCTGGGTGAAAATGATAGCAAACCAACCCTTGGACATGGTTAGCACCGCAGGGAGTTGCTCCATCAGATGCTCATAGAACTCTGTTGTCCATCTCTTTGAGCAGGCCGGTGTATAATTTCAACCCCGAACCCTGCCCACCAGAACAGTGCTCTCATTAAGCCACTTGGACCATATTGATACCTTCTCCGAAAACCAGATGCCGCCCCCACTCCCGAACCTTTGAGGACTTTTATTTTTCCCCCCACCAGGTTTGATATGTGAGATTAAGGCCTGTTGTTCACCTTCTGCTTGGAGATTATCATCTAAGTCAGAGGCTCTGTTTTCCTTAGGCCCTATTTCTTGCCGAGTGATACCATTGAAACACCACGATATGCGAGCAATGGATGTATAAACCAGAGGTGGTAAAACTTCTAAGGAAACCCCTGGTACACTATGAGCCTGGTTCAATACACCTTGTTTTTCTACTCTTGTTCCACCCACACCTCCCACTGCCACCCCCGTGCATTCCAAAACATTCTAAGTACCCTGTCATTCATGCGCCCAAGACATCAATTAGATGGTGATGGGATATTCAGAAATGGCACTTTCGATACCTCAGGAAGGTTGAGCAAGCCTTAAGTCACCGCGGCTTTCGGTTGTGTAAACCCTAACCCTTGTAGGGTAACCTCCATGTCCTCCATTACCGAGGAGAAAACATCAACTTGTGTGTTCGGTGGTGATTTTTTTGCCAACGGTATCCTTCCTCTCAACAAGTTTTTTTCTTCGACCCAGATTTGTGATGGGTCCATGGTGTCAGAAGAGTAATCTAGGAATTCTTCATCCATACATGAAAAAATTCGTTTGAGTTGCTCGGTTAAATTGTTCCCAGCAGGAAAAAGTCAAGTGCACCCCCCCCTCGACAGGAACTGAGTCTGATTGGTGGCCACAAAAGAACAAAAAAGTCGATGCCTTATAGAGAATTGAAAACTTTGGAAACCCAATTGACAACAACCACAAATAAACTCACCTGACCCAGGTCCTAATCACTACCCTTCAAAAATTTGGAATGGTGACAGTGGAGAAAATTGAAAGGTTAAAAGAAACTCATTCTGTACAAACCCCAATGCAAAAACAAGTCACGGAGCAACCACTTCATCGCCATGAATGCTGTCCAAAACAAAAATTGTTACCTGTGACAAACCCTAGACCCGCCATCGAAACCCCTCCCTCCAGAAAACATTTGTCTTGACCATTTGTTTCCTCCTTATGATGCAACTCTTTAATTTCTGTTTGCAACTGCTTTCCTTCCTGTAGTCATACGGAGTGCTAGACTAGTGCCAGAGTGTGCACAATCGACTGTATTTCATCAAGATGTTGTTGCTTCTCCCTAATGTCAATGCCAGTGTTATGCAGGGTGGGATCCTCCTGCACAGATGTCTAGCGTTCCAGGCCTACTCGAATAAATATGTTCAGTCCTTGATTGTTGCATATAAGGTGGCCATCCCTTCCTTGATCACTGCTCTACACTGCTCCTGGACTTATGGCAGAGTTGTCAGCTGCAACTTCAACAACAACTCTAATATCTATAGCTGAAGTTCAAATCAGACTCCGTTGATTTCATCCTTTGATTCCCTCACTGCTGCAACCAACTTTTGCATCTTCTCTGTTGACTCTATGTTTGTGGGAATGTTGAGCTCTCATAGCACATTGCATGCCTGTGTAATTACTGATTCCAAGTACTGGATGCACATTGCCATTTCATCTTTCTCTTTCAATGCCTGCGCCTTTTCTGTGAATATCTACTCGTTGTTGGTCTTGATCTCCTTGATGCAGTTCATGGAGGGTTTGGATAGGGAGTGTCGCAAGATTGACAACAATATCCTTACGCTGTGACAATTGGATGTTCACTTCCTCTCACTGGGTGCGTAGGGCCCCATCCAGAAATTGAATGACTTAGAGGTCCAGAATCTAATATTTATCCAGAACGGTCACGCTCACTTGCTATAGGTTCACCTGAATCCCGCTCGCTTGGACAACTCTAGCTTACAGCTGCCCCATTTAGATCTGCAGATCCTTCTGCACATTTCCCAGCACCAACTGGTACCGTTGCTCAAACTGCGTCCACAGTTTTGTTATGGTGTCGCAGACCTTCCCATAGATTTTGTCCAAGTCCCCCTCAGTGAGGACCATTGGATCGACATGCGCGTTCCTGTCAGACTTCTGCTTCTTCCTAGTCCCTGAAGTTGTCTCCTTGGAGTGCTTCTGTACTCTAAAGGGGGTGCCCTGCTCTGCGCCCTCGCCTCCATCAACATCAGACTCCTCCTGGTCCTCAATGTGCTGAGAAGAAGACTCCTCAACGTTCACTGTAGTCTCCTTAGCCACTCATTCTTTCTCAACAGCTACCTTAGCAGCAACTGTCTTAGCAGCAACTTCCTTTTGCTGTGCAACTTTCTCCCAAGCGGTAGCTCACTCTGCCTCCTTTTGTTTTTCTGCTGATGTACTTTCCTTGGCCTTTCTTGGTCCCGCGCCTAAAGTTGATGGAACCAACCAGTCCCCTAGAAATTTACCAATGATATCCTGTACATCTACCTCAATCACTAGATAGGGAAACTTATACGATTCCTTCTTTGGATCCCATCTCACGTGGATGGAAACACTGTGAAAATCCACCTTGAATTCTGCATAAGGTTCCAATTGTTTGTATAGAGTGGGTGACAGTCATGGTCTTTGGTTGATCACCGTGCAGAGATCCATCTCTACAAGCACCCAAAACATTTTGGTTTTCGTGACCCGCGTTGCATCTTTGGACGTCCAAAGCGAAGTGAACCTCGCTGCCTCCTGAAGTTCTGGGTCTTGCGGAGGAAACTAGCTATCCTTTGGCATCCTCCATGCCACTAGTACAATTAGCAAAAATAACCAGGCATAACGGAATGTCTTGCCCTTGTTCTGGGCTTAATGATATTTGGTAAAAAACTCTTTGCAGAGGTATTGTGCCCAGCTGTACTGCACACCCTTAGCACATTATGCAGCTAATGAAATCATCGACACTGGAACCTTGTCCGTGCGACACTTCCACATGATCTTGCAGGCCAAGATTTGCGCGGCAAACTGCACCGCCTTGTGTGTAATATAGTAGATGGAATACCCACACGAATTCTTTACCAAGTCGAACTCACTCTTCATTTGGTCCACAAGTTGATTTTCTTTATTTTTTCCTAATGCCTCTGTAGGATCCACCCCTTGGTAGGGAAACATAGTGATCCGATGGATCATCATATCAGTTTTAGGGGTGGCTTCTCCTAGCCAGAGACACCCATCATGCACTAGGGTGAGAAATTGGCTAATACACACAGTTTTTATGTTGGTTCTATTGAAATAAGGCACCTAAAGCATATTCAACAGGCTTGCTTTCTCCACTCCCACGACCCACTTCATCGGCTCCAATCACATGACACTAGTTTCTGCATAATACACTTTTGCCAAATATTTATTTGGCGCAAGCTGCAGGAAATCCTATGGTCTTCCAAGTCCCAATCCTCCAGCTTGGGTGAGGGAATGCGCCCTAATAGCATGCCTTCAAACACCATCTTTTATGGCAGCAATGGTGTAGAAACCATGAATTTGGTGGTATTTTGGTCTTACGGCACCTTAGCTTTGCCTTTTCATGCTGGGATATACTTCGAGAGCCGAGTTATAGGCTCAACCTCTTCGGCATCCATCTCCTCGATACCTCCGTGAAGCTCTTCTTCATCAATATCAATGAGCTAATGTTGTTGCTGTGACTTATCCATTTTCCCCTTTTGGCGAATCATAGGGGGGTTTTTCTGCGGTGACTACCTCACCAGAACTTGTTGTGGTTTCTTTTGTTTCTTCTTAGTGGCAGTCGGCTTAGGTCTAGGCGACCTCAATGTCGTAGGTACAAAGGGTATTGATTCCATTTTAGGCACGAATTCAGGGGGTGCGACTTCAGAGGTTTCAGCTTCGGTTGCAGGGGGAGTGGACATCATTCTCTCAAAGATGATCTCTTGACACCACTCAGGTAAGCTAGAAAATTCTGGTCATGCCAAAATATCTTCCCAAATCTTCTCAGAAATTTAACAATCTCTCTTGCAGCAAACTCGTTGAAAGAAAAGTGTTCGAATGTTGGGCGACCTACCATATTTATAGGTGAATTTGAATTTCGATCCAACTGTTCCCTCCAAAACCCCCTCATCAATGCTCCTTTGGTGGCAGATTGCTAAATATTTTCCCAATAAATACATCCCCCCGCACCTTCTAACGAAAAATTTACCGTCCAATCATCTACAATATCTTCAACGACTATTTCTTGAGATGTCTATGTGGCACCCATACCTGTAGCACAATTACCGTGGTGTAACTCCCCTTGGCGCCATGCTTGCCTCCATCGTGTACCCCTATTTCTTCATCTATTCACAATTTGGGCAGAGTAGTTTAAAGTCTCGTACCTCCTTGCAGCTACCTGGAGTACTAAGGCTACCCCGCCATCATATAGTCATTACGTAGGGGCGGGATCACCCTTGTACAACTTCAAACGACTGCCGTTAAGTTTTCCTAGGAACATCTCCCCATTTATCATTGCGAGTTGAACTATGCCACCATCTCTAATTTCTTTGACGACACATGGCCCAAACAAATGCATTTGAAATTTTCCAAGAAACTTCTTGAATTTGCTATCATAAAGTAACACTAAATCATTTACCTGGCAGGTGCGCTGCGATTGTGTGAGGCCTTTACATGTTCATTTTGCACCTGCTGGTGAAATCCTGCCAAAAACCTATCTTCCTCTAATTCCATTAGCTGTGCGAGGTGCTCCTCCATCATGTCGTGATAAGCCATATCAGTGAGTGCTGTAATCCGTAGACTCGACACAATATACTCCATGGGCATCACAACCTCTATCCCATAGACCAACCTGAAGGGAGTTTGGTCTGTCAACGTTTTACACATTATCTTATATGCCCATAGAACTGTTGGTATGCATACATCCCAATCATTCCTTTTCACATTGTAGACCTTTGTCAATGCACTCTCTAGGATCTTATTGAACGCTTCAACCATACCATTAGCTTGAGGATGATAAGGCATGCTTTTCTGGTGATAAACTAAGAATTTGTCCAACATCTCAACAATAATTACATTTAAGAAATGCGTACCCATGTCACTCATACATATATTCGAGCAACCAAACTGAGTTAATACAAACTTGAAAAGGAACTTTACAGCTGTAGCAGTGCTATAGTCTTTGACCGGTTGTGCTTCTTCCCATCACGTCAAATACTCGGTTGTCGTAATAATGTATTGCACACCCGTCTTTTTCCCTGGTGGCTATATTAGACCCACAAAGTCAATCGCCCATTTGTCAAACAATTGCAGAGAAATCTACAGGTTTAAGGGTAGTTCATTCCTCTGCGATGGCTTCCCCGTCCTATAACAAGCATCACATGCCTTGCAATATGCCTTAGAATACTTATGCATGTGGGCCACAACAAACCTATGTGCAGGATCTTCTGTGCGGTTCCTCTGCCAGCATAGTATCCTCCTGCCATTCCTCCATGTGCTTCAGTGAGGATGATGGATCGTTAAAACTCCGGAACATATTGGCACAGTATTTCATCAGACCTCATCTTATACAAGTGTCTAGCGATCATAGAAAAATCAGTTGCATGGACGACCAATTCCTTTTTCTGATGTGTAGAATATCCCTCTAGGGTTGTGCTAGTGGTTAAAAACTAGATTATGTCAACAAAATGATCATTTGCGACACGTACAACAAAGAGCTACGGATCCAACAACCCTTATTCCAAACTAGTGGGCTCTTTGCTTGTCTCAATTATGGATAAGTGATCGGGTCATGCATTCAATCGTCTGGGCTTCACAATCACCTCAAAGTCGTATTCTTGGAAAAGAAACAAACACCTACAAATCTCCCCCCCCCAACATAGGCTTGTTGACCAGGTACTTGAGAGCAGAGTGATATGTATACATTTTGAATTGCATGCTAGACAGGTAATGTCTAAATTTTTGCATTGTGTACACCGTCACCAACCCTTCGTGCTCTATAGTTGAGTAGTTCTTCTCGGCCTTTGATAATTTCCTTCTCATGAGGCCTGTAGGATGATCAATTTCGCCTTCAGCTTGGCTTGGTTAATACCGCACCTAATGCAATACATGAGGCACCCAAATGAACATGAAATTATTTCTTCCAGTTTGGGAACACCAAAATTGGTGCAATACCATCTTTTCCTTTAAAACATCCAAACTGTTATGATACTTCTCATCCCAGCAGAAAGTCACATCCTTCTTCAATAATTTCTGCATTGGTGCAACAATCTGTGCATAATCTTTGATAAACTTCCTATAGTATCCAGTGTGGCCCAACATTGTGCGCAATTGTTTTACATTATTTGGAGCCTCTAAATTGACAATAGAAATGATCTTTGCAGGGTCTACCATTAATCCCTACTTGCATACCACATGGCCCAGCAATATCCCATAGGGCACACAAAATTACATTTCTTCAAATTCAGGGAAATCTGGTATCTGAGACAAGTATCCAACATAAGGCACAAACTTGCAATGTGATGCTTGACCAATCCAAGCACAGTCCAATTGTCAAAATAAAATTCTAAGAATTTATGGACAAATTCCTTAAAATCTGAAATTACGACCCTTAAGATCGCGAGTGCATTCTTCGACGTGAATGGCATCACTGTGTACTGGAATCGTCCCCACTTTGTTGCAAAGGTAGTCTTGCTGAGATCCTCCGACGCGGTCTTAATCTAATAGTACCGTGAGAACCCATCAGTGAACAAATAAGCTTCCCGCCCTCCAACATTCTCCAAAACTTCATCCATAAATGGTGTTGGAAATGGGTCATGAATGCACGCATCATTGAGCTTCCTTAGATCTACACATATCCTGATTTCATCTTGTTGCTTCTTTTCCTAAACAACCATAGGGCTCACCCAATCAAACTCTTCCACTGGCTCAATGATTCCATCCTCCAGCATTTTGTCTAGCTCCTTGCGTACCTTCTCCTTATACTTGGGATTTAGACGATAGGGTCTTTGTTTCACAAGCTTAACATCAGGCTTTAATGTGATATTCATTACACCCAAATCCGCTACTATTCCCTTTAGATCCGAGAAATTGGTAGGAAACAAGTCCTAGTATTCGTGGAGTAGTTCTACAACCTTATCGACCGTGTCTTCATCCCAATAATCGCCTATCTTTGCAAACTTAGGTTGTGCATTAGATCCAATGTTCAATTGCTTGGTATTCAAAGTTTCTGTAATATCAAGGTTTGTTGCTTTGGGTCCTTGAACCTCGCGTCGTCCCTCGGACTTTGGAATGTTTATTTTTCGTGGATCCTCTTCTTCTTCTTCTATAGTCATGTTGTAGCATTCCAGTGCATGGCGCCGTTGTGTATTCCAGTCTCGTTGAACCCATTCTACCTATTCCTCGGGCATCTTGAAGATTTCAACCTTAATTTCTTGCAGTTCTTCATAAATACACATAATTCCATCCTCAAAGTTGAAAGTTAACAAGAAACTTTCCCTCAGGATTTCCCAGTCAGCCATCCCACGACGTAGCTCCATCTCCAAGTACCAGTTCATCAGAATAATATCTAGGGTGTGACAAAATATATGTACCCATTCAAGTTGAGGCTCCTCCCACCAAGCTTTATTCCATTGCGCCAAATGCTCCCGTAGATCGTCCTTGCCTAAATATGTCTCTGTCAGGCGAATATTTGTGTACCCAAACCTTAGCTTCATCATTTTCTTGTATTCTTTCCAGTCAGCGAAGCTATCCTTATGTGTCCCCCACCATCGTGCAGGCGTAGTGCGTAGTGCCAGATCTAGCACCTGGAGTCGATATTCCTTTGGCACCTCCTTTTCAAATGATCCAAAAACAAGTTAACATCATTCATACCATCATAATGAGGTAGATTTCGTACCTCTGTAGATACACAATGAAGCGATTTTGTCATCATATTGCAGTGTAGCATTGAGAGTTCATGCAACCTATTCTGTCAGTGCTCAGTTTCTTCATCTGAATCTGAGGTACATGAGCTATCTTTATCACATGCAATTCGTCCATATGCTGTGGGATTGATCCAATCTTCATCGTGCGCAGTGATCTTATATATTTGATCCAAATCATCTTCTTCTTCATAGTCGTGGACTGGTTCAGTGCAGCGCGCTCCTTCAGTGGGATCCAACAGGATAATAACCTAGAGTGCCTTCCTTTCAAATGTTATTCTTCAATTTTTTAGATTAATTACCGGATCCATCATGTTGAAGGCCCAATAAATTCCTAATAGCATAAGGTAAGGATTGTTGTCATCCACTATTTCAATGACTTCAAAGTCGACCAGAGCGCTTTCTCCCTCAATTTCTACTATTACACCGTACAGACGCCCCATAGGAATGATCTTCTATTGATTGGCCATACGTAGTTGTATAGGAGACCATTGTAGCGCAGGTCTTCCCATCCTTTCCCACATATGCTTTGGCATCACGTTCGTAATGGATCCTAGATCCATGATGACTTGATCCATCTCGTATTCTCCAATCTGCATGGTTAGCCTCATTTTGTGCCTTGTCCGCTTCTTATGTTTACCCAATTTCCTCACAACGCGCTATTCAGGAGGAGTCTTGATTTTACCCATACAATTGTCAATTAGCTCATGGAGCCCTTCCACCACCTTCCTATCCCATAATAGCTTCATACAATTTTTGAAAAAAGTGGCCAATAGTGAGGTATCCATGTCCTGCGCTTCATTGTTTCTAATCAATTTCTCCAGACTTCCTAACATAGAAGCCTAAACAAAGTTATTCTTGGCTTCCATAAAAGTTTCTTTAGCCTTTTAAGATCAAATCCGACCTCTTTTTTGGCAATCTTGTGCACCCATCCTTCGGCTTCTAGCTTCTTTCCTTTATCTTCTCCCATGGAAATACCACTTTGCGTCACGATATTGATGCTATGGTCCTTTTCATGAGGCTCCGCCCTCATCATATGTATATTTTGCGTGGTTGGTTGAGTCTTTTTCTCCTGCATTTTGGCTATCAGCACTGGGAAATCCTCTATCACATGATCAAACTATCTACAATATTGACAGGATGGATGTGTTGGGTTCTCACAATCGTGCGCAAAATGTCTTGCTTATCCACAGTTGTAGCAAACAATTTGTCCACGACCTCTTCCAGCCCCTCTTCCTCTTCCTCTTCCACGACCCTGGAATCCTCCGTGCACTACGCCTGCGCCCTGATCCTATGGCTGAGTTTCAGCTTGCATCCGATATGTAGGCATTTGATCCATCATTAATTCGTAGCTTCAGCAGTTTCGTTCATCATGCCCAATAAGGGTACTCCTATTCTTGGTCCTGCAATGTTCTTAGGCTTTAAAGGAACATGACCTCCTTCAATAAGGTAATTTTGATAAATAGGACAGTGATCCTTATCATGTCCCTTGTCTTTACATTTTATGTACCAAACTTATGTGTGCACCTCAGACTGAGCTTTCTTTCCTGTCTTCAAGCTTTAGAACTCAATGTGTAGGCTTGCCAACTGTGATTGAATATGTTGTACCCCTACATTCGTATCCTGCACTTGCGAAACTTCTAATATCATAATGATCTCCACTGCTTCTGCGTTTGTTCCTATCTTCTGCTGTGAAAATGGTAATCTCGAATGAGGCAATAGCGAAGCAATGTAATAGTCTATGTGTTGATCATCCATGATCTTCATATTAGCTTGTTGGATCAGGCACTTTAGCCTCTGATCGAAGTTCCATGTAGACTCATTTACCCTTTGTTGTATTTCCTTAAACTCTATTATAGACTACACCTGAGACTTGGGCTTTTTAAACTAACTGTTCAACGCTTGTTGAGTCTCTACCATCGTCCCACCGGGTTTATCCATACATAACTTGATATACCAAGTCAATTCTCTATCTTTTAGCGTTGTGACCAGCTATTATTTCTTCATATTATCATTAGTAATATTCTGTGCCTTCCACACAACATCCACGACGAACCAGAATTGTGTGGGGCCTTCGCTTCCCACCCCTTTAAATATTGCAATCTTCATCGTGTTTGCAATGTTGAATGATTGATGCGGAGGTGGAGGTGGAGGTGCAGGTGTATGCAGCGGAGGTGGAGGTGGCGGTAGAGTGGGTGGATGGGGTATCCCCAGGATACCTTGGCTGACTATCTGCTACACGCTTCACGGTGTTCTCAGAATAGTTCCTTCGTCGTCACTATCAAGAGATCCTAATAACAGATTGTATTCAGAGCGTGATTCTTCATTTGTTCTGAAGGGTTTTCCGCTTCGCTAGTACTAAACATCAATGTAATGGCATAACCCGCTATTCACACAAAAACATCTTAATCTATGTCTTCAGAGATTTTAAGTACTTACCTCTTGGTCCCTTAAAGAACTTGTGCTTTGCTTCACTATAGCTAATCACAAACTCATTGATGAATCCTCCAA
This sequence comes from Pinus tabuliformis, assembly GCA_031772625.1. Lineage (NCBI taxonomy): Eukaryota > Viridiplantae > Streptophyta > Pinopsida > Pinales > Pinaceae > Pinus > Pinus tabuliformis. The sequence continues at coordinate 966,831,009 of CM062813.1, read as the reverse complement.
AAATATGATTGATATAGTGATCGAAGGCCCATGCAATGTTATTTTCTGAAGCCTCCAAACGCTTCACTAGTTCTGGGGTCCACACAATAGGGCCGTCAAACTTCCACTTACCCTGACTATCCGCTAACATGTACAACCACTCGTGTAATTCACAAGGAAAAGAGCAGAAGAAGATTTCAAGCTTGTCTGTGTACAAGTATCTGTTCAGTCACTCTTCCTTAGACAAGTGCGGATTTTGTTTTCCTATGCTGCAAAGGCGTGCAGTTTTTGATCAATCCACATCTCAATTTCTTTCTTCATGGGGAACCATTTATCACACATCCCTTTAACAAGATCTCAGTCTTGGCAACATAACTATTTGTTGGCTTGATGGGTCTTGACCTAGGTTCAACGTTATCTGCACCAACCAACAAAACCCTAACTGCTGGCCCTTTTGGTAACAACCCATGTAGCGCACGCTGAAGTCTCACCCGAAGCAGTATTAGGGGATGACAGAACCAGGTTTTTGCATCTAAAGGTCAATGTGATAAGTTCCTTTGGTTCCTAGGGCTTAGATCTACCTTCGCGAACTCTAACTCTTCTGGAGTAGATGATTACAATAATTTCACTTAAACAACTTCCATATCTTTGCGAAGGTTATTAATTATTCATAACATGCATAAATATCACTGATCTACTACTTTTGCGCACCATATAAGAATTAGTTCATATAAAGTTTAACACAAAGAGAAATCATAGACACTTGCAGAAATAAGAAATAATACATAGATGCATCTGAATTGGCTCAAAAATGTCTTTATTAAGTATAATTTTTTTAAGTACAGACTTCTTTTCCCTGCGCACTTATCTGCATGGGCCTGCACACTCAGTCCACGGACTTACCAAGGTCTCCGCACATTCAGTTGCAAGAGCCACTGGGAGCCATGTCTTGCGACACATATCTTCAATCCGAACTATGGCATTGGAGGTTTTCTCATCTAAGTACATGAAACAGATCTTTCCTGTCTTAGTTCCTTTCCCAAAACAATGATCTTCTATCTTAGTTACTTCTCTAGACTCGCTATGACTCATCCCTATATAGCATTTTTCTTACAATACCATGGTCGAGGCCATGGGCGGGTCTTAAAGCCTCCTATCACCTACCCACCTAAGGGACTAAAACCCCTTTGACTCATACTATCTCCACACTCCGCTTCTACATTTCGCAGAGACTTTACATATTATACAAAATTTAACCCAAAATTTAACTAAAACTTAACCCCAAAACCCCATCCCAACACTACCCATCAAATAATAATTCTTTTATGACAATTTTATTTTTAAATAGATCTTCATATGACTTTTAATATCTACTTTCACTCGTTTAAAATCCAAATTTCCGACATCAATATTGATTAACGTTTAGGACAACAACATCGGTATTGATTCATGATTAAAATCTCCATGCGAGCACATTCTCAAAATAAAATAAAAATGATACGATCTACAAAAACCGAAAACGTCCAACAGATTGAACATTGGCCTAATCCCTTCCTAATCACTGCCATATCTGAAAACAGTTTGGCGAATCAGTGAATTTTGAATCATTAAAACCTGTACTGTCGGGAAACAATGGAGCAATTATATCGGTTTTATGTGTTTAATAACATTGCTTTCCCATAACTAATCCCTATACAGGGTATAACCTTAATGTAGTAACGAATGATCGGATTATGATATTGATTCTCTTGGTCTTTTAGTTTGTTAAGAAATCTCTCTTATCAATTCATACTTTATACTTTAGTTTAGAACAAATTTTGAATTTATTTTATTTTCTATCTTTTGAGATCCGTAAAAAAATCGAGGAGTATTTAATTTTTTTATTTTCTGGAAATAATAAAAATAAAATAAGAATACAGACAGAAAAACATAAAATCAATTTTAAAAAAATCGATTTAATCCACTTCTCTTTTCTAGTAACCGGGAAAACAAACTAAATTACTGTCAAATAAAATGTTAAAAATTTAATTATACTCACGAAAACATAAACAATCCACTTGCTAATTTTCCAAACGGATTTCCAATGATAAATCTCACTATTACATTGCAGCAAACTAAATTAATGTTAAAAATTTAATTATACTCACAAAAACATAAACAATCTACTTGCTAATTTTCCAAACGGATCTCCAATGATAAATCTCACTATTACATTGCAGCTCCAGCGCTCAACTGTAATCCAGAAATCACATGTGCCACCTCAAAAATTAATTTAAAGATTGGAAATAAGAAAATGCACAAAATATGAAAGTGAAATACATTTTGAACTACACTGTGAAAGAAATGTTGACTCTAGCTCGATCTTCCTAGTTTCCTGAATTAAAATGGAATTTAAAGTGAACACATTCACAATCAAAATTGTTAGCAGAACATGTGGAGATCACCTCCAAGCTCAAGTGATCCACCAAAAGACTCTTCAACCAAAAGCTGAGTACAAGCATAGGAACAACACAGTCAACAAAAAAATCAAAGAAGAGTGCTACATTGTCCCATGATTTCATATGAAAAATAATGACTTTTCCATCTACATATGATTTTTAATTAACAAAATAATGGAATGTCTGGTCGGAAATAGATCTGGTGAATTATGTTTCGTTAATTTAACTCATATTTCAAAATATTATTGCCAAAATGCAAACAGTCTAATTTTTTTTATTGGCTTTAACATTCTGAGTTTTGGCTTTGTTTAAACGAGCAATAATTTTAAAATAGTATTGTCAAAATGCAGATCATATATGAAAGAGCCCAATACAACTTTTCTGATTTTTCGCTTTTTTAAATGAGCAATAACTGACAAAGGGGAAAAGGAAGCAAAGAAAAACAAACCTAACAAACATATTGATTTTGAACAGATGAGGCTCCAAGATGATATATATCACATTCTAAGTGTGACATGACTTAGACTGGCCAGCAATGGTAACTCAGTGCAAGGAACGATCAGGAAAGAGTTCAAAAATTAGTGTTGCTTGAAAAATTATCTTTGCAATTTACTTTTTATGTTGACATATTACTCTTTTGTTTATATTTCCAGTCAAGGTCTTGATACCATGTTAGGGTTGGCCATTATATCAATATCCATAAACATTAGTAAAATTTCAAACCCTTACAATTACCTTGATTAGGCGGTTAACCCTTATTCCCAAAATACCTAAACAAAGAGAAAACTCTGAATAGGTCCCATGGCCTAGAGCTTCCAAGAGGAGACTCCACCATCAAAGAAGACTAAAAGAAATTCTCAGTGTTACACTGGACGCTAGCATTTTCAGGTTTAGGTCAGATTCTGATAATGATTGCACTTCATAGATTTTAATATAAACTTTGTGTAGGGTTTTAGTGTTTACACATTTCTTTCAATTTTAGTGTTTTAACAAGGCGCTCAGTTACTAGCTCTAGCTGTATTTTTCTGAGAGCATTTCTCTAGTGACTTCAGAAAATTGTAAGCGGGACTAATCCAAGAAGATAACTTTTAGATGAATATGCTTCGTTGAACTATTCATTTCCTTTTATTTATCAAATCCATGAAGATATATACGAGTTAATGATGTTTTACAGATCTTGATGATTTGTATTGTAAATAATAAAACATTTACTGGCAGCCAAGTTTCACTGTAAAAAAAAAATTGTTCTGTAAAGAAGCATTGTTGCATTCAGCCTTTGGAAGCCCTACGAAATCATTTCTGCAATAAATTGTTAGGAAGTATCTTTACGCCTTTATCTATCAAGATTGTTCAAGAATCCACATTCATATAATTCATTTAACAAGTAACTAAAACGTTAATTGAAGAAAATCAAGGAGCGGTCCTCATTTTGCCTTTTTGGCTTCGGACAAGCAATCAATCCGGATGAAGTGTAGATTTGGCTAATCATATAACAAGTGACGGGATTTCCTGGGAATAAATCATCTATAATTTCAAAATTGAATAAAAATTTAAAAAAATTTCAATGCTGAATAAAAATTTAAAAAAATTTCAATGACAAAGAGAGATAGAAACCTTAGTATTCTTTGGAAACCATTTTTCATTCTCTAAGCCTTCAAGTCCTAGAGAGTCAACGGAGTTGTTTATAAAGAGATTTTTTGGAAGTTTTTTCGGTGGGTTTTTCCGGTCAAAATCCGGCAGCACTTTATTGAAATCGCAAGTTTGATAGCTAATTTCTGCACAATCAAAGCCTCTCAGGGGTTTTTCAAGGTGTTGAATTCAAATATGAAGTTAAAAAACTTAAATAAATACAAATCAAAATTTAATCTCAATTTTTTCCCCCGAATTCCGTTACCAAAATCTCCAAAAAATCACACTAAAAACAACTCTATATATAACAATAAAGACATCTCCATATATAACGACCAACCTTGCACTCTTTGTGGCTGCTGCTGGCGACTCAATGGGGATTATTCATATGCAGGGCTTAAATGCATGAAAGAGCTCTCATGACAACAGGCCGAGGGTCCTTTTGATTAAGATATCTAATCAATCCTTCACCTTTGATATGTAGAGTATAAAACTTCCAGGGTAGTTTCGGTAGAGCTGTGGAGTCAGAGTTGTTCAGTGTACTAGGGATGCCATAAAATCCCATTAATATGCAATTAACTTACGACCAACTTTTTCTGGGTGGGAGACTCCAAATAATACCCATTGCCAAGAAAATCTGTAGGTAGATTCCATCGAGGACAAGATTTCCATGCAAATATTATAATTAAGACAATATTTACTTACTAACCATTCCATTAAGTGATTAATTAAGCGTGGATATAACATATATAGTTATCATGGTGGGTAAAGGGTTGCTAACCAATGTAAGGTAGGGTAAGTATCCGTTTGAACTGATTGGGTTGTGTATTGGTGCAATGTATCCTTTACGTATTAAAGAAGACCATATTATTATTACAAAATAAGATTGCCAAATTATTTAATTAATTAAAAAATTAGATTTAAAAAAAAATTAAAATTTCCTCACATATAAACGTTAAATAATCTTGTTTAATTTTTAGTCAATTTAAAATAAAATAAAATTAAAAATCTAACACATTCTAGAATACATTATACCCTTATACTCTAAGCCCCATGGATAATAGTAAGTCGTTTAAATGATTTCTTTTTTTGAAATTTTTTTTGGCGAAAATCAAATAGAAAATTTTTTATCGCCTTTCTATTTATTTATTTATTTTATTTTATTTTTAATTTATTTATTTATTTTTCTTTTTTTTTTTAAGAAAATTAATTTTAAATTGATTTTAATTATTAATTTTAATAGGTTATAATTATCATTAATATTATTAATTATATATATATATATATATATATATATATATATTTATTTTTACTTGCATAAAATTAATTTTAAAATACTATTTCTACCATTACATAGACCTTGAATTAGTTTTACTAACTAATATTTTTATCTAAAATTAGTTTTATTCTTATTAGTTAATATATTTGAAATTATTTATTTATGTTATTATTATTATTATTATTATTACTTATTCTATTATATTTTTCAAACAATTTTAAATTTATTAATATATTAATATATTTAAAATTAATATATTTTATGATTTACCTATTATAATTTATTTATTTATTCCATTTTTAAATAAAATATATAAATAAATAAATAAATACACCTTATCAAACTAGGTCAAACTAGCTATTATAACTAACTAATATTTTTATTTAACAGTTCAATATTAATATATTTGAAATTATTTATTTTTAGTAATTATTTTACCTATTATAGTATACATTTCTAACAGATTTGAATTAATGTAAGTTTATTAATATATTTAAGATAAATTTTTATAATTAATTCATTTTATGATTAATTTATTCTATAACTAAAATTTCTGTTATATAGAAAAAATAAAAAATTAAAAAATAAATAAATAAATTAAATAATATTAATTAATATAATGGTCAAACTAGTCGTTATCAGGCCAAATCGAGCTGTTGTCTTTCTTGTAATGTGAGTCTTTGGATATTCTGCCCGGTCTATTTAAAGTGCATAGGCCAGATCTGCTCATTCAACTTGTCCTGTGGATGAACCACACTGGTTGGTTGTCTTTCTTGTAATGTGAGTCTTTGGATATTCTGCGCGGTCTATTTAAAGTGCATAGGCCAGATCTGCTCATTCAACTTGTCCTGTGGATGAACCACACTGGTTGGTTCGAAACGCGTCGACAAAAATTTCTCCATGTGATTTTCGCCGAAAAATTCTTCAAAAAAATATTTCTCAATTCAATAAATAATTTCTTAATTAAATATTCTTAATTTTTAGATAATAATTTAGATAATAACTTTATGCATTAAATGCTATTCAAAGTTACAATCTTGAATACTATTTTGTAGAAAGTGGGTAATATTCACTAAGATGGGAGGTAATAAATGGTATCAGAATTACATCAGTTTACTTGTGGCGACACTAAATTTTTTGGGTATTGGTTGCATATGATGGATTTGGCAAACTCTAACGCTGCGTTTCTACATGAAAATGGTTGGGAGTGTTGGTTCTGGGGCGAATGTTAGAGGGGTTTTGAGGCACAGTGGAAGCTTTTGAGGAGATTCAACGAAAAGGTAAGATTAGGTATATGTTTGGCATTTCAGGCTTTGTTAAGATTTGAAGATCTAACAGATTATAAGTCTGTTATAAGTAGTTTTGTAGTTTGTTGAAGAGTCACATGGTACAAATATAATTTTTTAAATTCATTAAAAATTAATAATTTTTTTTTTTTTTTTAATATACTACAATCGTTGATAAACATTAAGATTAAGAATACGCTGAGTATATTCCCTTGAGAATCAATTTAGGCCCTTAATTAAAAAATTAAAAAATTAAAAATTGTCAATTGATCCTCATCCACTTTAAGTTGAATAAGAAGCCTACGACAACTAGTACAACCACATTAAAAATATTAATGAGGTCGCCACTTGACACTAATCTAATTTTTTGAATTTGTTTAAAGTAATGGACCATTTTGCTAAATAAAATGTTCTTATATATAAATGAATGTTATAAATAACAATGAGGAACTTATCATGGAGGAACTTATTAGAATTGGAATAATCTCAAATCCCTAGGAAATTGGTGAGTTGGGAGCCACATGGCACAGATCTAATTTTTTAAATTTATTAAAAGCCAATGCAACCTAACAAACTTTTTAATACACTATAGTTGTTGATAAGCATTAAGACTAAGCATACGCTGAGCATGTTCCCTTGAGAATCAATTTAGGTCCTTAATTAAAAAATATAAAAAATTCCACTGATCCTCATACACCTTAAGTTGAAATAAGAAGCCTTGGCAAAAATAAAAAGTAGTTTTTTCCATAATTAATAATAGAGAGTTTGTCTTTTTCATAGTCAATTATACATCCAAACTTTATGGAAAACTATAAATCTCATAGAACTTTTCGATTTCTATACATCAATCTAGTGAAGCACAACACACCAACTTTTCGATTTCTATACATCAATCTAGTGAAGCACAACACACCAACTTGATGCTAAATACATAAGTTTTAATATTTTTAGCTAATTTAGATTCTTTTTTTAGTTGTTCGTGATTAAGGAGTACTAAGCATATGCTGAGCATGTTCCCTTGAGAATCAATCTAGGCCCTTAATTAAAAAAATATAAAAAATTCCACTGATCCTCGTACACATTAAGTTGAAATAAGAAACCTTGGCAAAAATAAAAAGTAGTTTTTTCCATAATTAATAATAGAGAATTTGTTTTTTTCATAGTTAATTATGCATCCAAACTTTATAGAAAACTATAAATCTCATATAACTTTTCAATTAATTGTAATCCATTTCTATACATCAATCTAGTCAACAACAACACACTAACTTAATACTAAATATGTAATTTTTAATATTTTAGCTAATTTAGATTCTCTCTTTAGTTATTCGTGATTAAAGAGTTACGGACGGGAAAGTTCTAATGTAGTGAAACACTTTTCCTCATATAAACACCTAGTCTTCATTTTTACTCACATGCCTATTAGATCACTCTTTTCCACACATTATATTTACCACTGTAATCTTTTATGTCATTAATAGAACCAAATTAAAATAGTAAATATTATATTAGTTACGGACACACATTTCCTCATAATAGCACCTAGTCGTCATTTTTGCTCACATGCCTATTAACTCACTCTTTTCCACACTTTTATACTTACCACTGTAATCTTTTATATCATTGATAGAACCAAATTAAAATAATAAGTATTATATAATTTCAAAATACAGTTCATATTAACAGTTCCCATCATTTTAATTAATTATATTTAGTTTAAAATTTCCAAAATTCATATTAATTTATAAAATTCCTAAATATACAAATGTTCCCATCATTTTAGTTAATTATATTTATTTTAAATTTTTCAAAATACATATTAATTTATAAAATTCCTAAATATACAAAATATATTCGTCGCAATTCTTCAATTATAAAATATCAATTATAAACCAAAAATAGTAAAAATGTTATACGCTATCTAAATTCGTTCTTCTGTTTATGACAAAAATAAATAAAAATGCATAAATACATATAATATATACTTTCGAAATGATAGGCGCACATAAATATCAAATTTCACATGAACGATAACTAGCATTTGCACCTGATGTTGCAAAAGAAACGCCGTAAGGCATAGAGTGTGGAAGAATATGGAGATGTGAATGGCCATTGTTGAAAGCAAGGGTCGATGATAAATAGTTGCAATTGAAATTGTTAGTTATGTGTATGCTGAATATAGATATTTTATAAATAATAGTGTGTAGAAGAATAGTGACATGTGAATGGACATTGTAGTTGTGTATGTTGAATATAGATATTTTATAAATAATAGTGCGTAGAAGAATAGTGACATGTGAATGGACATTGTTGAACGCAAGGGTGGATGATATTGAGTTACACTTGAAACTATTAGTTATGTGTGTTTTGAATATGGATAAGTAATAGTAGTGTGTGGAATAATAGCAACATGTGAATGGACATTCTTGAAAGAAAGGGTGGATGATAATGAGTTATAGTGAATGTCATATAGAGGTTATCCATTATTCATGTAGTAGTTGTTGTTTATGTGAACATATTTTTGTACATTATTTTAAGTTTTTTTTTTGTATTTGGAGATTTTGTTTTTCCATATGTTACATATTTAAGAATGAATTGTCACTTTTAAAGAGGGCACACAAGGTTGCTAGTTGTCACAAACCATCGTGAGAGTAAAAATTAAATGTCATTTTCCTACTACATGGTTCTATCAACTAGGTGTTTCGAAAAATACAAGTGAAAGCCATCAAACTCCTTGCTGAAATCAAACTCTCTGGTGAACTTTTCGTAAATATAGGGATGCACAAATTCCTTAACTTGCCAGAACTCTATTAAAATGACATTTTTCACTACTAACTTCACATGAGATGTCATGAACTTTCTTTTGGATAAAACCTCGAATGTGTTTTTAATATCCCAATTCAACTCTCGGTGAAATTTTCATAGATATAGGGATGCACAAATTCCTTAACTTGCCAGAACTCTATTAAAATGACATTTTTCACTACTAAGTTCATATGAGATGTCAATTAAACTGTTTTATTATTATTATTTTAATTTTGTTTCATTATGCATACTAAATATTTTTTTCATATAAAACTAAATTTAAATGTTTACTCATTTACAAATACTACAACACATACCCCTTTTTCGGATTGATGTTTATGAGTAGTAGGCCAAAACTTGCGAAATGATTAAATTTATTTTCCAAAATTTTAGAGATGCCCATTTGAAAACCCTGGATATATTAGTGTTTGATATGAACAAGTTTCGAGCATACTGGTTGTTGAGGTACAAAGTTTTCTATAAATTGCTACCGAGCAAGGAAGAAGTCAAAAGAGGATTGGTACTAAAACCATGGCCGCAACTCAAGGACTTGTGTCCTTGTCCCCAAATAAGACACTGCAACTAACATATGAAGGTGAGTTTTATGAGGTACTCATAGCAAGAGCCCAACTCTCTGCCATAGCAAACAAAGGGGGCATACCCTCATCTACAGATATTGTAAAGCAACTGTAGCCACATTTTGAATATTGCTACAAGGGCTTAGAGCATACTATATTGCAGGCTGTAAAGACTCCACATTCAAAACAAAATGGAAAGATAAGATGAGAAACATATTGGATCATAAAGCAATAGAGAGTATAGTGGAAGCATGGGATCGTTATAATTATCGTTGGTCCTCCTTAAGCCTTGCTAGGATTGGTGGCTTAGGCAAGAAGAGTGATTTTGTAGGTATCATTTTCATTTTGTTGCTCCTATGGGGCTTCTTAGATTCAGAATTTGAAGGGACCCAACATGGGAAAAGTGTTGTTTTGTGGCTTGGGCCTGTAACACATAGACTGTACTCATATTAGGCTATGCATTTATATACACCCTTTCGCTCTAGTTTTCCAACCATAAATCTCTCTGACAAAAGCACTGTCTTGACTGGAACCCTTCCTATGGTGACAATGACAAGAACTTCATGATGAGATCCCACATTCTTTACATAATTCTCAACAATCAGTGGTAAGCTGGAAATAAGGTCACTGTAGAAGAAACAAATTCTTGGTACACGTGAATTCACCCTAGCAAGCAATCCATTCAAACCTTCTATGCCGAGTTTCCTCCGTGCTAAAAATTTATACTTTTCTGCCTTCCATAGTTCCAAGAGAACATTATGGTCAGAGAAATTGTTGCAATTAGGAAGGGACACCAACCTCCCTGTGGTACCTTATTCAATACAAATGATAGATAAATGCCTTTAGAGATAGCAAAAAACATAGTGAAGGGTAGTATAAGCAAAATATTTTGTGTAAAAGATGTCCCATGCACTATTTATCATAGATTATCCTTCTAATATTCTCACTAGTGAAGGAAACACGTTTTTCCAAGTCCCAAAAGTCAATAAAAACAACATATTATCAATGATATCTTAACGCAGTTGAATCCCAAAAATGATATCTAACATATTATCAATGCAACAATGCAAAGGTTTCTATCTTCCTATATTTTACATAACAATTGAGCCTCAAGGGTTGGCACTTCCAAAGGAGCGTGATCAATTCTTCTTAAAATTCGCCACAACCAAAACAACACCATCAAGACCAGTAACAATATAAGTAAGAAAAATAAAATATCTAAGCATATATATGCTATTATTCTCTGCTGGTAATCCATAAGTGCTGACGTTTCAAGAGCTGATGCAGATTCAAGTAGCAAGCTAGCCAATGTTGTCAATTTTCTATAAAACATTTGGTAAACAAACTTTGAATCTCAAATTCACCAAACAATGAGCAGGATTAAATAGCTCTAATTATCTCCATATAGCTCAGCTCACATATCCACTATCAAAACTGAAGTAAATTGAAAATGCTCTCAAAACTTTTACCTCTTCCAAAACATAATTTAAAAACACATTGTAACATCTTGTCCATCTTTTACCTATCTAATGATAACCTAAAAATCACAGAACTTTGGTAATCTTCTTCTACCATGCCAAGATTTCAAATCATGATTCATACGTATGGTCTATATAGACTCAAAGGTCATGCATGCTCATTAGTCTCCGCCCTAGATTGATGAGCAACATGTTCGCTAAATAAAAGCATAGATAATCTACCATAAATTTAAAAATGAATGCATATTTAAAACATGGTAAATGCTTAGAATTTTCATTATATATTGAATATCAGTACATTATGATATGAAATAAGGCAACATTTTTCATCCCTATGGTGGAAAATAAGCTCGGGGGAAGCAGCTAAGAGCCATTGACTGTTTTATGATTGAGAATGTTGTTGTAATCAATGCTTGACTGGCTACAATGGCTGCTAAAATGGCAACAATGAACATTGACTAATACATAGGCTGTGGTATTGCTTTGTAAAATGTAGAGCCTATGTCCCCTGGGTTGTTTATCAAATAAGCCGTTTGTATCGTATATGTGATAAGCAGAGATGGATAAACCAACACACAGAAAGCAAGCTGCAACAAACAACCCGAATTTCTCATTATGGTACTAAAACTTAAGGAGGATGAAGCATGTAGGTATGATGAAATACTAATAATTATGTCCTTGTCAGACATATAGCTTGGACCTGGATTGATTTCCTGTTGAAATGGCCCAAGTCTGCAAACATGGCATCGACACCTGGATCCAGTCAGAACAAAGCACTGATGTTAGTGTTTCTATTTGTATAGCTTTAACATAAATAATTGGGATAAAGTTCTGAATTTTCTTTGAGAAAATCATTGGTATGGATTTATCAATTTAGAAAATAGTTCCAAGTATACTATATGATAAAATGAGACACATATCATCATGCGAATAATCAATACCTGTTATACATAAGACTACACCTCCAAGCATCACCCATCCTTATTAGTGATATTCATGAAAGTAATAGTATATATAATATGGGTTGAATGCCTTGAATGCTCCAGGATAATATTTCACAATATTATACTGTCCTATCATGATGTTGGTCACGAACCAGGCAATCATTATGGGTGAGAACATGAAGCTAACTTTACTTGTACCAAGTACCTACACTCTAGATGAAACACCAATGTATTCAAAATGCTTCTCTGAGTATGATGATGGTGTCCGAGCTGTTTTAAATAGGTGAAATTCTGATAAGATGAATGGCACTGAGTGCTATGAATTAGATGAATGGCATTGTGTGCTATAAATTTCACCTGTTTAAAATAGCTCAAACACCATCATCATAGTCAGAGAAGCATTTTGAATATAATGGTGTTTCATCTAGAGTGTAGGTACTGGGTAAATAAGCAAAGAGAGTTTGGTTATGCTCTCAAAGATTATCCCAAAGAAGAACAAGGAAGTAGCCATGATATAGGTGTTCTGAATTCTACATATTGCAGGTTTGTTCAGGTGGATCCTAATATTTATATTCGTCGCTTGCTGGAGTGCGGAAATAGCAGAGCCCTAGCAGAGGGCAAGACGATTCATGGCCATATGGTTAAAACCGACTTTGAGCCAAGCATCTATTTGTGGAATTGTATGATTGACATGTATGTGAAGTGTGGGAGAATTAAGGATGCATGCCAAGCATTTGACACAATACCTAAACGAGATGCCTGTTCATGGACTACGGTTCTTACAGGTTATGCAAAATGTGGGTATGTGGAAAATGCACAGTCTCTGTTTGACAAAATGCGTGAACGTAGCATAGTTTCTTGGAACGCAATGATTGTGGCATATGCCCGATGTGGTGATTAGGTTGAAGCCATGGATTTATATGGCTAGATGCAATGGATGGGCATGAAACCTAATGAGTTCACCTTAGCCAGTGTTGTAAGTGCATGCATGGTGGATTTAGGATATGGGAGGAAAATTCATGGACCGGTTGTTAAGCTTGGATTTGAGTCAAATGTATTTGTTGGGATTGCTCTTGTTGATATGTATGTCAAATGTGGGAGAGTAGCTGGTGCACGCCAAATGTTTTATTTAATGCCAGTTCGAAATATTGTTTCTTGGACTGCCATGGTTGCAGGATATGCCCAAAATGGGCAAGTGGACGAGGCCACAAGGTTTTTTAATCAAATTCACCAGACCGATATGAAGCCAAATGAGTTGACATTTGTCAGTGTCGTCAATGCGTGTGTTATTCACATTGATTTGTAGTTTGGCATACAGGTCCATGCGTACATTATCAGAAGTGGATTCCAGTCCCAAGTTTCCGTGTGCAATGGTATTGTTACAATGTATGCCAAAACTCAAACCATAGAAAATGAACTATGTGTGCTTGATAAAATGCAGGAACGAGACTTAATCTCATGGAATGCAATTATTGCAGGATATGCACATAATGGCCATTATCAGGAGGCCTTCAAGCTTAGTTTCCAAATGAAACAGACAGGTGTGAAACTGAATCAATTCACTTATGCAAGCATTCTCAGTGTAAGTTACAGCTTACCTGCTTTTGAAGAAGGTAAACAACTTCACAGCCACATTATCCAGACTGGTTTTGACTCAAATATGTTCGTTGGAAGTGCTCTTGTAGACATGTATGCTAAATCTGGCAGCCTACAATATGCCCGTCAAGTGTTAGACAAAATGCCTCAACAAGATGTGATCTCCTGTAATGCAATGATTGAAAGGTATTTGCAGCATGGGCATAGTGAAGAGGCTCTAAAACTCTTTTGTCAAATGCAACACACTGGTTTGAAGCCAAATGAGGAAACTTTTGCTAGCATTGTTAGTGCGTGTGCCAACTTAGCAGTTCTTGAGCATGGAAGACACATCCATGCCCACATTTTTTGTATGGGGTTTGAGTCACCCATGTCTGTGGTCAACGCCCTGGTTACTATGTATGCCAAATGTGGAGGCATAAAAGATGCACGGAAAGTTTTCAAGAAGATGATTGAGTGTGATGTTGTCTCATGGAATGCAATGATTGTTGGTCATGCTCAGCATGGGGATGGGGTGGAAACCTTGAGACTTTTTGAGCAAATGCTACTGACAAGCATTAGGCAAGATGCCATAACCTTCCTTGGTGTTCTCTCTGCTTGCAGCCATACAGGTCTAGTAGATCGAGGACATTACTACTGTCATTCCATGAGGCATGAACATAACATCACACCAAGAATGGATCATCATGCCTGCATGATTGACCTTCTTGGTCGTGTTGGTCATCTATACGAGGCAGAAGATTTCATCAATAAGATGCCATTTGAACCTGATGTCAGTATTTGGGTGGCACTGCTCAGTGCTTGCAGAGTTCACGGCAATATAGATATAGGAAAGTGTGTCACACAATTGCTTTTCGATTTGGAGCCACAAAATACTTTTGCATATGTGCTGCTTTCAAATATCTATTTTGCAGCTGGTAGGTGGGATGACGCAGCCAAGGTTAGAAAAATGATGAAGGACAAAGACGCAAAAAAGAAGCTAGGGTTCCGCTGGATTGAGGTCAAGAATAGAGTACATGCATTCATGTCAGAAGATAGAACACACCCACAAATAGAAGAAGTTCATACAATGTTGAATACATTGGCCGGGAAAAATCAAGGAGGCAGGTTATGTATCGAACACAAACTTTGTCCTTCATGATATGGAGGATGAACATAAGGAACATGTCCTCTACCATCACAGTGAGAAGCTCGCCATTGCATTTGGGCTTATGAGCACACCTCCTGGGGCCCCTATTCGAATAATAAAGAACCTTCATGTATGTAGTGACTGTCACAATGCTGTCAAGTTTATTTCTAAGATTTTTGGACGTGAAATTGTAGTAAGGGACATTATACGTTTTCACCATTTTAGGATGGAACGTGCTCTTGTCAGGATTATTGGTAATACAAGATGAAGTTTGAGCACTATTTGGGAGTGGCTTGAATGATTCTCTATGTTATCCTCTATTGGTCTAGAAGTCGCCTCTTGTGACACGCGGAAATAAGGAGAAACATGTTGAGGATATGTCAGTTGTCTCGTAGCTTCTTCATGTGGAGCAGGCTCACCTCTGGTAAGTTTCATACAATATTTTGTATTGCTTTGATAGCATGAATGGATGCATTAAAAGTTTAGTATGTTAAGCTTGATTATTGACAAGACGGTTCTGATCTTGTTGCATGACACATAAGACACTTTCTTTTATAGTACTCATTTTTAACATTTTTTACTGTCTTTATAGCTGCACTAGTTTGGCAAATTGTAAAAATTTCCCTTTGGAGAAATGTTAGGAACATCACTTTCTAAAGAGAACAAAAGCATGGGTGAGAAGCAACATTACAAAACATATGTTTTCTCACAACTCTGCTTTTTATATGTTGAAGTGTTAATTCGGTCATTTATCATTATTGAGTTGCTTAGAAGGAGGGATGCAATCGATCTTTCTTGATCAGGAAACCAACTTGAACTTTTGAATGGAAGGGAACAAATGGCATGTTGATTAATGTCAAACATTGAGGAATCCCAACTTTGGAATGGCACAACATTGTTTATGTAAGCCCCCATCATTGTAAGTCAGGTTTATACTAATTTTATATTATTTCAGAATAAAGTTTTAATTTAATTTAATTATAATTTTAAGCTAGTAAAACATCAAGTACCCTAGAATGTTTCCCACTGCTAGACGGTTTTTTGTTGAAATTGCTTTACAGACCCCAGAAATGCTTTGCAGCTAGGCCTTCCAATTGATATCATTTTTTTGCAATTACAGATGTCAAGTTTCTATTCTAGAGTGATGGAGATGCAGCGTTGCGTGTTGGTGGGAACAGAAAACAGATAGAAAATATCAAAAAATTGAAAATAAATATTGTGCACAGGAGCTCCACAATATTTCAGAACTGTGAATAATGGATAGCCTTGTGTGATAATGCCTCGCATGCATAAAAGGCAAAGAAATAAGTTATTTAACCTGAATTTTAAAACCCTCCAACTCATAATATAGAGGATCCTTTATTTTTTAAAAGCAGAGGAATATCAATGCATGTATGGTATCTGCAACTTTGAATAAAAGGCATGGTTTGACCACTGAAAAAAACCTTGTGTTCTTTAAAATATTATCCATACAGTTTTTGTCTCCATGGACAAAAATAGTGCTTTCAACAAGTCAGCCAACCAGCTACCCTTGCAAAGGACAGAGGAGGTTCAAACATATCCAGAAAGAGCCGATCTAATTTTCTCAACCAATCTCTCATGCAATCCAAATTGACATGATTTGCCAAGAAGACAAGGCTCCCAAGGAGTCAATCATGCAGCTTGTTGGACTTATTTATATACTAGATCTTTATTACACACCACCTTACATAAACTATTTTCCACAATGATAATTTGAAAGTTTTAAGTAGGGAGTCAAGATGGCTTTACAAATATGGCACTGTTTAGGCCTGACACCTGGTTAACTTAAAATATATACCCTTTAACGGGGAATATAAACGGCACACAGATAAGGCATGCAGCAGCAATGGTGGGTACAACAACTCCCTGATCAAAAGCCTTTTTAATACCCCCTGTCCTGGTGACGTGATGATAGATCAAGTATGCAGAAGCCGCTATGGAAATGACTATTCCAGCTTGGGTTCCTCTGCAAATCAACAACATCCCATAAACAACCATCCACATTTCCAAACACCAATTCAATCATTTGTTAAGGAAAACAACAACTTGCCTCAGGTTCATGGCTTGATAAGGAGCAATAATCACCAGTAACACAAATAAAAATGGCAGTTCCAATTCCCCTGTTCCCAACAAATTAAGTTTTTCAAACACTACAGTTCTGTCATGCAATTCAACTCAATATACTGTGCAGAAAAGAACGACCAAGTAAAATAGGATGGCATTTGAGTTCTTGTGACTCACCAGGAATGTAGTAAAATAGTCTAACAAGGAAGACCAAAAAGGCAGTCCACAAACCATAATCACCTCTGTAATAATGTAGACAAACAAATCCAAATGTGGGGTGAAGTTTAAACTCTCAGTTCACTTCACTGGAATTTGTCTAATTTTGCAACTGGGAAGAACCTGGTCACCCGATCTGAGAAATGACATCTCCAGGTGCCTCTAGGGCCAACAATGGAACAAGGAAAGATTTGTCGATGGATGTGTGCTTTGATAACATCAAAACCCTGCAACAACATAATTGAATCATTTTTTGCCTCAACAACTACTTGAGTCCCAAAAATAAAAGTTGAATTATGACTCAAAAAATCCTAATGCCTTTTTTAAAGTACTGACCTTTGGAAACAGGCAAAAGCAAAAGCAAATAAAACTTGAGACATTTGTGTATAAAGATCTAAAGCTGAAATAAAAATTAAATTATGAACCCCAAGAGAGCCTTTGAGGTATTCCATTTTCTGAGAGGAATATATTG
This sequence comes from Pinus tabuliformis, assembly GCA_031772625.1. NCBI lineage: Eukaryota > Viridiplantae > Streptophyta > Pinopsida > Pinales > Pinaceae > Pinus > Pinus tabuliformis. The sequence goes on along the minus strand of CM062813.1, from coordinate 966,813,098 downwards.
ACAATTGGAAACAATCAGAAAGCAAAAGCTAAAAAGCTCAACGGATTGCTGTAGTAGAAAAATCTAGTAAATTGAGGTTGCCTATCCCAAATTAGTTAGCATTCTGAAGGAGCCCCTTGTCTCAACAGTAGGCTTGAGAGAGATTTTCCTTAACAAAGTTATCCTTAGCAGAGTTTTGAAGTTGAGAGAGATTGTCCTTAACAAAGTTATCCTTAGTAGAGTTTTGAGCTGATCTTTAGAGGGGGGGGATTGTATAGCTGGAAAACCAATCCGAGATGCTCTAAGAGAGATTGTCATTAACAAATTTATCCTTGGCAGAGTTTTATGCTGATCTTTAGAGAGGGGATTGTATAGCTGTAAAACCAATCCAGGATGCTCTAAGAAAGGCTTATCTAATCATTGTTTTACACAAATTCTGCACAAAAAGAAATATGACCGAGAAAGCAAACATACTTACTTAACCGATCAACCATTAAGTTAGTAGGAGACACCACTTCATTGACAATACCACTCTGTTATCCAGTAAGAAACACCACTACATTATAACTAAACTTTAAACTGTATCCTATCTCAGTAAAAACTAATAATAAATATTTGTTTTTGAAAATTAAACATTACATAATTACATTGTTCAATAATTCAATAAGCTTTTTATATTGTAAAGTCCTACCTCAGTAAAAACTAATAATAATCCAATTACTATAAGAAAATAGATCCTTATATCATAAACAAATTATCTTTATACCAATTCAATATTTAACTTCACCATAATATTATATATAAACTTAATATATGTTCTTTCTCAATAAAGAAATAAAAAATTACTTGTTTTATATGGAAAATCATTTAGAATTGAAGTCACAGAGGCTTAGAAACAAAAATGGGATATTGCCTAAAACAGCCTGCATATCTTGACAATTATGAGTTATATAATCCATGGTATTATCTTGTTTTAAGAAGACAGAAGTCTCAGAAACAAAAATGGGATATTGCCTAAAACAGCCTGCATATCTCGACTTATTGCGAGTTGTATAATCCGTGGTATTATCTTGTTTTAAGAAGACAGAAGGTGTACTGGAGCAACAATATCATATAATGGATTGAAAATAGAATGTGTTGCAATCAGATCGAATAATGGATTGAAAATATCAAAATTAGCAGAATGAAAGTAGATTCTGTATCCAGTAAAAAATTTGGCATCAAAATAGAAAGGATGCCAGATTAAGCGACATAAAAAAATGACAGAAAACAGATAGAAAATATCAAAAAATTGAAAATAAATATTGTGCACAGGAGCTCCACAATATTTCAGAACTGTGAATAATGGATAACTTTGTGTGATCATGCCTCACATGCATAAAAGGCAAAGAAATAAGTTATTTAACCTGAATTTTAAAACCCTCCAACTCAGTATACTCTCATACTATAGAGGATCCTTTATTTTTTAAATCAGAGGAATATCATTGCATGTATGGTATCTGCAACTTTGAATAAAAGGCATGGTTTGACCACTGAAAAGAACCTTGCGTTCTTTAAAATATTATTCATACAGTTTTTGTCTCCATGGACAAAAATAGTGCTTTCAACAAGTCAGCCAACCAGCTACCCTTGCAAAGGACAAAGGAGGTTCAAACATATCCAGAAAGAGCCGATCTAATTTTCTCAACCAATCTCTCATGCAATCCAAATTGACATGATTTGCAAAGAAGACAAAGCTCCCAAGGAGTCAATCATGCAGCTTGTTGGACTTATTTATATACTAGATCTTTATTACACACCACCTTGCATGTACTATTTTCCACAATAATAATTTGAAAATTTTAAGTAGGGAGTCAAGATGGCTTTACAAATATGGCATTGTTTAGGCCTGACACCTGGTTAAATTAAAATATATACCCTTTAACGGGGAATAGGAATGGCACACAGATAAGGCACGCAGCAGCAATGGTGGGTACAACAACTCCCTGATCAAAAGCCTTTTTAATACCCCCTGTCCTGGTGACGTGTTGATAGATCAAGTATGCAGAAGCCGCTATGGAAATGACCATTCCAGCTTGGGTTCCTTTGCAAATAAACAACATCCCATAAACTACCATCCACATTTCCAAACACCAATTCAATCATTTGTTAAGGAAAACAACAACTTGCATCAGGTTCATGGCTTGATAAGGAGCAATAATCACCAGTAACACAAATAAAAATGGCAGTTCCAATTCCCCTGTTCCCAACAAATTAAGTTTGTCAAACACTATAGTTCTATCATGCAATTCAACTCAATATACTGTGCAGGAAAGAACGACCAAGTAAGTAAAATAGGATGGCATTTGAGTTCTTGTGACTCACCAGGAATGTAGTAAAATAGTCTAACAAGGAAGACCAAAGAGGCAGTCCACAAACCATAATCACCTCTGTAATAATGTAGACAAACAAATCCAAATGTGGGGTGAAGTTTAAACTCTCAGTTCACTTCACTGGAATTTGTCCAATTTTGCAACTGGGAAGAACCTGGTCACCTGATCCAAGAAATGACATCTCCAGGTGCCTCTAGGGCCAACAGTGGAACGAGGAAAGATTTGTCGATGGCTGTGTACTTTGATAACATCAAAACCCTGCAACACCATAATTGAATCATTTTTTGCCTCAACAACTATTTGAGTCCCAAAAATAAAAGTTGAATTAGAGTACTGACCTTTGGAAACGGGCAAAAGCAAAAGCAAATAAAACGTGAGACATTTGTGTATAAAGATCTAAAGCTGAAATAAAAATTAAATTATGAACCCCAAGAGAGCCTTTGAGGTATTCCATTTTCTGAGAGGAATATATTGACAATTGGAAACAGCCAGAAAGCAAAAGCTAAAAAGCTCAACAGATTGTTGTAGTAGAAAAATCTAATAAATTGAGGTTGCCTATCCCAAATTAGTTAGCATTTTGAAGGAGCCCCTTGTCTCAATAGTAGGCTTGAGAGAGATTGTCCTTAACAAAGTTATCCTTAGCAGAGTTTTGAACTTGAGAGAGATTGTCCTTAACAAAGTTATCCTTAGAAGAGTTTTGAGCTGTTCTTTAGAGAAGGGGGGATTGTATAGCTGGAAAACCAATCCGAGATGCTCTAAGAGAGATTGTCATTAACAAATTTATCCTTGGCAGAGTTTTGAGCTGATCTTTAGAGAGGGGATTGTATAGCTGTAAAACCAATTCAGGATGTGGAGCAACAATATCATATAATGGATTGAAAATAGAATGTGTTGTAATCGGATCGAATAACGGATTCAAAATATCAAAATTATCAGAATGAAAGTAGAAATCGCTCACCGGCCCACCATAAAATCATTTTCTCTTTGAGTAGCAACCACATCTGTGGATTTATTGGTAAGAGGTATCATCCAATGTACCAAAATTACTAATGCAATCCAGCCCTTTTGCTTTTCCTGCATTCATCGAGAAATTTATAAAATCTCATAGAGTGAATGGAGATGAACATAGATCAGAGAGGAAAAGAACCCGATAGGTTTTCCTGTACAACTCCACAGCAGCTATATGTGATAGCAAAACATGGTGACCAACAATATATGGCTCAACAGTTGAGTTTCCAGCAGTACAATTTCCAAATGGTTGGGAACATCTTTAATGTGGGAAAACGCCGTCTCCTGCAGTGCCAAAAACATTGGGCTCATTGAAAGTGGACCAATATTTCACTCGATCACCAAACTCTCTGAAACACACATCTGCATAACCTTTAAAATCCTCCCTGCATAAGATCGAAGTAGATTAGAGAACTCTGCTTCTCTAACCATAAGGTTATTAATGCACCATAAATTGATGCTTTGACTTGTGTTTCAACCCACATGGGAAGAAAAACAAGAACAGGAGATGACATAAGATGTTTACACAATCTGTGGATTCAAGAAACATCCATAGGAATCTTACAGAGCTCGGGGCAGATCAAAGTGGTATAATGTCACATGTGGTTGAATGCCTGAGACATGCATTGTGAAATGATTAACAGTTTTAAGGATGATAGTCACAGGAATAAAAACAAAGTAGAGAGACAGGTTTGTCAATAAATACTACCATGGGACAAAAGCTCATTTATGAGGTTATTATACTACTCAACGTCTTTTGGGTTGATGGGTCCTTTGCCATCTGCATCAATATATGTGAAATAGTTATTTCCTACCATCATTGTCCATTGAGTGTTTACTAAATTCTCAGGATTAAACATGTGCTCAGAGCTCAAACAGAAATATACCAGGAATAAGCCTGGGCCATGAGATCGAAAATCTATAGGCATCTACTCCCATCGCAGATATTAGATCAATAACCTCCTTCAAAACCCACATGAAATTTTGCATCAGGTTGATACCCAAATCATCTAGGAGTTTAACTATTGATACATTAGTATGAAAACAACAATAATGGGGTTGGACATGCACATAAATCTTGAGGATGGCTTACAAGTAGCCACTGCATATAGGTTGTCCTAGTGACATTTATTGTTCTTAGATTTGCAGATAATAATACCTTGTAATGATGGTATTGATCAACAGCGACATCTCCATTACGTCCATCCACAGTAATTCCTGACAATACAGTTAAAACAAACAACAGCTCACTTCCAGCCTTGGCCTTGAAAGTCGCAAAGTAAAGTAAGGAACTGGGTAGAATGCAAATGAAGGGATGAATGAAGATATGTGATGAAACAGACCTTCCCTGTGAGTGAAAGTGTCAAAGATGCTTCGCTTCCGGCCATCTTCTGCTGTAGCTCCTTCATACTGCAGAAAACCAAATGTTATTTTGCAAAGAAACATGCTGGACAGTATTCCATATGGGCACAAACTGGAATTGAGTTTGCCATGGCAGAATTAGCACTACCGAGCAGTTTCGAAGTCCTGGAGACAAAAAGAGTTCAAAGGGCATGAGGAGGGGTTCGTAAGGAGAGAGGTGACCACCTAGAGAAACAGAGTGTGAATACTATGTTGCCTTGGGGAAGGTTATCTGGAGCTGGCTTGGTGCCAGTGGAAACCTCCCTGCCAGAGAGAAAATCTGACTTTTCCAGGCTGGACTACGGTTTTGGGCCCTGAGAAGTAATCTGTGAGAGTTTACTCTCAACAACTGGAACAGAAGGAGGAAGCTCGGGGGGAACTTGGACGTGATGGCCATTGCCAGTTCCATAGGTTGGGAGGTGTGGTCCTCTCCCAAAGTCACTTCCTTGGAAAACTGTGAACGCATCAGATAAGTAATTATGTTTATGATCTGCTTCTGAGAATGCATCAGATAAGAAAAAGTAGTTTTGTTTATGTTATGAGAATGCATTAGATAAGCCAAATAATACTGCTTATGATATGTTGCTGAGAGCGCAATAGATAAGTAAAGAATGCAGCTTAAGTAGGAAAAGACCGCTTTTGTTATGTACCTATGAATTAAACATGTAACTGGGACAACAAGTGGTATATGTAAGACTTACACAGTACTTATTTGAGTATGCATTCTTGGACAAATAAATTCTGCAATAGATAAGTAAAGAATACAACTTAAGTAAGAAAAGACTGCTTTTATTATGAACCTATGAATTAAACATGTATCTGGGACAAGAATTGGTATATGTAAGAATTACACAGTACTTATTTGAGTATGCATTCTTGGACAAATAAATTGTACAAATTGATAGAGCATACTGTGAGATATACCTGTCTAATAGGATTGAAATGGTAATGTTATTCAACCCATAATCAACAGAGACACTGTGACTGATAAACGAAAGTAAAGGGAGTAAATGAACCATGTTCATAGTGCCAATACACTGGTCTGAGGGTAAGTGAGGTATTAAAATACCTATCCTCTAGCCAGGGTAACCTGTTCAGGTAGATTGACCCTCTTGGGGAAGAAACCCCAATTTCAAAGAAAGAGCTCCATTGGGGAAATTGGGAAATCTCCGCTGTAGAAATTAACAGTATTCCTCAAAACGATAAGAATGAAACCCATAACCCTGTTTATTTATAGAATGAACTGTAAAGAGAGATATCAGCAATCTTATTCATTAACTGGAAATGAGTAAACCTGTGAAACACCGAGGAGATGTAACAGCATGACTACCCCATTTCTTCCAGACATAAATACATTTTTTTTAAAAGACTAATACAATAGCTGAAAGGGCGAAAAGATGCTCCAGAACTTAACTAGGCATAGAGCTGAATGAATATTATTACTATGCTGGGAGTGATCTTGAGGGAGTATTCTGTTTGAGTTTGTTTTGATCACACAGATGGAGAATGAACGGGAGCCATCATGGAGTATGGTGGGAAGAAATGGCATGCAGTTCTCGAGTCTATTTGTGTTCTTCCAATAAAAACAAGCCTAGATCCATCCCAAGCAGCTGAGTTACACATGGGAAAATTTATATTGCCAATCAATAAGCTTAAATCAATAAATGACAGTTGAAACATGTGGCAGCCAAAAATAAATACGTCCACACTATCTACTACCGGTCTTCTTTTATATCTTTGTGCTTAGCATTAGTTTACACAAAATGCAAGATTCGACTATCTCTTGTGCCAAAATGCCAGCAGCAAGGATCTTACATCCTTTGTTCTAATATATGTTCTGTCTTCTCCTATTGTGAGAACAAACTTATTCTAACTTGTGTTGCATTGTATTTACTGTAGCATCCTTTCCCCATTTGCAAGCTATCTGTGCATCTTTAAACTCTCCTACCAAAGCAAGATTGGTTTCTTGCTAACTGCTAGTTTGTTGGCTTCATCTATCTGAACCCCAATCAAGGGATAAAACAAATTGCAGTGTAACTTCTTTTGAATCAATGGATAGAACTTCTTTTCATGTTTTCAATCAAATCTTTTTGGAAGAAACTGTGTTGGGCGTGGGAAATGTTTGTTGTTTTGAGGGATGCTCTACCTATGAAGATAGCGTTTGTAATCATGTTTTGCTAATGGGTTTCAGTAAGAGCACAAAGTCCAGTGGGATGTGACTTGTAAGCCAAATGAAAAACTCTATTGTTCGATACCAGAATTAACAGTATGGATGAACACTTAAAGGTCACGGTACGGATGGTAGAGTGCTATTAGGCATGTTAATTTTAAGCATGCCTTTCTTTCATTTTTGGAAAATGTATCTTATAGTTCATCAACAAAGAATACGTCAAGAATTATATATTATGGAGCTAATGCTTGAGATGACAGGTTACTCGTACCTACATAGACAAGGAGTAATGGTCTATCAGTTCTGACACCAATTGAAAAAAAATATTTGTCTGCATATTTCCTGAAAATGCTATTCCTGAATGAAATCTGGACAACCAATTATGAAACCTGATCTTAAAGTTGTGGGTTCTCCCAAACTAAATGTATTAGTTGCTGAGACTATCATTTCTCATTTGTTAGAAACTGGATGCGGGTTCACAACGAAGACTGAGAAGACACTGAAAATGCCTCTGTTATTCTCTGAATTTCGAATCCCTAAAAGAGATGGAGGATAGAGGGAGAGTTTCATGGAGGTTGTGTATGACAGTGTGCTAAGGTGAGGGAAGAGGAATAACCAAACATGTTCCACAGTAATAAAGCCTACATAGCTTCAAAGGAAATCGTAAGACAAGCCTTAGGCTGAGCTCGCCAACCTGAGTGAGAGAAGTTGTTCCTGCACTTCCGGAGTTCTTGATAGCCGATAACACCAACCCCACTTGGAGTTTGTTGGGGTTTGTTGCTGGCCTGCAAAAACAACCCATGAAAACAAGTAAAACCCTGGTTTCAAATTAAACATTATAACTCAGAAGATAAGAGCTTCCGGGGTGAGAATACTCGAGTTCTGCTGCGATGAAATAACGGGGAAGAAACAATGTTCAGTGATACCAGGCCAGAGCCCTGGAAACAAGTTCTGTGGATCCTGTGGAGGATAGCTGAAGCAAGCAAGAACAGTTCTCATTCATATCATTGCTCTGTGAAATAACTTTGTTCGCTTCAGCTTCCCAGCGCATCCAAACCCCGCGACGGTTTCGATGACGTGAGCAACCATTTAACTACCTTCTCTTAATCGAACGACTAACAATACTATAATCGTCTAACACATGATCTGACGGCGCACAGGAATGACAGGTAGATTTTAGGGAAGTTTATTTCAGAGGGAAACGCCTTACGGCGTAATTAAAAAAAAAACCGTCATAAAACAATGATTTTTTCTATGAATGATGAAACTATAAATAATTATGTACTTTTGTAAGTTAACGAGTTATCTAAGTTAGTGGCATTTAAAGTTTTTGGATGTTATCTATGAATTCGATAATGAAATCTTAAATAAGTAATTAATTACAAATATTATATAAGTTGTAAATGAGTATTTCTTAAGCATAGCGATTAGAAAACACAATTTATGAGGATGGTGATTATGAATAGCAAAATCAAAGGTGCAACTTCTTATGATTTGTGATGGATCTCTGAGTTTTGGATCGAACTAAATAAGTAATTAATTAAGATCTTATATAAGTTGTAAATGAGTATTTCTTAAGCATAGAGATTAGAAAACACAATTTATGAGGATGGTGATTATGGAATGGCAAAATCAAAGGTTTGATCCAACGATTGGTAAGGTAAAGCGGAGAATGAAGAAAGGATCATGTTACAATTTATGTAGTGTAGAAAGCGATGATGAAAGGAGTGAAGGTTGTAATACAATAAATATGGGTTTAGATATCTAATAGGGTTTTTATTGGAGAAACCACGGTATATGCAAGGAAAACTAATCATGAAGGATGTCGGACATAAACCATGTGGAAGGCAGAATGAGGTATGAGAAGAAGTTGTCGACTCCATTGATATCCATCATAAGGACATTTGGTTTGGTTCAATCATATCATAGGTCATTTGGATGCATTATAAGATTTTGACAAACTACACCATATGGGATTTGAACCCTTGGAGGAGGCCACATGGTGATTTTGGGTGAGTTGGCATAGGAATTAGGTGTGCAAGGGTGATGGGACTTTTAGGAAATCAGTCTAAAGACCACAATTACTTAAGCATTATGCCTCAAGCTTGGACATATGGACTTGATTTTCCACATCCTTCATATCGGAATGAGTAAAATGGTGGTTTATTGCACTCCATCTATGGATGAGGATCAATTGATTTTTTTTTTTCATTATTTTTATATGCATAATTAGCTATGGAAAAATCAAATTATCTATTATTAATTATGGAAAAAACTACTTTTTATTTTTGTAGGAGGCTTCTTTTTTCTTCCAAGAAAATTACCTGCAGTCCTGAATGCGTCCGCCCGAAGTGCGACCATGGTCCTACAGTCCTGAACGCGTCCGCCCGAAGTGCGACCGTGGTTGGAGGTTGAACGAACAGCTGGTTTGAACGAAGTGCGAGCTCGACTTGGATATGCGAAGTGTTATGCGCATAAGAAAGGAGGGCGAGCTGAGTTTATAGGCATGGGGAGCGGTTGGCTCAACCCACGGGCCGACCACACTTGGAGACAAAGCCGACGGGTGAATTGTGGAGAAGTGTGGGTGCGTAAGGCGTGGAGGACGAGTCGGCCGGGTAGGCTAACTCGCCCTGCCACTCGTATAAACAAGAGTTGCGATGAGTTCATTTGAAAATCGCTCAACACAAGCATCTTCGCTCATGTAAAGGAGAAAGGCGCAGGTCTAAGTGTGTGGACGCAAAGAAGGAAGGCGTAGTTTGGTGATGCGCCCATTCTTGGGCGAGGCCGCACAAAGTTAAGTCGCGTTTCTTGGTTTTGGGTGAAGGGCGCGGGCAGGGTCGCCCGCCGATTGGAGAAAGGCGTGCACAGGTGTGGTGCCCGGTTTGTGCGACGACTTGGCACGGGTTCTTGGGTGACTCAGGTGAGCGCTCGCTCGTCGTGCAAGTGTGCACGATGTGACTTGGTGAAGTGTTGAGATTGTGAACAAAGGTGTGTCTCGTGCAGAGGCGCTCGTGTGTGGTGACTTGGAGGCGCGCCCAAGTTGGGCAAACAACACAATCGTGCGACGAGGTGAACGAAGGGTTGGTGAGTCGTGTGGTGACCGTGTGGAGGCACTGACGAGCTGGGCAACCGAGTTTGCCGAAGTTGAAAATTGGCTAAGTGTAAATTTGGGGTTTCCCAAGATTTAACTTGTAAAGCTTTGTAACATTGAAGATTGTATAATATATTGATTTGGGCAGACTCATATTGCAGGGAGTTGCCCCTCCCTTTATACTGTTGTGCATTTCTATTGTATAATGTTGTTATGTGAATGTTATGGGCTTTCACTTGTATAAAGAAACACATTAATAATACTTGGTAACAAAAATAAAACTAAGTATGGAATGTTAGCCGTAGTCTACAATCGTAAGTATTGGTGAAAAGAAAACGATTGGTAGTGCCGCACCTCGCTATAAGCGGTTGAAATACTACCGCAGGTGTAGGGGCGTGATAGGTGGTATCAGAGCTGATGATCAGGAAGCTGATCGGGTTGACGATGAAGTGTTGATCCCACTGCACTATCGTGACAGGTGGTATCAGAGCTAGTCCAAGTTTTGCAGGGAACTTGATGAACTGAATAAAGGAACTGATTCTACGAAGACCGAAGACTTGGCAGGAAGCTCAAGTTTTGCAGGTGACAGGTGAAATATCAGGGTGATTCAGGTGAATGGTGAAACAAGTTTAGTAGAGGTGAATCTTAGTGCTTGGACCAAGCTGAACGACAAGGCATGGCAAGTTTGGAAGAGTGCGAAGGGAAGCTCTTGCTTACCTTATACAGGTTGAAGCAGATGAAAGAAGAGAATCCCCAGATTCGAGATAAACTTGAAGTCTTGGAAAATAATGTTGAAGATGAACTTATTCAACTTGGTTGGACAATGGAGCAGGATGAAGTTGCAGATTGTGCCGACAAGGAAGAGGAAGTTGTGATGATTGAGGATGTTGCAGACATAACAATGATGGAGGATGAACTTGAGATTGATCAAGTTGGACCAGGATCATACAGTTTGCAGACATGGATGGATGAGGATACTCACATGGAGGAGCCTCATGATGATGATGAAGTAAGTATTGATACTTGTGTTTCATTTGAGCATTTGGTAGATGGACCGTATGCAGGGAAGGGAAAAATCAGTTTGCCGATGCTAGGGAGGATCTTACCATGGATTTCTACGATGAGACCTTGTATGGAGAAGCAAGGATTGTTCACTGTTGCAGGACTTTTTGGGGTTGTTTGTGACCTTATGGTAGAAGGTACAAAGGCTCGTGACAAGGGAGGAACATGATGATCGTTGCGGAGGATTGGGTCATGCTTTAGCCACATGGAGAATTAGCTAAGTGCCCGGCATGACTCATGGACAAATTGGAGGAGGGCACACACTTGAGGTATGATGATACTTGGGTGGACTTCTCATGGCCGAGACCAAGAGCAAGTCTTGGTGGAACCTTCAGTGGGGGAGCCATGATGGAAGGGACTCGTGATGATGATGATATGGTTGGGTGACCGAGTTCACTAGACCGAAGATTGCAGACTTGGATGAGGATGATCGATTGTTGTGATGGGTCTACTTGGTTGGACTACATGGGCAACTTAGTCATGGACATCAGGTTGGAGACATGGAGCATGGCAGTCTTATGTAGGGACATTATGCGGGAGCACTTGTAGAGGTGTCACTTATGGGCATCCAATGAGGAGTGCCAAGGCAGGGATGTTGTGCAAGTGGATTTGTTGATGTGACATGGAGACTTATTATTTATGAGCCGAT